>CM051261.1:7850110-7980110 GCA_027921565.1 Artemia sinica | reverse complement strand
AGAGTCTCGCTTTTATTTCAGCCAGTCTTGTTTAAAAAAAACAAGGGAATTATTTACCGACCTTCAGTGTTTGTGATTTTAAAAGTTCCGCTTTTGTTTCAGCCAATCGTGTTTAACAAAAAAAAGCAAAGGAATTATTTACTGACCTTCAGTTGTTGTGATTTTAAAAGTTCCGTTTTTGTTTCAGTCAATCGTGTTTAACAAAAAAAAACAAAGGAATCATTTAACGACCTTCAGTTGTTGTGATCTTAAAAGTTCCGCTTTTATTTCAGCCAATCGTGTTTAACAAAAAAAACAACGGAATATTTACCGACTTTCAGTTTTTGTGATTTTAAAAGCTCTGCTTTTAATTCAGCCAATCGTGTTTAACAAAAAAAAACAAACGAATTATTTACTGACCTTTAGTTGTTGTGATTTTAAAAGTTCCGCTTTTATTTCAGCCAATCGTGTTGAACAATAAAAACAAAGGAATTATTTACTGACCTTCAGTTGTGATTTTAAGAGTTCCGCTTTTATTTCAGCCAGTCGTGTTTAAAAAAACAAAGGAATTGTTTACCGACCTTCAGTTGTTGTGATTTTAAAAATTCCGCTTTTGTTTCAGCCAATCGTGTTTAACAAAAAACATATCATTTACTGACCTTCAGATGTTGTGATTTTAAAAGTTCCACTTTGGTTTCAACCAATCCTGTTTAACAAAAAAAACAAAGGAATTATTTACTGACCTTCAGTTGTTGTGATTTTAAAAGTTCCGCTTTTATTTCAGCCAGTCGTGTTTAACAAAAAAAACAAAGGAATTATTTAACAGACCTTCAGTTGTGATTTTAAAAGTTCCGCTTTTATTTCAACCAATCGTGTTTAACAAAAAAACAATGGAATTATTTACTGTCCTTCAGTTGTTGTGATTTTAAAAGTTCTGCTTTTGTTTCAACCAATCGTGTTTAACAAAAAAAACAAAGGAATCATTTACTGACCTTCAGTTGTTGTGATTTTAAAAGTTCCGCTTTTATTTCAGCCAATCGTGTTTAAAAAAACATAGGAATTATTTACTGACCTTCAGTTGTTGTGATTTTAAAAGTTTCGCTTTTGTTTCAGCCAATCGTGTTTAAAAAAAACAAAGGAATTATTTACTGACCTTCAGTTGTTGTGATTTTAAGAGTTCTGCTTTTATTTCAGCCAATTGTGTTTAACAAAAAACAAAGGAATCATTTACTGACCTTCAGTTGTTGTGATTTTAAAAGTTCCGCTTTTGTTTAAACCAATCGTGTTTAACAAAAAAAACAAAATAATCATTTACTGACCTTCAGTTGTTGTGATTTTAAAAGTTCCTCTTTTATTTCAACCAATCGTGTTTAACAAAAAAATAATGGAATTATTGACTGACCTTCAGTTGTTGTGATTTTAAAAGTTCTGCTTTTGTTTCAACCAATTGTGTTTAACAAAAAAAAACAAAGGAATCATTACCGACCTTCAGTTGTTGTGATTTTAAAAGTTCCGGTTTTATTTCAGCCAATCGTGTTTAACAAATAAAAATGGAATTATTTACTGACCTTCAGTTGTTGTGATTTTAAAAGTTCCGCTTTTGTTTCAGCCAATCGTGTTTAACAAAAAAAACAAAGGAATCATTTAACGACCTTCAGCTGTTGTGATCGTAAAAGTTCCGCTTTTATTTCAGCCAATCGTGTTTAACAAAAAAAAACAATGGAATTATTTACCGACCTTCAGTTGTTGTGATTTTAAAAGTTCTGCTTTTATTTCAGCGAATCGTGTTTAACAAAAAAAACAAAGGAATTATTTACTGACCTTTAGTTGTTGTGATTTTAAAAGTTCCGCTTTTATTTCAGCCAATCGTGTTTAAAAAAAAACAAAGGAAATATTTACCGACCTTCAGTTGTCGTGATTTTAAAAGTTCCGCTTTTGTTTCAGCCAATCGTGTTTAACAGAAAAATCACAGGAATTATTTACTGACCTTCAGTTGTTGTGATTTTAAAAGTTCCGCTTTTGTTTCAGCCAATCGTGTTTAACAAAAAAAACAAAGGAATCATTTAACGACCTTCAGCTGTTGTGATCGTAAAAGTTCCGCTTTTATTTCAGCCAATCGTGTTTAACAAAAAAAACAAAGGAATTATTTACTGACCTTCAGTTGTTGTGATTTTAAAAGTTCTGCTTTTATTTCAGCCAATCGTGTTTAACAAAAAAAACAAACGAATTATTTACCGACCTTCAGTTGTTGTGATTTTAAAAGTTCCGCTTTTATTTCAGCCAATCGTGTTTAACAAAAAAACAAAGGAATCATTTACTGACCTTCAGTTGTTGTGATTTTAAAAGTTCTGCTTTTATTTCAGCCAATCGTGTTTAACAAAAAAAAAACAAAAGAATTATTTACTGACCTTCAGTTGTTGTGATTTTAAAAGTTCCGCTTTTATTTCAACCAATCGGGTTTAACAAAAAAAACAAAGGAATTATTTACTGACCTTCAGTTGTTGTGATTTTAAAAGTTCTGCTTTTATTTCAGCCAATCGTGTTTAACAAAAAAAACAAAAGGAATCATTTACTGAATGAGCCCTTTGAATGAGCCCTTTGAATGAAAGGAATCATTACTTATTAATTAAAAACAAAATTCCTGGCCAAACATATAGAAAGAGTATGAAAGGAGTTATTATAGAAACTTTACATTCGATAGTAATTTGAATGTTCTAGTGCTCTTTTTCAAAATCAAAAGTAATTGGTATCTGCTGTTAGTTGAGTCCTGGATTGTACGTAATGACATACGCTAGAAGTACTCCGTTTGACAAAAAGCTATGAAAATAAGTATAAATGCTGGCTCTTATCTGACTATACCTATCACTCATTCCGACTATATCGACTATTCCGACTATACTCATTCCGACTATTACGACTCTCACTCATTCCGACTATACCTGTCAAGAAATAATTCTCGTTGGAAGATGAGCCTTAAGCTCCTACAAGTAGCTTTATTTTTACTGTTCACGTGTCTTTATGAATTTAGTGCTCTTATTCTGTTTGGATGAATTAACATTTTTTATTTTTCATTTTCGGTATATTTGATGTTAACTGTTAACCCTTTGAAAAAGCTTTACAAATCGTCTTTTATCAATAACACAAATCTTAAAAATACAACTAATTTTGTAGATTTCAAAATGGACGTATTTTGGACACATTAATGACCAAAATGTGACATATTAGAGACAAAATTTGGCTGAAAATACAAAATTTTCGGTCACTCAAGGGACATATTCACCGAATGGAAATTTTGAAACGCTGATATTGTGTGTTATTTTCATCATCAACCATTTATATACCCGCAGGGTTGCCACCGAGGTTACGTTCGTACCATTTTTGGTACGTTTTAAATATTGTGGTAGGTTTTACGTTACGGTCCAAAAAACGTTACATTTTTGTTACGTTTTTGAATTTATGGTACAATTATGTTACGCTTTTAAATAATGAACAAGTTTCACATTTTCTGAGTAATATATTTTTCCCCCTGTGAAAAAATTCGCTGTTCACATTTTAATTACACTGACATGAGTATCGACATTCTTTCAAATCGCGGTCATTTAGTCTTATCACACAATCACTTGGCTATTCGAATGAGAAAATACCCAATTTGGATACTAAGTTAAGAACATTCTCTCTCGAGCAAAGATTATCATTCGCTTAGAGACAAGTGACAAAATTCAGTTAGTCACCAACTTTCATCAGTTGGTTTTGAACTTGAATCTTGTTCTCCAAGCAGTGATATTAAAATCATATTAAAATTAACAAACTGAAGCCAGGAAGGAAAATTTTTCATAAAAACAGGTAAATAATGGAAGAAGCTATTTTCCTTATAATTTCTTTTTAAATATGTGATTATAGGCTATATGTATTATTCTTCGGGTAACAACACTAAAAACCTCACCCCCCCCCCCAAGGCCGTACCCAGGATTTTTTTCGGAAGGGGTTTTACACAAATATTTTTTTCGGGGGGGGGGGGTTACACAAAAAAACTTAAAAGGCGCATACAAAATTTGTTTATATCCATTTTTGTTACGTTTTTACGAGTAAAAAAAAAATTTCGGGGGGGGGGGCTGAACCCCCCTCCCCCCCTCTGGGTACGGCGTTGTCTCCCCCCTTCTGATTGGTTGGACATAATATCTGGTTATATGCAAAATTTGGTCTCTTTATATGGGATTATGAACGGCTGATATTAACAAAATATTTGAAACTGTAAAAATGAGCCATTTTTTGGTTATAACCAAGGCTATATCCAAGCATTGAGAAGGGGGTGGGTTAGTTGAGCCGGAATTTTTGATTTCATGCTAGACTTTTTCCAAGTATCATGGTCACTTTTTTGACACTTTACCGCCCACACATTCTGAGGTCCCATATATAACTGTATAAATATATTTCATCGTTGTGTCGAATCTTGTGATGGCATTCTTACTTGTAATATTCTTTCATTTTCTTTTATATTGTAAAGTAAGAATTTGATTGGTTGATTTCTTTTAATATATTCGAATTTTAATGTGAGTTTCTTTTATATTGGTTTTTCTTCATTTGTTTTGCTGAGGACGGCCTTTGGATATAGGGTCGAAATATTCATTTAAAGTTGCGTTCCAGTGTCTTATATAAAAATGTTCCTATTGTTCTACTTATTGTTTATGAGGGGGGATTTTTAATGAGATTACGGGAAAGTATATTTTTAAAATTATACAGGCAACAAATGTCCCCCCCCCCCAAGTACCGCCTTTGAAAACAAAGTTAGGGCACCCAGCCTTGAAAAGAGACTTTCCTATCAAAAGTTACGAAAAAGTTACGTTTTAAGAGTTTGGACGGTGCGAAATTTTTTGGTCTGGTGGCAACCCTGTATACCCGCCATTTTGAGTAGCCCAGTGTTAAAGTACCAAGGACACCTAAAATGAAAACTAATTCATTTAAATTGGTCAATTGCAAACTTACACAGCCATATACGTCTTAAATTAGTGTCAAAAACCGATAATTAATTTTTTAAGGAGAAAGATCGCCTGTTCACATAATGTATTCCAATACGCAAGTTCGTGGCCAATTTCAAAAATAAAGAACGTGTGCTGTTAAACAGCAGAAAATGACCAAAAAAAAATAAATCAGCATATAGCCTTAGAAAGTGTTGTTTTCTTGTATGTTCTGGTAAAACAGAAATCGGATCCTAGTTCAGCAAAGCTCTTTTCTTTGAAAAATACTTTTAAGGAATGCTTCTTGAAAAGAGCTTGGCTAGACTAGGCCTAGTCTTGATGTTACTAGGATTTTTGGCATTCCAGGATCTTTTAACCATGAAGCAGTGTAAAGGTAAACATTAATGATTCTAAAAGAAAGTATCAATATATAGGTTACCCTATTGGTAGTTTTGCAGACCTAATGACTTCCACTGATAGCCTACCTTATGTAGGCTAAGGTAAGATACCTAGTAGGCTGTGTGATTTGCTTGAATATTTTGATATAAATCTACCTCATAGTTACTATATAATAGTAGCATATACCTTTTATTCTTTTTTTATATTAGAAATACAAATTAGCCTACGTGGGTGAGCACTGTTTGACTAGGCCTATTAAAGTCATTGGTTCTTTATACTCTAAGCAACAAATATTGTCATTTACTCTTATATACAAAGCACTATAAAATCAAAACAATAGGCAATAGTCTATTGTGTTTCCTTTAAACATGGAGAATGATATAAAGTCTTCTCTATGACTTTTTAAACATCAAATTATTATAGAGAAACATGAATAAAGTTATATAGAATGCTTTTTGGTTTTCTTATTTAATATATGATCCACTAAAATGTCATACAAAAGAAATTACATTACCCCACTGATACATAGAGAAAACAACAAAGTCATACAGATGGCTTTTCATAGTTCCAATTGCAGTTCAGGCAACTTGGTGGTCACATATCAATCCTAAAACTTAATCAACCTTGAGAATTTATGTGGCCAGGAAAATTAGGCTTAGGATGCTTCTTCATCAGCAAGTTCCATAGACATTGTCTGTTGTGAGTCAGCCCAAAAATCTTAGTCATCTCTATTGTAATTCAAGTAGACTTTCCAAGTAGGCCTGTCCGCCTAGAGTCTAAGGCATTTTTACCAAGTTTTAGGATTAACATGACCACTAAGTCACCTGGACTTGCAGTCCTCAGTCAGAAAACCCAATCTATAAGCCAAGACAGTTACACTAAAACAGAATTAATTGAAAATTGGTTGACTGAAAAGTTGCCTGGCCTTGTGTGCAAACAAGTGGCATAGGGTCTACCTGCCTAAAGTCTTAGACAGGCAACCCAGTTTATAAGCTCAGACAGTTACACTAACACAAAATTCATTCAAAATTGGTTGACCCAACAAGTTGCCTGGATTTGCAGGTGAACAAGTGACATAAGGTCTGCCTGCCTATAGTCTCAGGAAAGGGCAGCTGAGTTTTAGGACTAACATATGAACATCAAATACTCACAGGCAGACCAGCAACAATAATAATAATCAATTGAATTTTCAGAACATATATCCTATAGGCCTTCAAAAAATTATGGATATTTATTAGTGAAAAGGATGTCACACTGTTATACTAAAGCAATGCAGGAAAAAAAGGTACTTTTCTAATATCTGGGGAACATGCGAGAAGTGAAGTTTGGTTAATGCTAGTGAAATAAAACAAAATAGGATAAAAATATAATAGTTTAGAAACAAATCTTGGCTGTATATTTGCACATTAGGAGGGTGGGGGTAAAGCATAGCATATAATAAATACATAACTTAAACTAACCTAGGTACGTTTTTTCCTCCTAAACCCCAAAAAAGCTAAAGCTTGAATATAGTTCCTGGAGTGAGAAACCCCTTGTTTATAGAGCATAAGATAGGAAATGACTGGGTAATGTTATCTGTTCTTGGCTTTTCTCAAGTTGCATTCTTGCATGTTGCCCATATATTAGAACAGTACCAAAAAAATTTAGTGGAACAAAACAGGAATTATATTAAGAACAAACTTAGAGAGTCATGGCTTCTCTGAATGACAAATGTTGATTAAATAAAGCAATACTATTAGATCATTATCTGTCATTGTTATTATGTAATATATATTATTGTATTATGAATCATATACAATATATTATTGTATTGTTTGTACTTGCCATTGTACACTGTTTATTCTAATTCAGTATTAGGCCACATAATTTTGGGGTGCCAATTATGTGAGGGAGGAGCAGTTGCCTCAGTTAGACTTTGAAAAATACCTTCTTATTTCTATTTTGCTACTTTTTATTTTATCATGGCTAACTGGTTATTTTTGCCCCATTTACATTTTGAGGATTGGAATCACTGACATAATTACCAGATACAGATCATCAGCACAACTGGGTTATATTTTGTTTAGTGATGAGCCTGAATAAAAGACTCTTGCTTAGTTACTTCATAATAAATAAATTATTATGGTTATTAGACTTTGAAGTTGATACCACGAGCCTATGCTTTACTCCCCCCCCCCCCCCCCTAATATGGAAATATATAGCCTAAGTCAGCTTCAATCATTAGTCAGCTACATATGACCTATTTTTCTCCTTAGCCAGTTATTTAAAGAAGCAAATTTTTGAGCATAGGGTTACTAGGTTTCTATGGGCTGTTCTGAGTCTTCTAGCCCCTTCATGGCTCAAAATTAATTGTCCCTGTAAAGTGATTATTTAATTATAAAAGAGCATGAAAAATACTCATTATTTTGAATTGTGCTGAAACGCTAAATTTTGTTGAAAACTGCAGTCTAGGCTATATACCAAAAATATGGTGTTGATTTATAATTCAGGGTATATTTTTCACCATTATGGAGGGAGGGAGGGGGGGGAGTCCTTATAAATTTAGCTATATATGGATTTGCAATGGAGTTCTGACTATACGTGTGTCTTATTTTTTAGGCCAGACCATCTTAATATTAAATTATGCTAATCAGAAAACTTTGAATATAGCTTTGAACTTAGAAGCTTTATTTTTTTTAGAATGCCCTTTGCCTATCACATTTAAAACAGTTGAAATGGGTGACTTTGATATTGATTGTTTTTTTTTGTGCTCTTTTGGATTCCTAAAAAGATATCTTGTATTAAAAACAGGTACTATCAAGGTACTATCACTTAAACATAATAGCTCCCTATGCCCCCCCCCCTGTTCTAAACTATCTTGATAGGATACTGTCTGTGCTTGAAATAACAAAAATATTTAACTTATTGGCACCCCTTCTTTAAAAAAATCGAGGTATTATGATTTAAATATTATAGCCCACTACTCCCCCCCCTCTCTGGATACCACCTTGATAAAATACCGTCTCTGCTTTAAATTAGAAAAAAAAATTGGGGATCCCTGCTTTCAATAAAAAAAATTTCGACATATTATCATTTAAATGTAATACTTCCCCCCCCCCCTCTGGATACCACATTCATAGGATTCTGTCTCAGCTTTCATTAGAAAAATAAGTTACTTAATAATTAACTAGGTCACTATATGGTTCAAACAAACATGCAAAATAACGTTAAAAAGCTTTGTGTTCCTTGAAAAAAATCGAGGGTATGAGTAAGGGGGTACAAAGACAACAACAAAAATGTCAAAATTACTCAGATATACCTCAAATTATTGGAAAACTGAGTCATAGATTTGCCGTGGCATTCAATAAGATCCAAAGAATACAATTAAAAGGGAGCACACACAAAAGCCAAATTAGGCCAGTAGCCTATGAGAAGTCGCAAAATACCCAAGACAATGAACAAGTCCTAATGGGGGGCCCTGGGTCTATCAAAATATTTCATTGGTTTCCTAGGGAATTTGATATCATTTTCTTCTGTCTCCATTTTAAATGAAAAAAATAATTAACCTTTTGGCATCCCCGCTTTCAATAAAAAAATGAGGCATTATCATTTAAAAATGATAGCCCCCTATCCCCCCTCCTATATTCAATAATTTACAATTTATTTTTGAATCATATTTTTTAGGTAACTTCCAGTTCAATCTTTAATTCCCAAACCTTGTACATAGCTTAGTCTATAGCTAAATTTGTCACAATAGAAGGTTTTTTTTGGGATTCAACTTGAAAATAAAATTCTTGACTACAAACGATGTAAGAAATAGCGATTGGGAAACTGCATTCGAAATGATTTAAACTCATTTCATAAAGACGATCCTGTTTTTTGTCAACATATGAAGAACTGTGTATATTGCAATATTGGCAATTGCATCTGTCTCTTTTTATGCAAAGTAACAAAAGAGACGAAAATTAATGAACAAGAGAGTAGTGAAGAATTATGGTATGCCAAGTAATATTTGGCAGGGAAAGTCACTGGTGATAAATCGCTAGGGGTGGCACCGTGATTGCGTGGTTTTCGGGGATTCGGGGAACCAAATTTTTTTTCGGGGTGACGCATAGATTTTCGGGGAAATACCCGAAAATTCGGGGATAGTACAAGCCCTGCTTGATTTCTAATCAGGAAAATCGAAATACTAAACCACACAAGAAGGAAAAGCTCCGAATTTGCAGTTGACGCAATAAAGAATTGCCGCAAAATTAATTTGAAATCGACCGAACGCCGCCGCCTCTGTCGGCGGCGGCGTGCCTGCAGCGCGCCGTTGGCATTACGACACTTCGGTGGCGCCAAGCCTCTCGTCGGCGGCGTTTGGTCGATCCGCCGGCACGGCGTCGGGGTCTAGCTGGAACAAGTACCCTGAAATGGTATCTTGCATACCATCTAGCGCTTATATTTTCTGACACATCAGAATAGTCACTTTCTGAACTTGAGGTCATATTTTTTCACAAAATGTATTTTCACTAATATATATATAGCAATCAACAGATTTTGTAAATTTGAATTTTCACAAATGAAAAACAGTGTCGGATTCGTAGGAAATAGTTTTCGCTGATATTATTCAGCTCCGAAGTTTATCGTTGTTTTATTATTGACAACACTGTTTTGCGAATTTATTCAAACTAAAAATGCTAATAGCAGCTAAACAAAAACTCGTAGGAAACCCGGATTTTCAGGTATGAATAGACCTAAAATAGATTAAGAGGGCTAAATGTGTTTTCATTTTGGTGTCCTTGGTACTTTAAAGAGTTGGTGAAAGGTATTTTCAGGTCCCTCAACAGGGACCTGAAAATTTCCTGTCTGGTAAACTTTGTTGAATACTATATATAGGCTAATTCTGTAAATGATTAGTCCCCTCTGATTGAGCTAAGTTGTGAAGCTGAAAATAGGTAGCCTACTGGAGCTCCACTTCAGCAGTTATTGGCATGCTAACAATTATTTGGCCAGATAGTCTATGCAAACATTACAGCTGTGTGCAAAATTTGGTTAAAACCTATCCAATTTTCCAAAATATCATACAAGTTCATGAATATCAACTTCTGAAGGATCCCATGAAATGATCTAGATGGGCAAAATGGAAATATATAGGATAAAACAGCTGTCACATATTTTTGACTAGCCTAGACTTGTTTCAACATTGAATGGGCTTGGGAGGAGGGCTACTTGCTCTTTTTGGTCAATATATACCAAATCATATTATTGAGTTTCAAATAAAGTGAATACACCATTTGATGCCTTTTTTTATGCTGATTACAAATATAATAAGCATTTCTATCGGAAATGAATTTCAGCCCCCCTCCCCCTATATAGGCTATACCTAACCCTGAATTGGCATATATAGGGGGGGCTGAAATTCATTTCCAATAGAAATGCTTATTATATTCATGATCAGCATAAAAAAGGCATCAAATGGTGTATTCACTTTAGTCCTAACTCAATAATATGATTTGGTATATATTGACCCTCTTTTCTGTCTTTTGAGCCTTAAAAATATCACTAGGAAAGGAATTATAATTTCTAATCAAATTAGCTCCTCAAAAAGTTTCAATAGCCTAGCCTAGTATTTCTAGATGGGCTATTTCCAGATATTTCAAACCTCATAAATTTGGATTGAGCAAAGTTGTAGCAAAGCTAAAATTCTTTTTGTTCATTTAAACAGGAGACCTATTTTGCAAGGTCTCATTGTCATAACACAAAGATTTTTAAATGTCATGGAAAGTATTTTGGTTTTTGAGAGCAAACTTAAGCTGAGCACCAATATTAACATAAGCAACATTAGATGTTGTAGACTGCTTGACAAGTTTCAGGTGATGACCTCTAGTTCTTGAATTGGTAAGCTCTTGAATGCATAAGTACCCAAAAATTTACTTGTGTTTTGTCAACATTCTTGATCTACATTACATACCATATTACCTTTCAGGGTATATATGATTGCATGTGCTTTTACTGTTTACTCTGGATAAATATCAAAGTATGTTTGCAAAAACAGTGCCTGTCATAATCTCTTGACAAACTTTCTTTTTGCTATTCATTTTTTCCCTTAACCTGCCTTGCTTGTTCTGCTTCTATTCCTAACTCTTTCATTTCCTCTTGTTTTGCTATTTAGCCTATTGTACAAAGCTTATTTTAATAATTTTCTATACTAATTGTAAAGTCTATTTTCCTCAAAAACTTACCTTAACTTGCACTTTCTAGCAATATGGACAATCCAGTGTATACTAGTTAGTGATCATTGGGCAGTGGGATATCTGCTGTATCCCATTGAGAGAGCCAGAGCTTTGTTGCCCAGTCCTTGTTCACATTTGATTTGAAGCTATCAGTTGTTGTAGATCTCACCATCAACTTGTTTAGGCCATTCCACAGACTTATGATTTGATTGTAGAAAAAATTGTTTCTTTCTCTTATGTTGGCACACTTGCAGAACAGCTTTGCAGAATGACCTCTAGTACTAGATGACTGGGCAGGTTCAAATTTATCTTTGTCATCAGACTAGAGCAAAATATAGGTAATCATCATATTGCCCCTGCATTGATGGTATGTCAGAGTTGGTAGTTTCAGGCTCTGCAGTCAATGTCCATACTCTTTATCCTTGAGAACCTTTACATATTTAGTTGCCTGTCTCTGAACAGATTTGAGAGTCATCTGGTTTGTTTTATTAATTGGTATGGCAATGTACATTCCATACTCCAATTTAGGTCTCACCAGGATTTAATATAGTTTTGCCACTGTTGCTGGGGATCTACTAATAATTTTATGCTTGATGACACAAAGAGTCTGGATAGCCCCTGCTGTTGCAGCTTGGGTGTGTTGGTGGAATTTGAGGTCTTCATCTACAGCAACCCTCAAATCTCTATCTGAGGTACTCTTGGAAGTAGGTTGTCTCTCACTGGAATTTAATAACATAGAAAATTGCCATTGTGGGCTATTTCTTCCAAAATGTAGAACCTTACACAGTTCAGCATTAAACTTAAGTCTCTATATATTGACCCATTAGCAAAAGCAATGTAGGTCTGACATTGTTGAGGCTACACTCTTCTGTGTGTCAACAGGACGATTAAGGTTCAAGTCATCAGCGTATATGCTAAGTTTATTAGTCATGCTTTTTGGAGCATTATTAATGTAGATATTTAAAAGTTTAAGTCCCAAAACAGGTCCTTGAGGCACCCCACTTATGACCTCTGCTACTTTAGGATTGAAAGCTGTACCACGTTCACCAAAATGACCTGCTACTTTCTTCCATCAAGATGGACATAATCCAGTCCACTACACCCTCTTCAATATCAATTGCCTTCAGTTTCAACTGGGGTGTTTGATTGCAGACTTTATTGAAGGCTTTAGCAAAGTCTAGCAGAACCATATCAACTGGGAAACTTTAGTCAAGGAGCTGAGTTATGTTATTATCAATCAGATTTGTTTCAACTAATCTACCATGTTGGTGTTTATATAGAAGGTTATTTGTGGCCAAATGTTTGAGAACAGCCATATTTACAATGCCTTTGAGGATTTTCCCAACAGCAAAGGTAATACTGACTGGCTGATAATTGGGAGCTGTGGTCCTGTCACCTCCTTTATGTATTGGCAAGATATGGGCAACTTTCCAGGCCAATGGTATGACTTTGGCATCAATAGACTTTTGGAAGAGCCTTGAGAGTGGCAGTGCTAATTGGGTTGAGCTTCCTTTAAGAGTTTTGGATGAATGCCATCTGGCCCAACAGACTTATTTGGATTAAGCTTTTTCATCTTAGATTCAAGCTCAGCCTTATCCATTATTATTAGATACACTTCAGTGTTAATTACATAGTGTGGTGAATGTGGTAAAGGGGAAGAGGTTGCAGGTGTGAAAACTGATGTAAACAGGTGATTAAAAGCATCAGCAATTTTTTGAAGATCATTTGACTGGATTCCATTACAAATTAGCTCAGTAACCATGTGCCTACAAGGTGTATGTGTAGAGGCATATTTCCAGAACTTCTTGGGGTTAATTTTTGAGGTTGCCATAATGGCCTCCTTGTAATTATCTATCAATTTTCTGGACAGTAATCAAACTCTGTTCCTTCCAGCTTTGACCTTAATTAAGTAGGGTGAACTTGGGTAAGTCCGGCCCTTTATCAAGTTTTTTTCAGCTTAATCTGGTCCCAAGATTGTTTTGGAGTTTCTGCCACAATAAAAACTATTTGATGTTGCTCTTGATCATACTAGTAATATTTCGCACAATCCAGAAAGTCCCCAAGTTTTGTTGTTTCCATGAGTTGCTACACCAAAGTAACCCATCTCAGGGAGGCCGAACTTACCCCGAGTCTGGGGGTAAATCCGGCACCTCCCAGGTAAATCTTATGTAAGTAGAGATAAAAATTATTTCACACTAAGACATGATAGAGGGTCCCTCTATGTACGGGAAAACCATACAAACCAAAAACTCTCGTTAATGGTTTGTATGTGCCACAGCGGAACATCAGCTTTCTGCTTATCAACTTCTTCAATGTCATCTTTTTTCAGCCAATCATATGAATAGTCGGCTAGGCTCAGGCAGCGAAGATATTTTATACGAACAAGATTTTCATCGGGAAAATCAAGCACCCTTCCAATATACCAGCCTTGTTGATCTCGTTTGGTATCGTATGCTACAGCATAGTACTCATTTAGCTGTATGTTTAGCTTCTTTTCCTCCTCCTCTTCATGCTCACTGCCAACAGTATCACGGATATCCATTTCGTCAGTTGAGGAACCCGATGAGACATCAACGTCAGAGTCTTCACTGGAAAGATCATCTTTCTTTTTCAGTTTTGGCTTGAGCGTGTTCTTTTTTACTTTCCCTTTTTTGTTCTCTAGCTTTTCTTTTTTCTCTTTCTCTCTTTGTTCAAGCACTCTCAAAGCCTCTGCAGATGTGATTACTTCAGCTTCCCGGGCAACTCTCTGCCTACCGGATGTCCTGGATGCTGAGGCATCAAGAGAAGGGCGACGTACTGAGTCCAAGAGAAGTTCTTCAAAGGATTTGTCATGCATATGATTCTTCTTCAGACTAACCAACACCGAAATGGTAATCTGTTCAGTTGCAGTATTCACCCTGGTAGTCACTCTTGTTAAATTCTGAGTCTCCGATTTCTTACTCTCAACATATCATTTGAACTTGGCTGGATCAAACTTCGCGTTGTCGACCACGTTGCGGTTGATACGCGCTGGAATAGCGGAATCGTAAATTCCTGTCGCTTGAAATGATTTTTGAATCAGTGAAGGAGTTAAGTAAGTCTCCCAGATCTGACATAAAATTTTCATGAGGCCTGGTCGTGACAAGACGTCACCTGGGTGTGCTCGTTGCCAGTTCACGAGCTTCTGCTCATAGGATGATTTCAGCCCTTTGAAAATAACCCTGTCAAGGGGCTGCAGAACATGGGATGCATGGGCTGGCAACTTGAGGATGGTAACGTTCTTCTCTGAAGCGAGCTTTGCAAGAGCCAAGGATAAATGGGAGCCATGGCCATCAAGAATAAGAAGTGCTTTTTCTTTCACCTGAGGCAGGAAAACATCTCTAAACCAGTTATAGAAAAGGTCCGCAGTCATCCATCCTTTCTTAGTAGCTGAATAACATGCATCTGGATGGTCCTGAACGGGTAGCCATGAACTCCAAGTGTTTTTTCCCGAGAAGACTACCAGTGGTGGCAGCTTCTCACCTGATGCATTAACACATGCGAGCACCGTTGTGTTATCACGTCCATTGCCACCAGTTCGCCGCGTTGCTGGGGATCCTTTCGCGCCAGCGATTTTAAGGCTACCAGGATCGCGACAAAACGAAGTTTCGTCCAAGTTGAACCAACATTCTGGTTTGTCTAAGATGTCAAGCTCTTCTGCTGTTTTTTGTAGCAGGTCATAAAATCCTAGAATGATAAAAGGATCTGCTTGTTGCACAGCCCTCAGGTTTTCAAGACGCTCAGGTTTCTTAAGCAAGATGTTGTTTCTTTTCTTAAACCCAAACCACCAGTCCTCACCTGGCCGGTTGTTCGTGAAACGAGTACTGATTTTGTTCATGCTGACATGTTTTTGCACTTCGTCTAGGAACTGTTGTTTGGTAAGCCCCATGCCCCACTTTTCCATGACCTTCAGCGAATTTGCCATACTCTGCTCAACATCAAGAGGTAGGTCCGGAGCTCTCCCGAGAGTAACAGCGGGCGATTCGCGGAAAGTCCTTTGCTTCTTTGTCTGATCCATTAGTGTTGTCCTCGGTATGTTGTAAAATTCCGCAGCTTTTTTTAAAGACATTCGACATGATAGAACTTCATCTTTGGCTTGTTTAAGCTGTTCAGCAGTATATCGTCCTCCTGCCCCCTTGTTGGTTTTTCGGTTGTACTTGCGTGGCATCTGGAAAAAATGCAGGTTTATAGTAACAATAGTAAAGCGTAGCTATTGTATAAGAAACGACAAGTCATATTGACAAATTCAACTTATAGCGCGTCCAGACTATCCGTTTTCTGGAAAAATGGGACGGAAAATTGGAAGCAGGAAAAGCTGTCCAGACTTAACGTTTTTTTTAAAAATATCTCTACAAGTTTATCAGATATCCTCATCAAGGTTTTTTATTAGCCAAAACCTACAGAAAACAATTTTAGAGCCTCAGTTAGAGAATTTACCTTTTTTTTGTTCTAAACCACATTAAAAAAAAACAATTTTTATTTTCCACTTATGGCCTCGTTGGGGAGGGGAAATCTCTTGAAGATGGGGAGCAACAAATTTTCTCTCATGAGAAAATTGTTGGCGTTTGCATCCTGAGAAAAACATCAGAAATTGTGTTTATTCCCTATGGGTACTCGTGAATTCAGCTATATTGTTACTGATTGACAAAGTTTAGAAAAAATTCATTTCAATCACAGACAGTATTTTGGTGTTTTCGACCCCAACCCCCTTCGCACTCAAATATATTCCCCTAAACGTGTCTACCATGCATTTGTTTTTCTGTTAGAACCAAAAATCCGATGTTATCTAGTGTTTCATTGGAAAGCAATCCGACGATACTAGTTTTAATATTAACTTGGCACAATGCGATTCTTCAATGTCTAATTACTTTCAGCTTTGACAGATTTAGCTGTTAATAATAGTATTGATTTTCATGGGTGTAGCGAGGGGGGCAGCTGCCCTCCCCCCTCTAGACCTTCAAATTTACATTAGATATGGCTGAAAAAGCAGATGGTTTGGAAAAAGCAGTTGATAAAACTCCATCACACTATCGACTTGGGTCAAGACAGTGAATAATCTAAACTAAAAAAGATTCGTATATATCATTTTCATGTCTGTAAACCTTTATTATTGGAAAAAAAACATAATAAACAACTGGAAGATGCAAGAAAAATACATAAAAAGTGAAAAATAGGAAAGCAAAATCTTATGCAAAAAATTAAGACACTCAAATCTGAAAAAAGTATTTTCGATCAAATTAAAATCAAAAAGGAATTTATTCAAGGTTTTCTCATAACGTTAAGTATATTTTTGGCATAATCCTTCTTTTCCAGTTTCATTTTTCAGTTGATATCGCTCCTTTTTGTCAAGATCTTGGGATCAAGGAATAGTTGACAAATACAATTCACTGAGATCTAGGCTAGAACTGCAAAAGACTAGCCAATCGTATACACGGGGTAAGTCCGGCCCCCCGTGTCGGAATTTACCCTGTATGGGGCAAGTCCGACATGCCGGAGTTACCCCGAACGGGGGTTTTTCTGGGGTAAGTCCGACACCCCTTGTATCTCCTGACTGGCTTGAGGATAAAATACTAATAAATTACAGTAAATACTTCAACTATCCTATTAACTCATCAGCTATTTACAATCATTCCATCCTCTCTTTAGTTTTCCGCACTATCAGTTAAAAATTACTACCCACCTCGTGGCCAGCAAAGATGCCCTCCTCGAAATTTCAAAATTTCCTCACCACAAGAGGGGTTAAAAATGGCGGGAATACTGAACACTGTTGTCAAGTACCAAGCCAAAGGAAGAAAATGAAGTACAGAACCACAGATTTCTGTTTTCACTGAATCAGATAAGACGGGGGTGACGGAGTTACCCCTGTGTTGGACTTACCCAAGTTCACCCTAGTCAGCCCTACGTAGGTTCTGGTTTATGAGCTTCAACAGTTTTTTCTATTGTCCCCTACTTTACAAAAAAAAATCCTAATATCTTCCCTCTCCCAGATTGTTGATATCAACTCTTAATACTTCTTTCTTGTATATTCATTAATTGATTTATTTTATTTATACATTCTACTCATTTTCTTTTTTTAATCTTTTCAATATATTGATTTATATATTTATAAAGGCAGGATATAGTCTATTTGATATTGA
Organism: Artemia sinica; assembly: GCA_027921565.1. Lineage (NCBI taxonomy): Eukaryota > Metazoa > Arthropoda > Branchiopoda > Anostraca > Artemiidae > Artemia > Artemia sinica. The sequence continues at coordinate 7,962,425 of CM051261.1, read as the reverse complement.
GAGCCATTCTTTGATGAGAAATTAAATAAATAAAAAACAAGTTTTTTTAACTGAAAGTAAGGAGCAACATTAAAACTTAAAACAAACAGAAATTATTCTTTATATGAAAGGGGCTGTCCCCTCCTCAATGCCTTGGTCTTTAAATCACATTTTTTATTGTTTTAAAAAACAAAGTTATGTGACAGAGTCAAACTTTAGCATAAAGAGCAAGGCATTGAGGAGGGGACAGCCCCTTTCATATACAGAATACTTTCTGTTCATTTTAAGTTTTAATGTTGCTCCTTATTTTCAGTTAAAAAAGTTTTTTTTTTGTATTTACTTTCTGAACATTTTGAATTAATGCAGCTTTGATTTTGGCTCACCATAAATAAATAATTTAAATGAAATTTGTACATTAATTTTCCTTTTTTTTGGCTAAATGGCTTTCTTGAAATTTTGTTCTGATGTAACTTACACAACAAATTTCTATATTTGTATGTTTTTATTATGTATATTAGGGAGTTTGCCCCCCTAGTTAAGACCTTGCTCTTTACACCAATGTTCAAATTTTGTTCAAATCACTAACCCCTGAATCACAAAGGCTGGTTAATTAGAATAGATAGCTCTTTTGAAAGTACTAAAAAAAACTTTAGCATAAAGAGCAAGGTATTGACTAGGGGGCAAACCCCCTTATATACATAATAATTTTTGTTTTAAGTTTTAATGTTGTTCCTTACTTTCAGTTGAAAAAACTTGTTTTTTTATTTAATTCATAATAGAAATGTTCCTTCCCCCAAGGAAACATCCTCTATGGTAAGATCCTCCCCCGTAATCCATACTCCTACCCTGACCCCCACCTGAAAAAAATTCCTCCTGAAAACGCCTGAATACTTCCCAAGAACCAATACTATATGTAAACAATGGGCAAAGTTTATAACTTGCAGCCCTTCTCCTGGGAACAGTGGGGGATTAAGTCATCATCAAAGACATATTAATTAGATTTTTGACTATGCTGAACAAAATGGCTATCTCAAAATTTTGATTGGGTGACTTTGGGAAAAAATGAGCATGGGAGGGGGCCAAGTTGCCGTCCATTTTTTTGGTCACTTAAAAAGGGCACTAGAACTTTTAATTTCCATTTGAATGAGCCCTCTCATGATATTCTAGGACGACTTGATTGAAATTTGTCCTAATAGAGGATGAATAAACCTACAATAGAGGTTACTGGTCTAACTCCAGATAAGGAGTACAAATTCAGTGTCTCTGCTGTTAATGAGGAGGGTGAATCAGAGCCTCTTGAAACAGCCCAGGCAGTGCTTGCAAAGAATCCATTTGATGAGCCTGATAAGCCTAAAGATGTTATACCAATAGATTGGGATAAAGATCATGTAGTCCTAAAATGGACTCCTCCAGAAAACAATGGAGGCTCTCCAATCACTGAATATATTATTGATAAAAAAGATAAGTATGGATATTGGGAAAAAGCTGCTGAGTTACCAGCTGATACAACAACAGCACATGTTCCAGATCTGCTGGAAGGTAAGGCCTATGAATTTCGAGTCAAAGCAGTTAATGCTGCTGGACCAGGTGAGCCAAGTGATGCCACGCAACCCATTGTTGCAAAGGCAAGAAATATGCCACCCAAAATTGACTGTACAAATCTTATACCGGAAAGAATCAAAGCTGACCAGCCATTCTCTTATGATGTTAATGTCACAGGTGAACCTGCCCCAACAATTAAGTGGACATTGAGAGGAGAGGATATTAAAGCTGGAAATTGGACTAAGCTAGTAATAGCAGAATACAATACAAAATTGAACGTGAGGTTTGCAAAAAGAGCAGATGCAGGTAATTATACTATTACAGCTGAAAATAAAAATGGAAAAGATTCAGCCAATGTTGAGGTTATAGTTCTTGACATTCCTAGCCCACCTGTAGGACCTTTAAAAGTCAGTGACATATGTGCTGAGGGATGCAAGCTAAATTTTAACCCACCAGCAGATGATGGTTGATCTCTGGTTGATCACTATATTGTGGAAAAAAGCAACGCATTATGGACTAGATGGACTCCAGTTGGAAAGACTGAGGGCTCCAAACCGACAATGGAAGTTGATGGTCTTCAACCAGGTCATAAATACAAATTTAGAGTCAAAGCTGTTAATGAGCAAGGAAAATCTGATCCTCTTTCTACCTCTCAAATGAACCAGGTAAACCAGGGATCCCAGAAATTTTGGATTACAATATTGACTTTGTAGAACTTACCTGGTCCAGGCCTGAAACTGATGGTGGAACACCAATTACAAGCTATATAGTTGACAAAAAAGAAAAAGACAGTGTAGTATGGGAAAGTGTAGTTGTTGAAGTCCAAGGTGATAATCCTGCGGTTAAGATTAAAAATCTAATTGAAGTCAAGGTCTATGAGTTTAGAGTGAAAGCAGTAAATAAAGTTGGACCTGGAGGGCCAAGTGACGCTACTACCTCACCACGCACTGCTAGGGCCAAAAATCATGTGTTACAATGGACACCTCCCAAGAAAGGCGGTGGCTCAGGAGTTACAAAGTATATTATAGGAAAAAAACCTGAATTTGGTATCTGGGAGGAAGCTGCTGAAGTTCCCGGAAACAAAACCACAGCTATAGTTTCAGGTTTTAAAGAATGCGAAGAATATGAATTCTGCATAATCGCCGTCTGCAAAGCTGGTGCACGTTTTTTTGCACCACATATTGATAAAACAGACCTGAAAGACAAATATGTGCCTGCAGGTCAGCGCATCTCTTACTGTTCCTTATAATTGCTCACAAAAGCCAATCGTAAGATGGATGGTCAATGGAAAGCAAGTCCACCCACTAGATCTGGCAGGAAACCGAGTTCACATGTCAACTTCTGATAAGCAAATAATTTTCGAGATTCCAATTTCACTGCAAACTGACAAAGGAAAATATACATTGACCCTTGATGATGAGATGGGAAGTGTTTCTGCCTCTGCTACAGTCACAGTTAGTAAGTGTACTATTTTATGATATCCACTAGCTATCAAATTATGCAAATAATCAAGAAAGTACATAGATAGTATTTGCGTTTACATAAATTTTTTTATGTAACACATTTTTTTTTTACTCTTTACATAGGAGGCATAAAGGCAAAGTTTGAGATACCTCAATGAAACCCCCAATCCCTCCAAACCTTACCCAGTAGGTTTGTGGGGATTGAGTTTCCCCCTGCCAAAAATATTTCTGTAAATCTCAGAAAAACATGCACTTTTCTGTTTTTCTTGGCTAGGGGCTTCTTTTATTGTTGAAGTCCTTTCATGCCATGATGAAACCGAAGTTAAATATAGTATTTTCAAAGGAAACCATAAATATATTATTATGTAAATAATTATAATATTTGTCCCTGAAATTAATAGCTATTTTGGTAAATAAAGGTATTTGGATTGTATTTAACTTTAGTTAAGTAATTTAGGTTCTTGTTTCTGATATATATATATATATATATATATATATATATATATATATATATATATATATATATATATATATATATATATATATATATATATATATATATATATATATATATATATATATATATATATATATTATTGTTAATGTCAGAAATTGGTGAATGTCAACATCCACCATTAATGTCCGAAATACCTTTTTTTTTTCTCCTTGGATATAGACATAGACATATTTTATTAGACTTACTCTTTTTAGCGCTAAAAGCATTAATACCAAGGGTTTTTACAAATACGGCAAAGTTAAATAACAAATACGACAACAAAAATGAATAAAACCATATTACTTTTCTTAGAATTTGTTAACCATGTCTGTAAAAAAGGGGACAAAGGAATGCTGGTAGCGAGTCGTACAACATGTCACTGGGTTGAGCTTGTATTGTCTCTGGGTATGGGATGTAACGGGTGCTAGCAGGGGTAGGATTGTCCTGTGTTTGCTGCTACGGAGCAGGAAATGGCTGAACCGGTAAATAAGTCTCTGACGCGGTTAAAAAGCGACTCGAGGCCAAGAACCTTAAGTGCATTGTCATAAGTAGTGAAGGCCTGACCCAGCATAATCTTACAAGTCCGTATTTGGATAGCTTTGATATCTTGACACATCCCAGCACTCAACTGTACACTAGGGCCCCACATTGGCCACGCATATTCAATGATGGGTAGGGTATAAGTCTGGAAGGCAAGCTTCATGGAATTCACACTGAACCCGAACCGCTTCATGGTAATCAGTGACTGCAGCGCTGCATACCCTTTTTGCACAAGGTCACTTACGTGGTTGTTCAACTTGCAGTCAACAGAGAAAATTATCCCCAGAATTTTTTCACTACCAACTGTTTTAAACAAGGTAGGGGGTTCCTGAATGTCCGATTTAAGAGGGTTGAAATGCAACACCTTGCACTTCTGCTCATTGAGGGTAAGACTAGCTCGCCCGCATTCATTCTGAAAATCCGTGGGTAGACTAGGATCAAAAAGGGGGGTTGCTGATTGGCCTTCTAGTAGGTATTTGAGTGAGAATGACAGATCACCAACGAATTTATATCTGTCCTTCAAAGTACGCAGGATGAAGTGAATCACAGCGAGGAAAATAATTCTGGCTAGTTTACGTGCCCTGAGGTGCACTAAAGAGCGAAAGTGCATTTTCACTAAAATCAAAAATGCACTGTTCCCGCTGGGAAAAAAAAATCAGCAACTAGACGCAGCAAGTCACTTTTGGCGCCCATTTCACTTGTGTTATTGAGAGCGATAATGTGTTTGATGAGATTGATGGCTTTTCTGTAATCAGCGTGGGCCAAGTCTACAAAGCTTTTCCCTTTCTCGAGCCACGATAGAATGTTCTCATACAGACGCACTAAGTACACTGACGTGTTGGAGCCACTGAGGCATCCGTACTGGAAAGGGTCTATATTTGGTTCTATATCACTCATCAGCAGTCTTGTAACAAAGGTCTCTTTTACCTTGGCCATGCAGGGAGTCAGAGAGATAGACCTTAAGTCATTGCATGATTTTGGCAGGGATTTTTTAGGGATAACTTTGATGTAGGTTTTTTTCCAGGGGTTGGGAAATTTGCTGAGTGTTATGCAAAGGTTGATGATACTAGCAAGAGGGGTAGCAAGGAAGGGCGCAAATTCACGAAGGAGACGCACCAGGATTTCTCTAGGATATGAGGAGCTACGAGGTTTGAGCTTCCGTAGTTCTATGCACACTTGATGGGGCTCAACTGACAGCCGTGAAAATTCACAAGGTGTACTAGTGTCAAGGACTGCGGCTATTTCCTCTTGTGAGAAACTCGGGTAAATGGTGAAAATACCAGCAAAAAAACATTAACCTCAGTAGCTGTTATGTAAGTGTTGTCCTCTTTCAGGATTTTTAAGTGAGGATCACGGGCTTTACCTGTTAACCTTTTCACCAAATCATGCCATTTTTTGCTGTTACTGAATAGGGTAGAATCAACATGGTTAGATGCGTAGGTTCTTCTGGCTGTGCGACATAGAGCAACGACTTTGTTGTGCAATCGAGCATCATGCAACTGGCCCCGCTGTTTGATAAGGGCTTTAATCTTAGGTGTGATCCATGGTTGGTCAGAATAAGATCTATAGACTGTTTTTGTTGGAAAGTGTTCCTTTTTTTTTGTACAAGACGGAGTTGAAAAGCTGAGTCTTCTTGTCAAGATTCTGCTCATTTATGATTTCTGAGAAATCATGTTGGCTGATCCAGCGTCTGAAAGAACAAATATTTGACTCAGTGGTGGGACGCACAACAAACTGTGTTCGTTTTGGTCTTTTTGTTGGAGCTTTTGCTTTCCAAAGAACAGTAAAGTGATCAGATTTTCCTAGTGCACTCAAACAGACTGGGTATACACCAACCATGTAAAACTCGTCGGAATTAGTTAGGATCAGGTCCAATATTCCACAGGCTATATGGGTTGGAGATTTAACAACTTTCTTGAGTCCAAGGCGGTGAGCCAGTTACTGTTTGTTAGTTTGGTTAAAATCGCCACACACAACAATGGCTGGACAACTAAATTTGGTGCGGCAATAGTCTACTCCTTTCTGGAGGTGCAAAACCAGTTCTGTACGATTTCTGGCGCTCTCAGGGTAGTAAACTGCCACTAAAATAATGCAAGAGAAATGGCGAGGTAGTGACTTGGGCTTTGTGTAAATCCATAGAGACTCATGGTCTAAATCTTGTAGATTGTCCAAGAACCGATAGGGAATATTGTACCTGCAGAAAATAGCAACGCCTCCACCATTGCGGTTTATGACTCTGTCTTTTCTTGTTACAAATCTAGTGGCGAAGCCAGCGACTGAGCAATTTTGTAAAGGTGGGAGCTCCGTGTGTCGAATCGAGACAATGCTCTGGTAGGTTGAAGGGCACTGGTTGTTTGCGCGCGAGTGTCTCTCAGTCATAATAACAGATATTGGTAGACAATCAAGGGGTCTTCGCCTTCTGGCTTTAACGCCTGCTCTACATCCACGCCGTTTTTTATGTCTCCTTTTACGCGTAGTGTGGGAGTCCTCTGCTTCAGATTGCAATAAGTCCAGCGAACTTAAAACTGCTGGTATAGATGGCGCCAAAACGGTTGAATATAATTTGCTAAGTGATTTTAGCCGAATAATCTCATCGGAGGCTTCAATCTGCCTGATCATGGTAGCTAAAACTAGCACGAAAATCACTGAAAAAGTATGGTTTTCACTGTATGGTTATGACTGAAAAATATGGTTTTCTTTTCACAAAAAAACTGACTTTTTAGTCCATTTCTAGGATTTATAACCTAATTTAACCAGGTCATGTTAAAAGTTTGACTTTTTCTAACCATTCTTTGACACCGTTCTGCCTCTGACAGTTCTATGGACTGCAAGCTAGATTAATGTTGCTTCAATATTCTGTCGTTAAATCCAGTTTATGATTGTAATAAAGGGGACTTTATAAAAATTGAGTTATTTTTAAAATGAAAGTGGCAAAGAGAATTTTTCAGGTACAATAGTCAGCAAGAAGTTTTCTGGGGGGGGGTAATTTCTTACCAATGATGAAATTGTCAGGTAGAGATTTTTCAAGGAGGCAGTATTTTATGTTGGAGGAACTTTCCGTAGAGGAATTTTCTAGGGGATGGGAGAGAATTTTCCTGGGAGGAGGAGCCGAATTTCACGGCATTATTTGAAAAATGGACAGAAGTTAAATCAAAAACAATTTTTTTCCACTGAAAGTAAGGAGCAACATTGAACTTCAAATGGACAATCAGTCTGTATACAAAGGGGTTTTGCCCTTCTTCAATAGCTCTTTATGGTAAAGTTGACATTATGACCCAATTCTGTAAGAATGACTTCTGAAACACAAGGACCTTTTAATTAGAAAAAGAAGCTTTTCTAAAAGTACAATAAAATCTTTATTGCTTTATTTAGATACTTTAAAACTTAAATCCTGATAAAGAGAGATTATTCATTAATTTATAATTTTCCCAGGTTTATTTTTGGTCTATAACTTTGATAATGGGTCAGAGGTCATAGATAATTGCTAGAGGTCATAGCTTCTCTCTTTTTGCAGCAATTGTTTTTTTATGTAGCTTAAAAGATTAGATTTACATACCTACCAGCACAGGGGCGGAAAAGTGGGATGAGGCATCATGAAAGTGCCCAGAAAATAAATGATTGGAGGGGATGCTGTTTTAAATTCTCCTTGGAAAATTCCTCCTTCATAAAATCCCCCCCCCCCCCTTGAAAATTCTGTAGTCAATGAAAATATCCTCGAAAAAAGTTTCACCTGTAAAATTCTCCTTAGGCTACTTTCATTTGAGAAAATAATTTTTTTTTCTATATTTAACTTCTGATCATTTTCCAAATCCTGCAGATAATCTCCACTCCCTCCCTACCTCCAATTAAAGGCTTTAATCACCAAAATTTTCCCATTGAAAGTTCCTCTTGAGGAAAATCTCTCTTGATATGGTAAGCAGTTGCAAAAATATTACTGATATGCTCTAATTACAACCTTTATGCACATTGGTTGTTTCAATTGTGTTCAACCTTCTTCTCAATGTTTCCTCATATGTCCATTTCAATATCCTCAGCCTTGGTATTACTCGCTACAGAAGCAGTAATTTTAGTGATAGTAGTAGGAGTAGTGGTAGCAGTAGCAGTATTATTAGTCGAAATATTCTGATTGACAGGGAGTAATGTTCTGCGAAGGGGAAGTGGGGTATTTTCAAGTCTTATTGGAAAAAACTGTCAGAAACTGAATTCAAAACACACATTATTTTCATTTGAATGTAAGGAGCAGTAATAAAACATAAAACGGGAAGGCCCTTGCAGGAAGGGGGGGGGGGGTAAAGCCCTAAAAACCCAATGTTTGCAATGTTGGATGATTAAGTTCTGACTCTTCAAGAGGAATTTAGTTTTTGGTATGGGGAATGATACGACCTTATTTGTTAAAACAGTAGGAAACTAAATTTAAAAAATATACTTTTTTTCAAGCAAAAGTTATGAGATGCACTGAAGCTAAAAAGAACAAGAATAAATCCATATACGATAGAGGCTGTCCAATTTTCTGCTCCTCAATCGTTACATTAAAGAATTTTTGTGCAGTATAAATGCTTATTATTTCAAAATAGCAGCCTTTTTGTTTCAGCATTTTTTCTTTAAGAATTGGGAAAGCAGTCAAACTTTAGCGTAAAGAACGAGGTCTTGCGCCCAAAGACATCCTGCTGTCTCCACCCCTTTTTCTCTAAAGTGGTTGGATAAAAAATTTGGAATAGCCCCTCTGTTCATATGTTGGGTTATTTTTAATGAATTCAAATAAGCAGTTGTAAAAAGAGGAAGCCAAGTAGATTGGTCCGTGAAAAAAAAACACTCAAGTCCCAAATTCTTAGCTAATTTCCGTTGCTAATTGTTTCTTCTTAAGTGTGTCGAAGCCTTCTAAAAGGATTGCACCAATGAAAAAAAGAACAGAAATCATCCATTACCTTTGATGGCAGAGGGTGGACTGATGATGTATAAGCACTGTAAAACAGTCAGGATACTAGTAAAAGATTGTGTTAGAAGACAGACTTATATAAATTGCATTATTTAGTCTCTTGTGACAATCATAAAAACAAAAATTACTCTATTTCCTCAAACCCAATTTCTAGGTCTCCTTATGTCCTCCCCCCTCATTAAAAAAAAAACTTAAAAATACTGTATCTTCAGTGGTTGATTCAAACGCCATTGACTTCCAAAAACAGCGTATAAAAGTTGTCCCCTTTGAATGTAACACTGTATGCAATCTACATCATGAGGAATAGCAAAAATTGAGAAAAATCTTAATATGTTTGCTAGTGGCCCAGATCCCACTTCCCCCTACAAAAATCATTCCAGAATATTGTTTGGTTGAATTCAAAATGTCCAGAATCATCGAGAAATGAACACACTTTTTTTGTAGGGGGAGGTAATAGTTGGCAATACATTTGCCGAATTTTTTTCCCTTATCAGCTTTCTTGAGATTTTCAATGCTAAGAGGACTCTAAAATTATAAGAGACTGGCTTGGGGGCATGGGCCTTTCAAAAATGAGCTGCACACAAAGGTATTTTTTTTTTTGTCAATGGCAGACAACATTTTTGATATTCTAAAATGTTGATTTAGCTCCTAGCTGAGATTCAGCTCTGTTTATTTGCTGAGTTATGTTTATAAGATTTGGTCTACATGTTTCTTTTAAACTGAAAATAAGTTGAAAATTGTTGAAAAAAGGACAATTTTCTTATTTTTAAGAAAGTTTAAATCCTTCCGCAAGAAAGTATCATAATTCTGGTTATGTAAATGGATATATTTGAGGCTAATTAGTCCAATGATTAAGTTTCTTGTCCATATGTATGAATTACAGCTTCAGGATTGTCATGAAATTGCTTAAAATTTTATTACAGGTGAAATTTTACAGTAGAATTAAAATCAGATAGCAGAAAAAATTAATGCCATTCAATTCCCCATTCAACGCTCTTTCTAAGTTTAGACCAAGTTTAATAATTGCTACTGGTATTAATATTGCTAGTCCCCCCCCCCTCAAGCTGCTTTTATGTGATAACTTTTTTATGTGATTTCTATGCTGTTAGTTTTGAAATTTCAATTATTATTTAATTGAAAATGCCTCAGTATAAATTTTTTACTATTTACCATGGCGTAAAATATAAATATTTTAAACTGTTACAGCTGTTCGTGACATTGCCCTTCCAGATCGGCTTGCATGTATCCATGATTTTTCGCATTGTGACCCTCAACAGGATGTTCCAACTTTATTAACTGATGACATTATTCCGTCCGTTGTAACCCCTCCTATTGGAATCATGACGCTTGAACTAAAAGAAAAGCCAGATTTGGAGTTATTTTCACAGCAATCAAAGGAAAAAGAGTGTGATTTGGAGCTATTTTCACAGCATGTAGGAAAAAGAGTGTGGAAGAAGGACAGGTAGGAAAAAGAGTGTAAAGACTTGTAAGCAGGAATAATATAAAACTTGCAGCAAGGGGGACCAATCAAAACTTTTGTTATGACGTCATGCCATATTCAATCGTTATGACGTCATGTTAAATCGTCATAATCGTCACATTTTCTCGCAGCAGAACCAGTTCCCAGATGACTAAGTTTAGTTAATTTAAAATAGACTTCGGCTATTTCGTGTAGAAAAAACATCAATGCCAAGACTAGTGGCTTTAATTAATTATTATTGTATTTAATTTGTTTAATTGAAGCATGTTTTAATTTAAATTGAATTTCATGAAATTTGAAGGGTATTGTTGTCTAGATCTAAAAATTAGATATCTTTGATATCTAAAAATGTGAAGAAAGTTGAATTCTTGAAATTTGAATTGTTTAGTTGCCAAAAAGTGTAAATTAAAGGTCTCACAACTTGGATTTAATAGTTGAAATATGAAAATTTGAAGTCTCAGAACCCTGAAAATTTGAAAGAAGATGGATTGTTGAAATATGAAGGGTTTAGTTAGAGAAATATGAAAAAATAGAAATTTTAAAACTCTGAACATATAAAAAAAGATGAAATTTTGAAATGTGAAGAAAAGTTGAATTTCTTGAAATGTGATTGGTTTAGTTGTGATGAAAGCAGAATTTTTCTTTGTTCTTGTTTTATGAATTTTTATGAATCATCAGACAAAATAATAGGAAGTTACAGCTAGTGTCTTACTTTTGCTTGTTTTACACAATCTGATGTTTAACAGGAGGGTCTCAAAATTCTTGTTATTAAATATTCATTTACTAGGAGGGCTTGTCGGATTTTGAGTAAGTGTTCTAGCTGTACTGTTTATTGATTCCTAACTAAGCTGACTTCTCTGGATAGGAGGGGGGTTCCAAATTCTCGTCAACAGGTATTTTACCACAATAAATTGTCAAATCACAACAAAACTTTGCCGTAAATAAGAACGAGTATCGTAGTCTTGTCCCTTGGAGGTGCACGCAGATCGACCACTGTGGGATAGGGCTCCCTAACTTCTTGTCTTTGGAATATCTACCAGAATGGGTTCTCACATGAACACAGATGAAAATTAAAGCCATTGTTTTCCAGTTCCTTTCCGGAATCTGGACTTGGCTTCACTTCTTTGGGAAATAGAACAGGTGGAGGGCTCCAAAGTACTTTTTTTAATTCACGACATTTACCAAAATGGGCCTCCAGATTTCACCATCCCTTGATAGAATATGAGAGCTGACATCACCGTTATGCCTTTTAGATTCCTAACCTGGCCTCTGTTGGCTAGAGGTCTATTTTGGCGATCCCTACCTAATCCAATCTTGGGGGTTGGGTTGGGGGGAGCGGTCCCATAATACTTGTGAATATGACATTTACTCAAGGTGAGTGCCGAATCTCAGCCAGTCTTTGGGGAAAGTGTAAAAGTCTTAATTTTGTCTCTTGAGGGGTTCATGCCTAACCCAACATCTGCATGTGGGGGCGAGTCATCACAACATTTACCAAAACTGGCTTTCAGTCAAAAATGATTTTGGGAGTAAAGCCTACTTGCGCCTGTTCAAGTGCAATTGGGCTTGCAATTGCCTAAATTTGTATTACCACAATATATACCGAAAATGATTCTGTTGGATCTCCACCAACATAGTTGTGAGAAACGGTTAGTGTCCTAGTTATTGCCATTTCAGAGTCTGGTATGGATTTGATGACTGTAGTGAAGGAGGAAAGGAGATTAACTAGTTCTTTTCATCGTAGTATGTACCAGCAATGGTTTTTGAATCTCGAAATTATGCGGGGAAACGAGGGATTCCCAAAACGTTTGTGAACAAGACACTTACCAATAGATTGTGTCCGATTGCAATCCAGCTTTGTGGCAAGTGTCACAGTTTTGCCCCTTGGGTGTCCGCGCATAATCCGGCGTCTATTGATTTAAGAGTTTCCTTGCTTATTGTCATCACAACATCTTAAGAGTGAGTTCTCAGTAAAGCTTGGGTAATTAAAAAATAGTGTTCAATTTGCGCATATTCAGTGTTTGGACCAGGAAGATTTGGATCACAAAATCTTCCAAAACGAATTATTAGACTCTCATCTTACTTGCTGAAATATGCGAGCTAAGATCCGTGCAATGCCTTTTTTAGTCTGCACCCACTATGTCATATTTTAGGGGGAAGGGCTAAGTTTTGTTGTCTCGACATTTTGGTTTAGTAAAGAGCAAACTATGGCCCACAGTATCTGGAATTCAGATATTTTTCAGAAACTATATTGTGACAGCGCTATTTTGAAAACATTAATTTTGTCCAGGCTAAACGGAACAATAATTTCAGAAATGCCAAATTGAATGTCTAATTTAAATAAAATATGCACCATTAAAACCACCATTGTTGAAAAACCTCAACCTGCGATTTACAGTCGTCGATCTTGAAAAATAAGGAAAGGCACATTTTTGCATAGGTAGCGCTGATGTGTCGTCTTTTTTCGCTTATATTTTTTTTACCAAACCAGTGGTCATAGAATATAAGGATGGGGCTTATTTGAAATGAAACAAAATTGTAACGCCCTTTTTAAGTAATAAAATAAATTGAGCTTTAGTAAAGTGTTGTTCTTTGCCAATAGGTACTACAAAATATCAATTTTGGCCTGAATTGGGTCAAAATATCAATTTTGGCCCGAATTGGGTCAAAATGTCAGAAAATATAAATTTGAATGTAGCCATTGATTTTTTAAGGTATGGAACCACTGATTTGAGGTTCACAAATCGAGGAAATATAACTTTAGTATGGTAGAATGGCTGTTGCGTGTCCAGTAGATTTAGACGATCTCTTTAAGAGATATTCGCCGGAATTACCCGATAATAAAAGATAAACTACTACAAGCGGTACTTAAATGAAAGAATAAAGACGAAAAATAGCGAAGAAAATGGATTGATGATATTGTTGAAGTTGGCGGAAAAAAATCAAGCCAAGTTTTAAATTAACGTCAATGTCTCAGGCCCAAGATATTTGTCAAACTTATAGAATTTACTCCCGTAGGTAACGTTTATAGCAGGGAAGAATGTTGCGACAATTACGTTGTCGCTTCTCAAAACAACTTGGATATTGAGATATTTTGGGAAGTGAATTTAGATTAGTTTTAAAGGAGATATTACATAGAATTAGCCGTTAATCTATGAAGATCGACTGCCGGCGACACCAAATCAAAAGGTGAAAGAAAGGATAGTGAATCTTTCCGCAGTAGCCTATCCAGCCATATATCATTAAAAGTAGAGAGCAAACATTTGTCCCTTTTCCCGTACGGTGACATTACTTAGTATAATTTCAGTGATAAGAGTCATTTCGCGGTATAAATACGCTGATCAAAGTCATTTCGCGGTATAATTGTGGTATAAGGTAGGATCAGAAAAAAGTGTGGCATTTTTCTTGAAGGTATTATACCGCAAAATGCGGTATAAGTGGCAACACAGATTAGATGAAAGGGGAGTGGGGAATATGATATTATATGAGAAGCTACTCAGGTTAGCGCTAACGAGGAGCTGAAGGATTAAAAAAAAGGTGTCAAACATTTTGGCTGCAAACATTAGATGTAGGCAGAAATACCAGAATAATATCCTGTTTCCTGGGCTGTGGGGAATTGTGAGAAAGTTTTTGGTAGGATTTCCCTCGTCACTTCTTGTCAAGAAGCCTTCAGTGTTGTTACAAACTTTTAAACGAAACATGAAGCAGACTGAATATCACAGAATGGTGAGATTTTCAGTTATTTCTAATCAAACGGAAGCTAATTATTGATAAGTTGCTATTAATCACATACTTCTTATTAAATTATTAATATTTGTGATTGTCTTTGTTATTGTTACGTTACGTAATTAATGTTTGAATTCAGTTATATTACAACTGTTATCATGTTACAGTGTAATATGATAACGGTAAAGATTAATGGTTAAATAAGAATGTATTTCAATTAATATTACACAAGAAAACAATATTTTCATTTTGTTGTACCACACCGACTGGAAAGTTTCCTAAAAGAGTGAGAAAGATTGGATTTCTTGTGTTGTGATTACATGTCAAAAAAGTAAAGTTGGATGGAATCACTTTTTTGATTGGTGAACTTTTTCTTCTTTTCTTTTTTATATCCACTGAAAACCACAATCAATTAATAAACAAACCATTCAAATCTAACTTTTTTTTCAAAAACCATTGATTCGGGGTTAGAATTCAGATGCAATGCAAAATTTCATAGTTGGATGTAATTTTCATATTTTTGTTGAGTTTTCGGAATATGGTAGAAATGTATGTGCAGGGGTCCAACAGAACTAGCAAAAATTTGAAAGTGGTCTATGAGAAAAAATTCTGTTTGAGAACCTTTTATCTAGCATGTCGTCGCTAGGAATAATACAGATATGATTCCAGTTTTTTTGGAAAAAATTGGATTTTACTTTAGTACTGTCAAAATTAGTGTATAGAAAACAAGTAAATATAAGGATTAGCCCTTGCACAGCTCGCTACAATAATCTGGCTCCCCAGTAAGGAGATCACGTTATTTTTAATTAATATTGATATTTTCATTAAGACAGATTTAATTAATAGAGATTTAATTAGTATTTAAGCGATATACGGTCTGAAATATTATTCTCTTAGGATTTCAAAGTGTGAGCTGGATACCTCGGGTTAAGTGTTTTTGATCTTGGGAACTCAAGGATGCCTCCAAGAATTTTTTTTGTGGGAGGGGGGGGGGTCGGTGGCTCAATGAGAAAAAAGTAACATTTTTTATGCAATTTGTTACATTTTCACAAGTTGGACCGAAATTTCAGGGAGGAGATTAGAACCTTCCCCCTATAAGCTATACCTTTTGGTGATTCCAAGGCTTCCCTTTTCGTTTCAATCGACTGGTATTTTCGAGGGGTTTCAAGTTCTTATTTGAAATTTCAGAAAATATGTCTTTGTAATAAACTTTTACTATTTAGATCACCCTAAATTATTGATACTATTCTTCAGTCGGGTTTAAATAATAGATTTTTCTCTTTGGACAGTCTTTTTTTTTAACCTTTAAGCTCAATTTTAAGCTTTCAGGCCTAATGCTGTTTGCTCTTTACTGGGTTTCAGCTATTTCTGCGACCATGATTTTTTTTTCTAAAGCCCCAGACCTTGATGGACTACAGACCGAGCATCTGAAGTACGGCACGCCGTACCTTCTTGACCGCCTTTCCTTGTTGTTCCAGGGAATTGTTTCTCAGAAATATGTGCCCGAGGCCCTTTATGAAGGTGTTATAACTTGTATTAGAAAAAAGAATAAAGACCCTTCAGTTTTTGGTTTTTGAAAAAGGCAAACTTCTTGAAAAAGTCCTCTTCCTGTTTATTAATGTACATCACAATTTTGGCGACAATCCGTTTGGGTTCAGAAGCGGCATTTGAGTTCAAAATGCATATTCTGGTTTCCTGGACATTATTGATCGGCACTGTTTGGTTAAGAAAAGTCTGCATGTGTGTGCTTTGGACATCTCTAAGGCCTTTGACGCTGTCCTTCATGTTCATGCTATCCTTGTTCTCCTTCGTAATGGCGTCAACCCTTTCATTTGTTTTTGCTTATGGCATTGGTATCAAAATTCTCATGTTGAGGTGCGTTCTGGTATTCATTTTACCGATCATATCAAACAGTTCGTGGTAACGAAGTGTAAGTAAGGAGCGACCCGGCTCAATAGTAACCGAAACTCTAAAAAACGGAATTTTGTTTCCAATAGGTATATCAAAAGAATCAGATTTTTATTCTAATTTCAAATATATAAGCTTGACCAAGTTTATTCTTACCTGTCAAAAGTTCCGGTCCTGAGAAAATTTTCTGAATTTTCAAAAAAAGGGGAAAACAACCCCTAAGAGTCATAGAACCTTAATGAAAATCACACCATCAGATTCAGCGTATTAGAAAACCCTACTATATAAGTTTGAAGCTCCTATCTGCAAAAATGTGGAATTTTGTATTTTTTGCCAGAAGAAAAATCACGGATGCATGTTTATTTGTTTGTTTTTTTGTTTTTTGTTTTTCCCAGGGGTGATCGTATCATTCCAGTAGTCCTGAAATATCGTGAGAGGTCTCATTCGAACGGAAATTAAAAATTCTATTGCTCTTTTTAAGTGACCAAAAAAATTGGAGGGCAACTTGGCCCCCTCTCATACTCATTTTTCCCGATGTCACCCAATCAAAATTTTGAGATAACCATTTTGTTCAGTATAGTGAAAAAATTAATAAATATGTCTTTGAGGATGACTTAGTCCCCCACAGTTCCTGGGGGAAGGGCTGCAAATCATGAATATTGCCCGTTGTTCACAATGGTATTGGTTAATGGAAAGTATACACAAGTTCAGGAGGGATTTTTTTGGTGGGGGGCTAGGGGGGGATATTTCCATGGAGGTTTCATTTAATTTCTGATCGTTTTTTAAATAATACTGGGAAACCTGGCGCCCCCTTCATGGAAATTTTCCTTCTCCTAAGGAAAGGTCCTCCCCGGTAACCCCTACTCTGGCCCCAACCCCCACTTAAAAAAAATTCCTCCTGAAAACACCTGTATACTTCCTAATAACCAATACTAGGCCTATATGTAACAATTGGCAAAGTTTATAACTTGCAGCCCTTCCCCCGGGAACTGTGGGGGATTAAGTCATCTTCAAAGACATATTAATTAGATTTTGGACTATGCTGAACAAAATGGCTATCTCAAAATTTTGATTGGATGACTTTGGGAAAAAATGAGCTTAGGAGGGGGCCAAGTTGCCCTCAAATTTTTTTGGTCACTTAAAAGGGCACTAGAACTTTTAATTCCCATTTGAATGAGCCCTCTCACGATATTCTAGGACTACTGGATTGATACAATCACCCCTGGAAAAAAAAATAAATAAAGACGCATCCAAGATCTTTCTTCTGGCAAAAAATACAAAATTCCACATTTTCAAACAGTTTGTGGTAACAAACTGTAAGTAAGGAGCGACCCGGCTCAATGGTAACCGAAACTCTTGAAAACGAGATTTTGATACCAATAGATACATACAAGGAATCAGATTTTAATGCTGATTTTAAATATATGTTTCATCAAGTTTAATCCTGTCCATCAAAAGTTACGCGCCTGAGAAAATTTGGCTGATTTTCGAAAAAAGGGGGAAAGACCCGCTAAAAGTTATAGAACCTTAATGAAAATCCCACCATCATATTCAGCGTATCAGAGAACCCTACTGTAGAGGTTTCAAGGTCCTATCTACAAAAATGTGGAATTTTGCATTTTTTGCCAGAAGAAAGATCACAGATGCGTGTTTATTTGTTTGTTTTTTTCCCCCAGGGGTGATTGTATAGACCCAGTGGTCCTAGAATATCGTGGGAGGGCTCATTGGAACGGAAATTAAAAGTTCTAGTGCCTTTTTTAAGTGACCGAAAAAACGGAGGGTAACTAGGCCCCCTCCCATGCTCATTTTTTTCCCAAAGTCACCCGATCAAAATTTTGAGATTGCCATTTTGTTCAGCATGGTCGAAAGTATGATAACCATGTCTTTTAAGATGACTTTGTCCCCTGATGTCTCCGGGGGGAGGGCTGAAAGTTATGAACTTTACCCTATGTTAACACATAGTATTGGTTATTTGGAAGTATATAGAAGTTTTCAGGAGGGATTTTTTCTGGTAGTGGGGGGGGTGGGCCTGAGGTTATGTTGGAGGATCTTTCCATGAAGGAAGTTTTCATGGGGGAAGGGACATTGCTATGAAGGGGGCGCCGGACTTGCCAGCATTATTTAAAAAAAAGATCAGTAATTAAATATAAAAAAACATGTTTTCAACTGAAAGTAAGCAGCAACATCGAAACTTAAAACGAACAGAAAATATTATGTATATGATTGGGTTCACCCCCTAGTCAATACCTCGCTCTTTAATCCAAAGATTTTTTAGTACCTTCATAAGAGCTATTTATTCTAAATAACGGCCTTTGTGATTAAGGGGTCATTTTTAAAGAATTGGAACAAAATTTGAACTTTAGCTTAAAGAGCGAGGTATTGAATAGGGGGGTGGACCCCCTAACATACATATTAAAATTATATGAATATAGAAGTTCGTTACGTAAGTTAATTCGTAAGTTACGTATATTTATTACTAATAAAAACGTTCATAAATAAAATGAAACAAGTTTCGAGAAAGCCATTTAACCAAATAAAAGTAAAATTAATATACAAATTTTGTTTTAATTATTCATGTATGGTGAGCCAAAATCAAAATCTGCATTAATTCAAAAACGTTCAAAAATTAAATAAAAAACAAGTTTTTTTTTAACTGGAAGTAAGGAACGACGTTAAAACTTAAAACGAACAGAAATTATTCCGTGTATGGAAGGGACTGCCCCCTCCTCAACGCCTCGTTCTTTACGATAAAGTTTGACTTTCTCACAACTCTATTTTTTTTAAACAATAAAATACTTTAGCATAAAGAGCGAGGCGTTGAGGAGGGGGCAGCCCCTTCCATATACGGATAAATTTCTGTTCGTTTTAAGTTTTAACGTCGTTCCTTACTCTCAGTTAAAAAAAAAAAAAACTGTTTTTTTTTTTTATTTAATTGCAGATAGGAGTTTGGAGCCTCCATAGTAGGGTTCCCTGATACGCTGAATCTTATGGTATGATTTTCATTACAGTTCTATGACTTTCAGGGGTTGTTCCCCCCTTTTTTGAAAATAAGATAAATTTTCTCAGGCGCTTGACTTTTGATTTGTAAGACTAAACTTGATGAAACTTATATATTTGAAATCAGCATAAAAATCTGATTCTTCTGATGTATCTATTGATATCAAAATTCCAGTTTTTTAGAGTTTCGGTTACTATTGAGCTGGGTCGCTCCTTACTTACATGACACAGTAGGTTTTAGGCTTCTGCAGTGAGGCAATACCCAAACTCTTGTTTGTATTAATTTTTATTCGATTCGAACTTGATTTGCATATTCAATTTAAGTTTCACTCGTTTTAAGATTTATTTATTCATTTACATTAATATATATTGTATGTTTGTTTGCATTGATTGTTTATTTAATTTCTGTTTGTTTTAAGTTTCATTTATACTCTAATAGCAAACTATTTTTTTTTCGTTTTAAGCTTGATTTTCATATTCAATCTAAGCATTACTCGCTTTAAGATATATTTGTTCATTTATATTATTACTTGTTGTATGTTTTTTGCTATGATTGTTTATTTAATTTCTGTTCGTTTTGGGTTTCATTTATTCTTTAATAATAATTTCTGGTTGTTTTGAGTTCGAATTTTAACAGGTATTCATATCTCCTGAGCTTAAGTAATGGCCTTTACTTTTCTTTGAAAAACTTATTTTTCGGAAAGTTTTTTTTTAATTAATCAATTTGAAAATGCAACTGAAACTGTATAGTTTCAGGGAATGCGTTCTATTCAACTTAAAAATAAAATTCTTGACTACAAATGATGTAAGAAATAGCAATTGGGAAGCTGCATTCGAAATGATTTAATCTCATTTCATAAAGACAATACTTTTGTTTTGTCAACATATGAAGAACTGTGTATAGTTTAATTCCATCTGTCTGTTTTTTATGCAAAGTAACAAAAGAGACAAAAATTAACAAACAAGAGAGTAGTGGAGAATTGTGGTATGCAAAGTAATATTTGGCAGGGGAAGTCACTGGTGATAAATCGCTAGGGGTGGCACCGTGATTTGGTGATTTTTGGGGAACCAAATTTTGTTTGGGGGTGATGCATGGATTTTCAGGGAAGTTCCTGAAAATTTGGGGGTAGTGCAAGCCCTGCTTGATTTCTAATCAGGAAAATAGAGATACTAAACCACACAAGAAAGAAAAGCTCCAACTTTGCAGTTGACGCAATGAAGAATTGCTGCAAAACTATTTCAAAGTCAGCCAAACGCCGCCGCCTCTGGCGGCGGTGGCGCGCCGGCATCGTAGCGACTTTTCGGGGGCGGTCAACCGGGCCTCTTGTTTGCGGCATTCGGTCGATCTGCCGGCGCGGCGCTGGGGTCTAATACTAACGTAAGTCTAACGTAACGTAAGTACTAACGTAACGTAACTCAGGAGTACTAGGTTGAGGCAGTCAGATCCTCCCCATGTTAATCCCATGATTTGGTCCTCTATAAATTTTTTTTATATCCAAAGATTAAGGAAAAATCAAAAAGGCACCACTTCTAGACTTGGAGGCCATTAAAGATTGTCAGAGATATTGTAAAGCATAACAGAGGAGCAATTTTGTGTTTTGAAAGCTGGAAAAATATGTATAAGCAGGCCTTAATAAAAAAAAAAAACTGTTGCCAATTTGGTGATGAAGGCAACATTTTGTTAGAAATTGCTCTCCAGTCTACCACACTAGTTAGAAAAATTTCAGCCAAACTTGTAATTTACAGATATCACTGCCTGTACTATGCTGTTTCAGGAAAAGATTAGCATTAAATTCAAAATTTGATCAATGCATTTTTTGCCTTTTTTGTAAATTAAGTCTTTATTTTACCCATACATGCAGTTTTGTGCTTATTCATCCTTAAATTTTAGGTATTTTAGCCTACTTGAGGTGGATATCTACTGTGTAAGAAATAATAATGGAAGCTGATGAAATTTTAGATGGTAAGGTTATTTTAGTTTGATCTCTTTATATATTTTAGTTTGTTTTCAGTTTAGCTTGTTTTATATATTCAGTTTCAGTTTGATCTCTATATATTTATAAAGTTCTTCTATTTTATATTTCATGGTTAGGTTAGGTCATATCTCCTTTTCATAAATTGTCATTACCTTATATTGCACTTACCAGCATTCAACCATGTAACAAATAAATTTGAAGTATGTCTGTAAAATAAGGTTAAGTCACGGGAATAGTAGTAGATTACAGAAATTGTGAAAATCATCATTACAAAAAAAAAAACAACAAAAAAAAACAAACAAACAAACCGTAATGCTATAACAGATGAAGGGGGCAAAATGCTTGCAAAATAGACTTTTGATGCAATGAAGGAAGAGCAAAGCGGGAAGAGATAAGAGGAAGGAGGCAAAATGCCTGCAAAATAGACTTTTAATGCAAAGAAGGAAGAGATAAGAGGAAGGAGGCAAAATGCCTGCAAAGTGGACCTATGAAGAGGCAGGAAAGCCAGCTCATCAGCTAGTTGATAATGAAAGGAAGGAACAAACGCAAAATAAAAGCATTCATAGATGCTGCCTATACGGTAAGTAATTAGAAGAAAATTAACGATGAAAATAGTTCATCTAATTAACTATTAGAAATTGTTAGTAAATTATATGATAGGCTGCTTTGAAATTTAAAAGATCTAAGCATTTTAAGGGATCCAGGAAATGTCCTAAATTTGGTTTTATTATCAGATTCTAGTAGTGCAAATAATTCCGGAAATTGATATAATATTACCAGCAATCTAGCTAAGATTGTACCAAACCATCTTTCAGGCATATAGGAATGTTTTCATACATTTTGTGCTCTTAAAAGTCAAAGCACGAGTTGCATATATAATTTCAAAACTCAATTTTTGTTTAATAGTCAAAGATACATTTTCTACTCTGCACTTTTTGCAAAAACAATTTTGCGTTTTCTGGTTATGGTGCCCCTGAGGGTTGTAATAAACCCTTTCTAGAAGACCAAATATGTAAATAAGTCGTAAAACGTGCAACAACATTCGAAACAAATATGATGCTTTCCTAGAAAAAAAAATATTTGAAATGTTAGCCTCTGTCAATTTTGTAAAAAATACCCTAAATTCTTTTGGGAACAATTTCTTGGAAAAGAAATTATCTTCCAATATCTCTTTTATTTTCTCTCTCTCTCTCTCTCTCTCTCTCTCTCTCTCTCTCTCTCTCTCTCTCTCTCTCTCTCTCTCTCTCTCTCTCTCTCTCTCTCTCTATCTATCTCTCTCTCTCTCTCTCTCTCTCTCTCTCTCTCTTGATATATGTCTTTTAGATCCAATCGATTAACGTCCCTTTTCTTTTCTAGGCTAAGAAATTAAAGAGCCGAGCAGTAAATTTCGCAACTAACTGTGTAAGCTTGTATACTGTTGCCGTCTTTTTGTGTAATGGCGTTCAGTTTTACATAAAAAGTCGTTGCAACAGACATGGCTTCTTGTAATTGTAAAGTTAAAATAAAAATCAAGGGTTCTTAACCTTAAGTTAGTTTTATTCTCTGTAAAATTGTTGTTTATGCCTCTTGTTTTTCTCCCCTTTTTTACATTTTAAAAGAAATAGAACCCTTTAATTTTTTTCAATAAATTATCTTTTTTGCTCATCCCTCACTAAACGAATTTACTGCTCATTCAAGCTCTTCTGCTCCTTGTACAGCTTCTGCTCCTCAGCCAAGAAACCGCATCTTGAGTCAACAAACAAGTAAACAAGAAAATAAATTCGAGACATTTTATTTACTCTTGATCTAAATAAATATTGAAAAGTTTGTTTAAGTAAAACTTTATTATTTCGTATTCTTATAGCTTATATACTTAAAACTTGCTGTTCCTAGAGTCAGGAATCACTTAATGAACCGTGATAAAAAGGTTGAGTCAATTGGGAAGGTGATCTTGCTCAAAATCATAGTTCTGGAATCCTA
This sequence comes from Artemia sinica, assembly GCA_027921565.1. Classification (NCBI taxonomy): domain Eukaryota; kingdom Metazoa; phylum Arthropoda; class Branchiopoda; order Anostraca; family Artemiidae; genus Artemia; species Artemia sinica. The sequence goes on along the minus strand of CM051261.1, from coordinate 7,939,426 downwards.
GTATTGTTTTTTTTTATGTTAGAAAAAGAAGAACCGTATCTTTAAGCTCATTAATCTATACTGCTAAATTAACAGAATAATAATTATAAATAGACCAATACGTCGAATATGTTAAAAGTTTAAAAAACTTTTCGAATATTAAAATTTTGGCATGGAGTATGACCATTTAATAACTAAAAATAAAGTCAAACAAACAATTAATATGTAAATAATTAGCTTTGCCAAAAAGATTAGCTTTGCCAAATAGTAGCAAAGATGTGAAATATCATATTTGGGAATATGAGGGAAATTGGTAACATGGATGTAAGCCATCACCCAGTAATGACACATGTTTGAAGTTGATTGACTAACTTGAAAGCTCGGAATAGGAAAGAATTTTGTTAGGAGATGGGGGTGTACTTATTTCAATTTTAGCATTATTGTTTCTTGGATCCCACCTCTCTGGAGTTGAACTTTGTGTCTTCAACACCTTTATAGCCCAAATAAATGTGTAATTTTTTAAAATTTAAATGCACTGGTGAGAGGCGGTGGGGAGTGGGGACCCTTTGGGAACCTGGTCACTGTCTTTATCTACCTTCTCACACAAGCAGGGGCGTCCCGAGACTCATTTCATTTGGGGGGGGGGGGGTCGTCGTAAATGTTACTGAATTGCTACCTTATTTATGCCGAATTTTTTGCAGAAATAAAGAATTTTGCAAATTTTGCAAAATTTCTGTCGAAGCCGTTCCTGAGATAACGCAAATGCACTTATCTCTGACCTTTATGTGCACGAGTGTTTTGTTTTCGTTCGGCCCCCTCCTGACCATTTTATGGAAAGTTTCAATCAAATACCAGTAAGTTTTTGAAATATTGAAGTTACGCCCATTTTCATATTTAGCTCAGTATATTCTGGCAGTTTCGCTAAATTTTCTATATAAATTCACTTACAAATACCTGAGAGACCCTCAAAAGATTGAGTCGGTTGGAAAGGTGCTTTTGCTGGTCGAAGAATCCAAATCCTGGGATTCGGATTCGTCACAGCATTGCATCTGTGCGGCTATTGGTCTGTACTACTAAAATCATAGAAGTATAATTATAAAATAATCCAATATTTCAAATATTTAGTATATGATATATATATATATATATATATATATATATATATATATATATATATATATATATATATATATATATATATATATATATATATATATATATATATATATATACATATATATATATATATATACATATATATATATATATATATATATATATATATATATATATATATATATATATATATATATATATATATATATATATATATATATATATATATATATATATATATATTGTTCATGCAGAAAAATGAATTGTCAAAGCGATATTTTCAGTTCAAAATATTTTGTCTTTATTAAAGAGACAATGACCCCCCCCCCCCAAAAAAAAAAAAAAAAAAATACTGTTTGACCCGTAAAACGTAAAAAATGCATATAAACAAATTTTTGATGAATTCTTTTCCCTTGATTTCTTCATTCAAAGTAGTTTCTGATCATTTTAAGTTTGATAGCCTAAAGTGGATGATTACTGCTTGTTGTTGTTTGTAAAATATTGTATTTTCGTTTTGCTGATGAATGCATCTTTGATATTTAAATGTTTCTTTTTTAAAGGACGTTGGCTAGTATTAGGGTATACAGTACTTTAAAATTGAGGATAACTTCTAGTTGACGGAGTAGCTACAAAACCCGAAAAAATCGTGTTTGTTTTTCTTGAATATCAATATTTCAAGCTCATAAATGCAAAAATGAAGAATTTTTGGAGCAAGGTGGAAAAATCGTGTCAGAATTTCGTCCACAAAAGTCAAATTTACCCCACTCCCCCAGACAGTTTTTGCGAGAGCACAGCCAAGTTGGCTTTGCTTGAATCAGAATAACAGAATACGCCTCAATCTCAAACGGCTTGTTAGACTTCGTATATAAAGAATTTTTTATAAAATCTCTTGCAAAGAAAAAGGTTTACTATCATTTTATTACCACCTTTTTAGCACAAGTAATACCTATTTTTGACGAATATTTTCAATTCTGTTGTATTTTGTTTATATATTCGATGTATGTGTATAAATATAATGCAGTAATTAGTAGCAGCATCTGTCGTTTATTTCAAAGTATTTTTTTGGAAGATGGCATAAAAGTAAAAGTTCTAAGGCAAGTGTTTTATTAGTATGAATAATAAATTTCCAAAATCGATGTAGAAATTTTTCCTATGGTCCTTATTTGATCATTTTTTCCTCCCAGAAAGTAAACATGTCAGGCTTAGAATAAAAAAAAGCAAAGTGTCTTGTTTTGATTGTTAAATGATGGAACTACTCTACTGAAAAAAGTTCGCGAGGAATTTGTTGGTCTACTAGAAGTAGAGGACGCTTAGGAGCGGCGGGTTAAAAGCGATGACCTGTAATTATCTATAAAAAGAAAGGATATTAAAAAAGAACCTGGTAGGTGTTGCTTTCAGTGAAAACTGGCACTGTTAGAGGTCTTGAAGTAAATCTTAAAAACGACAGATTTGTTTGTTTTGGGTTTTACTAGGCATCTAATTGCACTGCGTACAAATTATGCAATAAAAGCTCTACCTTATGGCCTTGAGTCTTTTTTAAAGGACTTGACAATATCTGCCTCAGGAAACAGCAAGAGACAGAAGTTTTTTTTAGTAAATACAAGAGTTTGCTGAACAGGGGGTCCATACGCTTCTTATAATAGTTAATAATACAGATTGGCTTTCAATGGAAAGTCAAAAGAATGTTGGAGAAGTGGGTGTTTCTTCTTCTCTTGCTTATCAACCATCCATTAAGTACAGGAGTTTTGGATACGCTGACCGACAGAAGAGCTTCAAAAAATATAAGGTATATATAAGATCCTCCAGTAAAAGCCGAAATGTATTTCTTGAGCGTCATTCTGTGGAAAGTCGACAGCGTGAATGTTGGGCTCAAGCCCTCTGACACGTGGATTCACGTGTCTTAGAAATGCCTGCACGCTTTTAAAATCAATGCTTAGATGTTTTAGATGTTTAGATGTTAAAATCAATGCAAAGTTTATGTAATAGAGCGACAGTGCCTATTCTCAATGAAGCTCACCAATGAAAAGTTTGCCCTGTAGAAGAGTTAAATTTTGGAACAACCGTTGATGAACACTTGAGAATGAATGTGGTGCATATAATACCACGTAATAATGCACATAATACCATAATAACACACAATATTCTCACACAAAATAATAAAAATTGCAAAAATAATAACACAAAATATATAAATAGATATTTATTTAGTGTTCTAAAGCCACAAGGGCCTGGGCTACAAAAAAATAACAAACAAAAAACAGCTTACACACATTCGACATTAATTTCAGAAATTCAACCCCCCCCCTCCTCCCTTACAAAAATCTATGTGTCATTCCCGTTTTTATATATTTTGCAATCTGTCTTATTGTCCCATAATCTTCAGATTCCATTATTGAAACCAACCACTCACTTGTCCTCGCATTACCAGAAAATAATTCACTCCGTAAAACCTGTAATTCGGAACAAGGGGTCTTGAAGTGAAGTAGATGCTCTCCATTTTCTCCACACACAGACTTGAGTAAAGACCATCCATTACCTTTTTCCTCGCTAAATATTTCCTCCTTTTTCCAAGTGCTAGAAAATTACCACTCCCTTAGGTATAGCACTTAATTTCTTCACTATTTAAAGCTGCTTAAAATAAGTATCATATCCCCAGACCTCCTTCCATTCCCGGTAAACGCCGAGGGACACCGAGGCCACGACCTCAAACTACAATTTCTGATTCTCCTGATCCTTCAGCACACCCTTTACTAATTTTGCTATATTTTCCTCTTCCAGTCTTATCCCTTTCCCTTTTTTCCAAACTCCTGATAATCCACAACTATTTAAAATTAATCTCACCTAAGAAGCCCATGAACTTTTCCTTCTATCCTGCAACACCTCCAGATACGCTGTGTTTACTAACCCACTATTCGGTGAACCAATCACCTTTTCTCAGTACCTTAACATTCTAACCGGTCTCTTTACCCTGAATCACAATCTTAGAATACCCTTTAACACCAAACTACTAAATATCCCACACAGTCCTAAAAGTCTCCTGAAATGTCCTAAATGTATTCTCTGTTTTTTCTCCTTTTTCAAACCCCCAGACTTCTTTACCATAACTCAATATTGGACCTGCTTTCGTCTCAAAAATTCTCCCCTATCTCTATAGCTTAATATCTGCCTAAGTGCCAAAGATACATAAGAAGGCTCTTCAGTAACGCCCATGAAGCTTTCTAACCCTTCCAACTTGCCATTTGCACTTGCCCACTCGACTTTCCTAAACTTGTAAATTTAGTTCCCAAATAAATAAAAATTTTAACTTCTTTCATCTCTTTCCCTTTAAAATAAAACTTATTCTTTTCCCTTTCTTATCTTCCTAAAAACTAGCATGATTGATTTATCAATATTTAAAACTAATTTTTATACTCCTCAAATAAGTATCCTAAATCTACAACATCTTATGGAAATCCGGAGTCGATATTGCAAGCAGTACTATGTCATCTGCAAATAATAAACAAACAGGTCCAGCAACATTAAATTTAACATAGGGACATTTCTATTTCTAAAATACATCTTAATATTATTAATAAAAAGAGAAAACAAACGCGGTGATAGAGTACATCTCTGTTGAAGGATTACCTTACTCAAAACTGGCCTAGAATAATAAATACCTTCCTTCACTACATTTTTAACCACCTCAAACATTTTCATTCTAACTTTTACTAACCTAATTGGTAATCCTAATTTCACCAACAACCCTTTCAATATACTCCTTGAAACCTCATCTAATGCTCCTCTGATGTTCAAATATGCCATATATAGCATATTTTTCCCAATACCTCGTATATTTACTAACTAAAGCCTGTAAGCAAAAAATTTGATCTATTGTACTATAAGTTTCCCTAAACTCTGCCTGACATTCGATTAATCTACCTTTACAATGCAACCATTTATCCATCCGTTTAGACAGCACTCTACAAAATAGCTTACTCATAGAACTTCCTAGACTTATCCCCCTGTAGTTCTTGTGTAGGTTTCTTTCTCGTTTTTAAATAATGAAATCATAAGCGATATCTGTACTGGTGTACTTAGAATTGTAGAGAATATCGATGCAATTACTGGCAATATCCATGCTCTTCACCATTACAATAACTTAGTTGGTACTGTGTCGATGCCCGGTGCTGAATTTCCTCTCTTGCTTTTCTGGGGATGCCATAGGTTTTTTTTTGTTTTTTTTTTGTTCAACCGGCTCCAATAGTTTAGCGGCCTTTGAATTTAACTCCATATCAGCTGTCTTTTCTAAACTATCCATCTCCCCTTCAGATCTTTCTTCGTCCCCTTTGGTGCATATCTCGTCATAATTTGTTCTCGTCATATAACTAGTACCTTTTTCAACTTCTCACTATCATTATCAAACCTTATTCATGTAAACTCCATTCACTTGTTCCTGTTTGAAATCCACCTTCTTTTCATGGGCCTCTTTGTTCTCCCCTGAATATCCGTTAAAATCCCCTAGGCAAATAAATTAATCGGACGGAAACTATTCTGAAAAACGGTCCATATCATTTTCCAATGTCTCCCAGGTTTCTTCATCACTAAAATTGCTAGTTTCCGATGGTAAATACATTGAACAAAAAATAAACGAGTTACTACCAAAGCATACGGGCACCCATACTAGATTACATGAAAAACTTTTCAACCGAGATACATTTCGCCATCTTTTTGCTATCAATAATGATTCTCCTCCATAAATTCTACCATTCTGCGAACGCTTCCTTTGAGATCCCAAATAAGAAAAACCTTCTATTCTCTACTCTTTTTCCAGCCACTTTTTTATTAATGATACAACTGAAAAATCATGACATTTAAGATGATATTCTACTTCGATCATCTGGGCTAATAATGTATTGGCTATTATGCTCGGGACCCCCCTCAGGCACAACAAAAGGTGATGTGGAACCCTTTTTAATAGCCAGAGTTTCACTGTTCGCCCCATTTATTTCGTTATCACTACTAAGCTCTTCCGCTACACTAAAGAAAGACTGAATTAAGGATGAAGATCCTGAACGCGATCTTGAATTACAAGGCTCTTCTGGGTTAAACCAATTACTCTCAGAAACCAAAATCGCTGTTAAATTTTTTGCAGCACTTCTACATACTCGGGTTCACGGTAATACTTTTATCTCACATTTTCCTTAAAAAGTTTTATGGTACTCGCTGATAACTCTATATTAGGAGTATTCGTAACCTCCATTACGGATTATTTATCAAGAATATGTAAAATATTGTTGACCAATATATAACTTTCCCCTCTTAGTCTTGCTTCTCTATTTTCTCCTCTAACACGTTCAAGAAATGGCTTTAGGCAGTTACGGATAGACAGTTCACGCTCTGTATAATTGGGATTAGCACCAAGACCCCCCCCCCTTTCAGATGAGTACTTGAACGCAATATAATATCGCGGATATGACCGATTGTGAACTTAACCGGCACTGGTTGCGTGCCTTGTTTGAAGCTTAAACAAAAAATGTCTTTAATGTCAGTCATTTTAAGCGTTAAATTTGCCACATGTAAGTTCAGAGCTTTCATTACATCTTCTCATAACAAATAACCTCTGTTTCTAGGATCGAAATTATAGAGCACCAAATTATACTTTTTAGACTCCTTTTCTAGAAAAAAACATTGCCCTACAGGATATATATTTTTGTAAAAAAAAAATATATCAATAGCACCAAAGTATTACTAAAACTATTTATGTAGCACCAAATTTACTTATCTACTTAATTTCAACTTTTTTTTTATTGTTTTTGCAAAAATTCATGAAATTATTTGCAAATATTCATAAAAATATTTACAAATATTCATGAAATTATTGGGAAGTTCGTATTTTTTTGTCATCTATAAAATATTTCTAGTGTCATTGATTTTACGTCACAGTTAAAATAATAGGCAAGCAGGCACTTTCGTTAACACTCGACTCTAGCATCCAATACTCAGGCTAAAACATTTGACTATTTATCAAATATTACCAACTAAAAACAAAATGTTACACCTGTGATGGGGAAAATAATGGAGAAAATGATTTATCACAGACTCCTCTGGTTTGTTGAGATCAATAACATGATCCCACAAACTCAAACTGGATTCAGGAAATACCACTCCTCAACAGATGCTTTCATTTTGCTAACAAATGAAATAAATGAATCTTTCTCAAAAAATAATATCCTAGTGGCAGCTTTCCTAGATTTTGAAGGAGCATATGACAATGTGAACCACCAAATCCTTTTAAATAAACTTGCAAACCTTGGAGTACCTCCTAAGCTAGTATCCTTTATTAAATCCTTCATAGAAGTGCGAAGTTTCATTGTTTGTGTTGGTTCAGCCTCTTCACCCCAAAAGACAATATCCAAAGGCCTACCTCAGGGAGCAGTCCTCAGTTGCCTCCTATTTGCCCTATATCTCTGGGACATGAACCTACCCCACACGAATCTACAATATGCTGATGATCTGGTGCTATGGTTATCTGGCAACACCTTTCAGATGGCAGAGTCAAATCTGCAAAAGTCACTTTTCCCGTTTGAAAAATTCTCTCAACATTCAGATTTACCCATTGCACCCACCAAGTCAAAAATAATCCAATTTCACAGGAAGCAAAACCATGTTAATGCAAAACTAACTCTAAATAAAACAACTATTCCAGAAAATAATAATATTAATTACCTAGGTCTCATGATTGACCAAAAACTTAATTTCCACCTCCACATTTCAAACACAATAAAAAAATGTTATAGAAAAGCAAATATACTAAAAAGACTTCTTTCCACACCCTGGGGTTGTAAGGAGAAAACCTTACTCCAGTTTTATAAATCACATATAAGACCCCATATTGACTATGGGCTCATTGTCTATGGTGCATGTGCAAAGACCCAGATGCAAAAAATTGAAACAACACAAAATGATATAATACATCTCATATTTGGTCTTAGGAAACCCACAAGCACCAAGTTTCTGCTTATGGAGAGTGGATTAACAACAATAAGGGAGAGACGTAGCTTTCTCTTGATAAAACATCTTACAAAAATTGATTCAAATAGGTCACACACATTACATAATTGGTTAAGATATCCAGCCATGTATAGAGGTATTGCAGATGAGTATGCCAATATTCAAAAGAAGTTCCCTGTACCAGCAAAGTCTATTGCACCTACTTTCCCCCAATCCCCTCCATGGAATTGGTCATTTCCCATAATAAATACTGAATTTTCAAAATGGAATAAAGATTTAACCCCCATTGCTTTTGTTCAGAAAAAATTTGCAGAAATTAATACAATTACCTATAAAAATCACTTCCAAATATTTGTTGATGGGTAAAAAATGAATGAGAAGGTTGCAAGTGGTGTTTTCCTTCCTCACCTGAAAATTGCAATGGGCGAGAGATTATTTAATAATTTATATATAATGTCTGCTGAGTTAAATGCCATAATCATGGCATTAGAACACCTTAAGCAAAACCAATCTTTGATTGAAAATTCGAATAATATTATCATCTATTCCGACTCTTTATCAAGCCTTGAGTTGCTGGCCTCAGCTCCTCAATATAAGTTGGACATTGACACTTATCATTGTCTCAGTATTATTGATAATCTTGCTTCAAGTGGCATAAAAACTTACTTTCAGTACATTCCTAGCCACTCTGGCATAAGTGGTAATCATCAGGTTGATGAAATAGCAAAAAATGCTATAAATATTGACCAGCCAAGTGGGAGACCAATCCCAATTAGAGATATTTACCGATGGAGGCTATCAGATTTTAATTTTAATAAGATTAATCCTATCCTTTCCCCCTTTCCCAATAAGTATCTTTCTAAAATTTATCATAGAATTCGTTCTGGAACAAATGGACTAAATTTCCTTGCATTCTCATATAAGCTTTCTAATTCAAGTGGTTCAATTCCCCTGTCCCCTCTTTGCAGGCATTGTAATATGAATAATGAAACAATTGACCATTGCCTATTTGAATGTAATATGCTGACGTCTGCACAACATACCTTGCTTTCTAAACTGTTAAAATACTTCAAACACCACAAAATCCCACTATCAGCCAAGAGCCTAGCCAACTATACCTGCACACAGAGTATAGAAATCGACATCTATCATCTTATATTTGAACTCCTAGAGTCGAAAGATCTGCTGAAAGATATCTGAATATATCTAATAAATATGAGGCAATCAAGCCAGTAGCTCTGTAGCCCACAGAGTGAAGCAAAAGGAAAAGGGCTAAATAGTGTTACTGAAAAGCCCGCCTGCTGTTAAATAGAAGAAGAAGAGTAGCCCAGTGTTAAGGAGTTGATGAAAGGTATTTTCAGGTCCCTCAACAGGGACCTGAAAATTTCCTGTCTGGTAAACTTTGTTGAATACTATATATAGGCTTATTCTGTAAATGATTAGTCCCCTCTAATTGAGCTAAGTTGTGAAGCTGAAAATAGGTAGCCTACTGGAGCTCCACTTCAGCAGTTATTGGCATGCTAACAATTATTTGGCCAGATAGTCTATGCAAACATTACAGCTGTGTGCAAAATTTGGTTAAAACCTATCCAATTTTCCAAAATATCATACAAGTTCATGAATATCAACTTCTGAAGGATCCCATGAAATGACCTAGCCTAGATGGGCATAATGGAAATACATACATTGCCTTTTTATTTAGCCTAGTTTTAAAGAATAGTGAGCCAGTAGCACAATTATGGGAGGTTGGCATATGCCACTCAATATCCCTAGAAATTAGTAACTAGAGCATTCTACTCTTCTGAATAAAACAGCTGTCACAAATTTTTGACTAGCTTAGACTTGTTTCAACATTGAATGGGCTTGGGAGGAGGGCTACTTGCTCTTTTCTGTCTTTTGAGCCTTAAAAATATCACTAGGAAAGGAATTATAATTTCTAATCAAATTAGCTCCTCAAAAAGTTTCAATAGCCCAGCCTAGTATTTCTAGATGGGCTATTTCCAGATATTTCAAATCTCATAAATTTGGATTGAGCAAAGTTGTAGCAAAGCTAAAATTCTTTTTGTTCATTTAAACAGGAGACCTATTTTGCAAGGTCTCATTGTCATAACACAAAGATTTTTAAATGTCATGGAAAGTATTTTGGTTTTTGAGAGCAAACTTAAGCTGAGCACCAATATTAACATAAGCAACAATAGATGTTGTAGACTGCTTGACAAGTTTCAGGTGATGACCTCTAGTTCTTGAATTGGTAAGCTCTTGAATGCATAAGTACCCAAAAATTTACTTATGTTTTGTCAACATTCTTGATCTACATTACATACCATATTACCTTTCAGGGTATATATGATTGCATGTGCTTTTACTGTTTACTCTGGATAAATATCAAAGTATGTTTACAAAAACAGTGCCTGTCATAGCCTAATCTCTTGACAAACTTTCTTTTTGCTATTCATTTTTTTCCCTTAACCTGCCTTGCTTGTTCTGCTTCTATTCCTAACTCTTTCATTTCCTCTTGTTTTGCTATTTAGCCTATTGTACAAAGCTTATTTTAATAATTTTCTATACTAATTGTAAAGTCTATTTTCCTCAAAAACTTACCTTAACTTGCACTTTCTAGCAATATGGACAATCCAGTGTATACTAGTTAGTCACATAAAGAAAGAAAAACAAGCAAAAATGGGGTTTTTATAGGCCAAATGACGATACTGAAAAAACAAAGCGAATATTTCAAGAGGACAAACGCCTCTCTTCTTCAGTGCGAAACAAAACAATGTATCAATAAAAGCAAAAAATTAAAAGAATTAAAACCAACTACCTAACAACCATAAAGCGAGTTATTCGCTAATATCCGCGATTTGCACAAATTCCAAAAAAACATGAACTGCCATCAACAGATACTAGCGAGCAACTGACAAATGAAAGGAATCAATTCATTCACTCGAAAAAAACAAACGAACCAGCAATTAAATAAGTTGGAAAACTATGTTGTTTGATTTCAGATTTTAATTAAGGCATTTCTTGCAGACACCCTTTGAGACCTAAGGGGTTGTTCATGTGTTTGATTAGATGACTGGGAAAGTGGTTCAAGGTTTATTTCAGGGATTACTAACGTATTGGCTTTTCTTTGGAGAAAACCGAAATATGACTTGTTTATTCTTAAATCACCGGAATCTCTGTTTAAAGCTAGACCTAAATGTTGGTATTTATAAATTTCAACAGCTTCTCTGTAGTGCTGGACAAAGGTGAAATTACAGATCAGTTGTACAAAAGGTTTTACCCACGCAGTTGCACATCCCCTTGCTTTTATGGTCTTCCTAAAGTTCATAAGCCCGGTAATCCACTTCGACCCATTGTTTCTTCTTTTAATTCTCCTACAGCAAAAATAGGAAAATTCTTATCAGTGATATTTCGCCCACTAATTCAGGCTCAAAAATCCTATATTAAAAATTCTGCTGATTTTGTTTCCAAGGTAAAGCAAGTTTTGGTTAAACCAAATACAAGAATTGGCAGTTTTGATGCAGATTCAATGTATACCAATTGTGATCCTCAAAAGGCCAAACTGTTTTTGGAGCAAAAACTTAATTCTAACCCATCTATATCAGAAAATTCTACTCTTTCAAATCAGACACTTCTTTCGCTTACAGCCCTTTGTAACAGAACTTCTTTTTATTTCCATTATAGAGGCATTTTTTATAGACAGAAATATGGGCTCTCCATGGGTGCCCCCCTTTCTCCAATACAGGCTGATATTTTCATGGAAGACCTTGAAGAAAGGGCTATTTTGCAAAGTTCCTGTAAACCTGAATTTTGGGTTCATTTTAAAGATGACATTTTTTATTTATGGGAGCATGGTGACGAGTCTCTGGGTTCTTTTCTTCACTTGCTCAACTCCTTGGATCCAAAACTGAAATTTACTCAGGAATCAGAGATTGAGAGGCGTCTTCCTTTCTTAGATGTTCTGGTGCACCAAAATGATTCATGTTTTGAGTTTAGTCTATATAGAAAACCCACACATAATGACCGTTACTTAAGTTATTCCTCCAATCATTCTCCTGCTGTGAAAAGAGGAGTTGTCACTTCTCTAGTTGATAGAGCATTGAAAGTTTGTTCAACACGTTTCTTGGATTTAGAACTCAACCACCTTAGAGATATTTTATTTGGGAATGGTTATCCAATTAGTTTAATAAATTCTGTAATTACAAAACACATTAAAAGATTATCAGATAGTTCCACAGAAAACACAAATCAAAGGGAAAATTCAGTTTATCTTGGTCTCCCATACATTAAAGGGATTTCAGACCACATTTCAAAAAATCTAAGGAAAAATAACATTTACACTTATTATAGACCCAGTAAAACTATCAGGTCCCAAATTTATCAAGGTAAAGACCCTATCCCTATAGGTGAAAACTCCGGTGTCTACAGAATTCCTTGTTTGTGTGGTCTTTGGTATATCGGAAGAACAAATCAGCGACTAACAGATAGATTAACCCAGCATTCTAGTTCAATTAATAATACACTTAAAAAGCGGAAAAAAACAGAAAATTTTGACTCTGCCCTTGCAGAGCACATTTTTGAAAAACCAGACCATACTATTTTGTTTAATCAAGCTAGTCTTATTTCGCATGATAAAGGTACTGTCCAGCACTACAGAGAAGCTGTTGAAATTTATAAATACCAACATTTAGGTCTAGCTTTAAACAGAGATTCCGGTGATTTAAGAATAAACAAGTCATATTTTGGTTTTCTCAAAAGAGAAGCCAATACGTTAGTAATCCCTGAAATAAACCTTGAACCACTTTCCCAGTCATCTAATCAAACACGTGAACAACCCCTTAGGTCTCAAAGGGTGTCTGCAAGAAATGCCTTAATTAAAATCCAAAATCAAACGACATAGTTTTCCAACTTATTAATTGCTGGTTTGTTTTGTTTTTTCGAGTGAATGAATTGATTCCTTTCATTTGTCAGTTGCTCGCTAGTATCCGTTGATGGCAGTTCATGTTTTTTTGGATTTTGTGCAAATTGCGGATATTGGCGAATAACTCGCTTTTATGGTTGTTAGGTAGTTGGTTTTAATTCTTTTAATTTTTTGCTTTTATTGATACATCGTTTCGTTTCGCGCTGAAGAAGAGAGGCATTTGTCCTCTCAAAATATTCGCTTTGTTTTTTCAGTATCGTCATTTGGCCTATAAAAACCCCATTTTTGCTCATTTTTCTTTCTTTATGTGATGTCAGGCCAATGTGGTTTAAGAAATTATCTTTATACTAGTTAGTGATCATTGGGCAGTGGGATATCTGCTGTATCCCATTGAGAGAGCCAGAGTTTTGTTGCCTAGTCCTTGTTCAGATTTTATTTGAAGCTATCAGTTGTTGTAGATCCCACCATCAACTTGTTTAGGCCATTCCACAGACTTATGATTTGATTGTAGAAAAAATTGTTTCTTTCTCTTGTGTTGGCACACTTGCAGAACAGCTTTGCAGAATGACCTCTAGTACTAGATGACTGGGCAGGTTCAAATCTATCTTTGTCATCAGACTGGAGCAAATTATAGGTAATTATCATATTGCCCCTGCATTGATGGTATGTCAGAGTTGGTAGTTTCAGGCTCTGCAGTCAATGTCCATACTCTTTATCCTTGAGAACCTTTACATATTTAGTTGCCTGTCTCTGAACAGATTTGAGATTCATCTGGTTTGTTTTATTAATTGGTATGGCAATGTACATTCCATACTCCAATTTAGGTCTCACCAGGATTTTATAGAGTTTTGTCACTATTGCTGGGGATCTACTAATAATTTTATGCTTGATGACACAAAGAGTCTGGATAGCCCCTGCTGTTGCAGCTTGGGTGTGTTGGTTGAATTTGAGGTCTTCATCTATAGCAACCCTCAAATCTCTATCTGAGGTACTCTTAGAAATTGGTTGTCTCTCACTGGAATTTAATAACATAGAAAATTGCCATTGTGGGCTATTTCTTCCAAAATGTAGAACCTTACACAGTTCAACATTAAACTTAAGTCTCTATATATTGACCCATTAGCAAAAGCAATGTAGGTCTGACATTGTTGAGGCTACACTCTTCTGTGTGTCAACAGGACCATTAAGGTTCAAGTCATCAGCGTATATGCTAAGTTTATTAGTCATGCTTTTTAGATTACTATTAATGTAGATATTTAAAAGTTTAAGTCCCAAAACAGGTCCTTGAGGCACCCCACTTATGACCTCTGCTATTTTAGGATTGAAAGCTGTACCATGTTCACCAAAATGACCTGCTACTTTCTTCCATCAAGATGGACATAATCCAGTCCACTACACCCTCTTCAACATCAATTGCCTTCAGTTTCAACTGGGGTCTTTGATTGCAGACTTTATTGAAGGCTTTAGCAAAGTCTAGCAGAACCATATCAACTGGGAAACTTTAGTCAAGGAGCTGAGTTATGTTATTATCAATCAGATTTGTTTCAACTGATCTACCATGTTGGCATTTGGCCAAATGTTTGAGAACAGCCATATTTACAATGCCTTTGAGGATTTTCCCAACAGCAAAGGTAATACTGACTGGCTGATAATTAGGAGCTGTGGTCCTGTCACCTCCTTTATGTATTGGCAAGATATGGGCAACTTTTCAGGCCAATGGTATGACTTTGGCATCAATAGACTTTTGGAAGAGCCTTGAGAGTGGCAGTGCTAATTGGGTTGAACTTCCTTTAAGAGTTTTGGATGAATACCATCTGGCCCAACAGACTTATTTGGATTAAGCTTTTTCATCTCAGATTCAAGCTCAGCCTTATCCATTATTATTAGATACACTTCAGTGTTTATTACATAGTGTGGTGAATGTGGTAAGGGGGAAGAGGTTGCAGGTGTGAAAACTGATGTAAACAGGTGATTAAAAGCATCAGTAATTTTTTGAAGATTATTTGACTGGATTCCATTACAAATTAGCTCAGTAACCGTGTGCCTACAAGGCGTATGTGTAGAGGCATATTTCCAGAACTTCTTGGGGTTAATTTTTGAGGTTGCCATAATGGCCTCCTTGTAATTATCTATCAATTTTCTGGACAGTACTCAAACTCTGTTCCTTCCAGCTTTGACCTTAATTAAGTAGTCAGCCCTATGTAGGTTCTGGTTTATGAGCTTCAACAGTTTTTTCAACAAAAAAATCCTAATATCTTCCCTCTCCCAGATTGTTGATATCATCTCTTAATACTTCTTTCTTGTATATTCATTAATTGATTTATTTTATTTATACATTCTACTCATTTTCTTTTTTTAATCTTTTCAATATATTGATTTATATATTTATAAAGGCAGGATATAGTCTATTTGATATTGAGAGCCATTCTTTGATGAGAAATTAAATAAATAAAAAACAAGTTTTTTTAACTAAAAGTAAGGAGCAACATTAAAACTTAAAACAAACAGAAATTATTCTGTATATGAAAGGGGCTGTCCCCTCCTCAATGCCTTGGTCTTTAAACCACATTTTTTATTGTTTTAAAAAACAAAGTTGTGTGACAGATTCAAACTTTAGCATAAAGAGCAAGGCGTTGAGGAGAGGACAGCCCCTTTCATATACAGAATAATTTCTGTTCATTTTAAGTTTTAATGTTGCTCCTTACTTTAAGTTAAAAAAGTTTTTTTTTTATATTTACTTTCTGAACGTTTTTGAATTAATGCAGCTTTGATTTTGGCTCACCATAAATAAATAATTTAAATGAAATTTGTATATTAATTTTCCTTTTTTTGGCTAAATGGCTTTCTTGAAATTTTGTTCTGATGTAACTTACACAACAAATTTCTATATTCGTATGTTTTTATTATGTATATTAGGGAGTTCGCCCCCCTAGTTAAGACCTTGCTCTTTACACCAATGTTCAAGTTTTGTTCAAATCACTAACCCCTGAATCACAAAGGCTGGTTAATTAGAATAGATAGCTCTTTTGAAATTACTAAAAAAAAACTTTAGCATAAAGAGCAAGGTATTGACTAGGGGGCAAACCCCCTCATATACATAATAATTTTTGTTTGTTTTAAGTTTTAATGTTGTGCCTTATTTTCAGTTGAAAAAACTTGTTTTTTATTTAATTTCTGATAGTTTTTTTAAATAATGCTGGGAAATTCGGCGCCCCTTCATAGAAATGTTCCTTCCCCCAAGGAAACATCCTCTATGGTAAGATCCTCCCCCGTAATCCATACTCCTACCCTGACCCCCCACCTGAAAAAAATTCCTCCTGAAAACGCCTGAATACTTCCCAAGAACCAATACTATATGTAAACAATGGGCAAAGTTTATAACTTGCAGCCCTTTTCCTGGGAACACTGGGGGATTAAGTCATCATCAAAGACATATTAATTAGATTTTTGACTATGCTGAACAAAATGACTATCTCAAAATTTTGATTGGGTGACTTTGGGAAAAAATGAGCATGGGAGGGGGCCAAGTTGCCGTCCATTTTTTTGGTCACTTAAAAAGGGCACTAGAACTTTTAATTTCCATTTGAATGAGCCCTCTCATGATATTCTAGGACGACTTGATTGAAATTCGTCCTAATACAGGACGAATAAACCTACAATAGAGGTTACTGGTCTAACTCCAGATAAGGAGTACAAATTCAGTGTCTCTGCTGTTAATGAGGAGGGTGAATCAGAGCCTCTTGAAACAGCCCAGGTAGTGCTTGCAAAGAATCCATTTGATGAGCCTGATAAGCCTAAAGATGTTATATCAATAGATTGGGATAAAGATCACGTAGTCCTAAAATGGACTCCTCCAGAGAACAATGGAGGCTTTCCAATCACTGAATATATTACTGATAAAAAAGATAAGTATGGATATTGGGAAAAAAGCTGCTGAGTTACCAGCTGATACAACAACAGCACATGTTCCAGATCTGCTGGAAGGTAAGGCCTATGAATTTCGAGTCAAAGCAGTTAATGCTGCTGGACCAGGTGAGCCAAGTGATGCCATGCAACCCATTGTTGCAAAGGCAAGAAATATGCCACCCAAAATTGACTGTACAAATCTTATACCGGTAAGAATCAAAGCTGACCAGCCATTCTCTTATGATGTTAATGTCACAGGTGAACCTGCCCCAACAATTAAGTGGACATTGAGAGGAGAGGATGTTAAAGCTGGAAATTGGACTAAGCTAGTAATAGCAGAATACAATACAAAATTTTTTACTGCTGAACAAAATGGCTATCTCAAAATTTTGATTGGGTGACTTTTGAAAAAAATAAGCCTGGGAGGGGGCCAAGTTGCCCTCCATTTTTTTGGTCACTTAAAAAGGGCACTAGAACTTTTAATTTCCATTTGAATGAGCCCTCTCATGATATTCTAGGACGACTTGATTGAAATTCAAATGGAATAATAGAAAATTTACTTTTAAAAGCTAGAGCAAATGAAAAAGAGATAGAAAAGCCACAATTTTGGTAAAATACTTTTTGCTAAAATTTAGATGTGTGGTAAGGATAGGATAAAAGAAGTAAAAATAGGGGATTAAGGGGATGAATAAACTAAGGAATAGGGATACATGACAAAAAACTTCACCCTAGGCCCCTGTCTTAGCTCTAAGCAAATGTTTGAAAATGCACTTTATGTGAATTCAATCAAATTGGCTCATGAAAAACAGTGGTCATTTTTTGGGGTACTTCTGCATTATATGGGCCCCTCTAAAGAAGTCCAAGAAGAGATGCTACAGTCAAATGGGAAAGACACAATGAAAAACTCGTTTTTACAAGATGATTCAGTACACTGCAGTAGAGAAATACATTGTATAGCATGGTTTTAAGATATTTAAAGTGTTGTTCTTTGGTGTTTTTTTTTTTTTTTTTTTTTGGGGGGGGGGGGGTACCTAAGTTAGGTTACTTATTTAATATATGCTATGCTTTGCCCCCCCCACTC
This sequence comes from Artemia sinica, assembly GCA_027921565.1. Classification (NCBI taxonomy): domain Eukaryota; kingdom Metazoa; phylum Arthropoda; class Branchiopoda; order Anostraca; family Artemiidae; genus Artemia; species Artemia sinica. The sequence goes on along the minus strand of CM051261.1, from coordinate 7,921,433 downwards.
CCCCCTAATTTGCAAATATATAGCCCAAATTTGTTTCTAAACTATTATATAGTTTATATTTTATTTCATTAGCATTAACCAAACTTGACTTTTTAGAGAGCCCTATATAATGCAAAAGTACCTTTTTTGTGTGTATTGTTTGGCATCCACCAATGATATTTTTTTTTAGTTTAAAAGTTCATCAAGTCAGTCAAGTTTGCTTGGAGAGCTTATTTTGATCCTCCTTGGAGCTGGAGCACAAGGAGATGGAAAATCGTCATTTTCTCTATTGTCTAAAGGGCGTTTTTTTTTTCTAAATGCCCTTTTGACAATACAGAAAATGACCATATCCCATTAATTCTGGCAAGCTATGCAATCAGACAAAGAATACTTCAAAGCAAAGAATAAAAAGGCAAAGAATTAAAGTAAAGAATATAAAGGTAATTGCTTTTTAAGTATAACAATGTTCTTTTTACTCAAAAAATTTTAAATGTTATCCAACTTTGATCTACATGTTTCTGACCTTCATCTGAGAGTTGGTAATAAATAAAATAGAAAACGGTCAGAATGTCTTCTAAGCTTGTTTTGGCAAAGTGCCAATTTATTGTTATTTTAACAAAAGAAAATGCAGATAGCTTTAATAATTTAATATGGTTCTAATGCAATTACAAACCACCAGCAATACAGGCAGTACAGTGGTGACAAGTTGAAATGAAAAAGCAATAAAAGTACAATTGAACTAAATTACTTAGGTGCCATTATGGCAATGAAACTGAGAAACCTTGGGATTTAAGAAGTTATCATAGGTCAGTTGGTTTTTTTTTTTTTAATAAAAACAGGGGAAATTAAAATGTGACAAAATATATGTTGAGACCCATAACAACATAATTTAGTGAAGTTATTTTGCAAACATAATTGCCTGAATTCTTTCTTCTTCTAATTCACAGCAGGTGGGCTATTCAGTTGGTACTATTTAGCCCTTTTCTTTTTGCTTCACTCTGTGGGCTACAGAGCTACTGGCTTGGTTGTCTCTTATTTATTAGATATTCTCAGATATCTTTCAGTAGATCTTTTGACTCAAGGAGTTCAAATATAAGATGATAGATATCGATTTCTGTGCTCTGTGTGCAGGTATAGTTGGCTAGGCTCTTGGCTGATAGTGAGATTTGTGGTGTTTGAAGCATTTTAACAGTTTACAAAGCAAGGTATGTTGTGCAGACGTCAGCATATATACATTCAAATAGGCAATGGTCAATTGTTTCATTATTCATATTACAATGCCTGCAAAGAGGGGACAGGGGAATTGAACCACTTGAATTAGAAAGCTTATATGTGAATGCAAGGAAATTTAGTCCATTTGTTCCAGAACGAATTCTATGATAAATTTTAGAAAGATACTTATTGGGAAAGGGGGAAAGGATAGGATTAATCTTATTAAAATTAATATCTGATAGCCTCCATCGGTAAATATCTCTAATTGGGATTGGTCTCCCACTTGGCTGGTCAATATTTATAGCATTTTTTGCTATTTCATCAACCTGATGATTACCACTTATGCCAGAGTGGCTAGGAATGTACTGAAAATAAGTTTTTATGCCACTTGAAGCAAGATTATCTATAATACTGAGACAATGATAAGTGTCAATGTCCAACTTATATTGAGGAGCTGATGCCAGCAACTCAAGGCTTGATAGAGAGTCGGAATATATGAATATTATTTGAATTTGCAATCAAAGGTTGGTTTTCCTTAAGGTGTTCTAATGCCATGATTATGGCATTTAACTCAGCAGACATTATAGATAAATTATTATATAATCTCTCGCCCATTGCAATTTTCAGGTGAGGAAGGAAAACACCACTTGCAACCTTCTCATTCATTTTGACCCATCAACAAATATTTGGAAGTGATTTTTATAGGTAATTGTATTAAGTTCTGCAAATTTTTTCTGGACAAAAGCAATGGGGGTTAAATCTTTATTCCACTTTGAGAACTCATTACTTATTATGGGACTTGACCAATTCCATGGGGGGGATCGGGGGAAAGTGGGTGCAATAGACTTAGCTGGTATGGGGAACTTCTTCTGAATATTGGCATACTCATCTGCAATGCCTCTATACATGGCTGGATTTCTTAACCAATTATATAGTGTGTGAGCTATTTGATTCAATTTTTGTAAGATGTTTTGTCAAGAGAAAGCTACGTCTCTCCCTTATTGTTGTTAATCCACTCTCCATAAGCAGAAACTTGGTGCTTGTGGGTTTCCTAAGACCAGATATGAGACGTATTATATCATTTTGTGTTGTTTCAATTTTTTGCGTTTGGGTCTTTGCACATGCACCATAGACGATGAGCCCATAGTCAATATGGGGTCTTATATGTGATTTATAAAACTGGAGTAAGGTTTTCTCCTTACAGCCCTAGGGTGTGGAAAGAAGTCTTTAGTATATTTGTTTTTCTATAGCATTTTTTTTATTGTGTTTGAAATGTGGAGGTGGAAATTAAGTTTTTGGTCAAGCATGAGACCTAGGTAATTAATATGATTATCTTCTGGAATAGTTGTTTTATTTAGAGTTAGTTTTGCATTAACATGGTTTCGCTTCTGGTGAAATTGGATTATTTTTGACTTGGTGGGTGCAATGGGTAAATCTGAATGTTGAGAGAATTTTTCAAACTGGAGAAGTGACTTTTGCAGATTTGACTGTGCTATCTGAAAGGTGTTGCCAGATGACCATAGCACCAGATCATCAGCATATTGTAGATTCGTGTGGGATAGGTTCATGTACCAGAGATATAGGGCAAATAGGAGGCAACTGAGGACTGCTCCCTGACGTAGGCCTTTGGTTATTGTCTTTTGGGGTGAAGAGGCTGAACCAACACAAACAATGAACCTTCGCACTTCTATGAAGGATTTAATAAAAGATACTAGCTTAGGGGGTACTCCAAGGTTTGCAAGTTTGTTTAAAAGGATTTGGTGGTTCACATTGTCATATGCCCCTTCAAAATCTAGGAAAGCTGCAACTAGGACATTATTTTTTGAGAAAGATTCATTTATTGCATTTGTTAGCAAAATGAAAGCATCTGTTGAGGAGTGGTGTTTCCTGAATCCAGTTTGAGTGGGAGGGATCATATTATTTTTTTCAATAATCCAGAGGAGTCTGTGATAGATCATTTTCTCCATTATTTTCCCCATCACAGGAGTAATCATTATGGGCCTATAAGACTCAGGGTTATCTTTGGGTTTATTTTTCTTTAGGATTGGTAGGAGGGACGAACATTTCCATATATTGGGGAACATAGAAGATGCCCAAGCGTGATTATAACAATTTAGCAGTTCTTGTTTGTATGAAGGTGTGAGATTCTTTATCCATGTAGGGTGTATATTGTCATAGCTGCCGCTAGTTTTGGTCCTAATATGATGTATTGCATTATTCAATTCCTGGATTGAAAATGGATTAGTTATGTACTCGGATCCTGGGCGTGGTTGGTAACTTGGGTTCATAGGAATTGGGGACAGTTTGCTTTGATTATTTGATGTTAGCTTATTAACAAAAAGAGTTGCAAATAGGTTAGCTTTTTCATTATCATTGTCATAATGGGTATTATTATGTATAAGCTCATACAGGAGTGGGTTGGGGGAATTCTTTTTCCCACAGATGTGGCTTATGACTTTATGTATAATTGGCTCATGTGTTTCTCTGGAGAGATTATTTGCAAAATTATTCCAGTAATTATATTTAGCATCTATTATAGTCCTTTTTAGATTAGATTCTGCTTGTAATTTTTTAAATATGTAGTAGGTGATGGTTTTTTTTATGAATTCTGTCCTAGCTGCCTTTTTTATTCTCCATTTATTTAGGCACTCATTTGTCCACCATGCTTTAGGAATTTGTTTAGGGAATGTTTTCTTAGGTGTTGTCCTGGGGATAGCATGATTAGCTGTATTTATTAGTAAAGATGTCAAGGCTTCAGCATGTGTGTCAACTGTTGTGTTTGAAATGCATGAATTTTGGGTGAAACTTGTAATTTCATCATTTAGCTTATTTTGGAACATAGACCAATTTGCTTTAGTGTTGATATATTCGGAGGTATGAGATAGAGTTTCAGCAGGTTCATTTAGGGAGCAAACTATAGCAAAGTGGTCAGTACATAGATTTTTTTTATGTAAATTTTATTCAACAAATTTAATGACACAATTTGTAGGTCAATTGTGGAGAATCTGCCACTTTTGGGGTTGAAATATGTATTCAGGTTTGGAGAGGTAGCAACAGCTAATCCATTATTATTTGAAGTCATATGCTCAATGAATTTACCAGCTTTATTTGCTGGTTTATTCCCCCACAAAAGGCTGTGGGCATTGAAATCTCCACAAATAATGATATTTTTTAACATATTAGAATTATTTGTATAATTAAAGAAATCCATGGCATCTGTTGTTTGGCCATTAGGGTTATAAAAGCTTATTATGTAGGTTTTTAAATTATTCAGCCAAACACTGATACCAATTGCATCAACATTATTTGCAAAATCTGGAAAATTGATGCCACAAAATTTTATATTATTTTTAACTAATAAAGCTACCCCACCTCCTTTTCTCTCTGAAGATCTATCCTTTCTGAGGATAGTATATCCCAGAGACTTAATTTGTTGATTTTGAGTTAAATGAGTTTCCCGGAGGCGAGCAATATTAATGGAATTATTGTTCATAAAAGATATTAGTTCATTTAACTTATTTTCTGTGAGTGATCTTACATTCCATTGGAGTATTGATATATGTTGTGTTGTTGATTTATTCTTCATATGACTGTGTATCAATGTTCAGCTTTGTTATAAGTAAAGCAAGATCTTTTTTTTTGCTTGAATGAGCATATCATCTGGGATGTAGATTTTTGCCAATTCTGCAATGATTTTTGTTTTCTGTAGTTGATGTATGTTCATGGCCTGAACTGCATTACAGTTTAGAATGAATGAGCATATATTTGGGGATTGCATTTTTGGTTGTGCATCCTGTTTGTCGGTTAAGGGATTAATTCCTGGTAGTGTTTCTGGTTTGTTTCTTCTTGGAGTGTTAGAGGTCTTTTCTTGTATGCAGGGCATAGTGATTTATTTGTAGATTCATGTGGGCCTTTGCAATTGATGCATGTAGGCTGAGTGTTGTTGCAAGTTGTCAGCTCTTTAGGATGGAAAGCTTTACAATTACTACACTCTCGGAGAATTTCATTGCATTTGTTTGTTGTGTGTCCCAGTTTGAAACACTTCTGACACTGGATAGGCTTAGGTTTGTATTCCTTGTGTGGTTTGATTTGCCCAAACAGGAATAATTTTTCTGGGATATCAATTTTATCCTTCAGTGTGAATAAGAAGGATCTACTAGTTTTTAGGTCATTAGAGTTAGGTTTTCCAAGTTGGGTAACATCCTCAACTGGGATTGTGTTTCCAGCCCTATCTGAGAGCCCTTCTTTTAACTCCTGAGTGGATATCTCTGGGGGAACATTATAAACTACTATTTTTGTTGGTGATTGTTTTGGGTTCCAATTAGATGCAATAATTGGGGTATTCAGAAGGGATTTTAGGTTAATTATTGTGTCTGCTTATTTCTGATCTTCTACAGCTATTAGCAGAGATCCATCACGGTTAATGTTAAGAGAGAACATTGATTTTAGCAATTTAAGAATTGCAACTCTTATTGCAGTGATCATTTTTATTTCAAAGGGGGTAGTAGGAGTAATTTTAAGGTAAATTCCTAAGTTTTTGGAGGGAGGATCTTTGGCAGGGAGAGGGGAAATGCTTTTGATTGGGGAGATTTTTTTCCTTTTTTTAGACTTTCTAGAGAGGACCTCTTGAAACCCATTATCATCATTTATGGTTACATTAGCCCCTACACTTATCATATTGCTATTCTCAGAATTGGAGTTATCATTTGAACTTTGAGATAGTGTGCTTGACCAGCCAAGATGGGTATCTTTCAGTATGGCACTTTCACTGGCATTTGAGGTGGGATCTGGGGGGATTTTTTTTTGGAGGACTTCTAAACATTGCCTATTGGAAAAAGCTTTAAAAAAAACCAAAAAAACTAAAAATAGAATGATATCAAACCGTCTGCACTATACTATGGGGAGGAGAAACACCACAGTATAGCCCTGAGGATGAGTTGAGCAGGATTGGTTCGGTACAACTGCTGATTGGAAGCGATAATAATTCACAAGAAAATTTATTTTAAATTTCTTATAAAGTTGCTTCTGAGTGTAAAGATGAATGTTTGCATTGTATTTGTTTATTTTGTGTTTCTTCTAGTTTTTCTTAACCTGTAAGGCTGTCCCTGGGACTTGTGGACTAGTCTTTTTTCCATATTCCAGTTTGACCAACCATACAGATTAAATTCTTTTAGTCCTGTTTTTCCTTGCCATCATAGCTTGTAACATAACCTTACTCTTTAATTCATAAAGGATATTTGTAAAACACCTTCCAACCCTGTATGTACTCCACTTGATTGTCTTCCCCAGAGGGTGGAAGGTCTATCCCAAGATCTATATAAATTTCAATTAATTTATGTGCTTAAGAATGTTTAGCTAACAGAAGAACAAAGGATTTTTTTTATACTTTTTATATATACTGTATGCAGGTCCGTATCCAGAATTTTTTTTTTTTGGGGGGGGGGGGATTTTCAAATAATTTTTTCTGGGGGGGGGGAATTGCAAAAAAACTTAAGAAAATGCATCAAAAATTGGTTTATATTGAGTTTTGTTTCGTTTTTTTACAAGTTGTACAAAAATTTGGGGGGGGGATTAATGGCTTAGAATGCTTAATAAGCTGGTGAATGGCTACATTTTTGAAAAAAAAGAAAAAAAAAACAAGAAGAGGGCCAGTTGCAAACTGCTCTTCAAGGGCAGTAGGGGTTCAAAACCCTACCCCCCTTCATTTGACCTGGTGCAGAGTGGTTTGAATTCATGAAAATGTAGGGTTGGGGGTTCAATGTTTTTTTTTTTTTTTTTTTTACAAAGAAGCCATAAGTTATCCACAAAAATACCATATAAGTTTTATGAAGTTTAGTTTTACCAATCAAAAGTTACAAGCCTGAGAAAATTTGCCTTATTTTAAAAAAAAGAGGGAAACACAGAGGTGCCAATTGGGGGGTGGGGCATGCCCCCCCTAGACTTTGAAAATTACCTTTCATCTATATTTCACAACCATATTTTTACATTTCACAGCTGATCATTATATGAGATGCTGTATAAACAAGGGTTTCTCACTCAGAAAACTATATTTAAACTTTAGTTTTTTGGGGTTTAGGGGAAATTAAAGGTACCAAGGTTTGGTTAGGTTATGTATTTAATATATGCTGTACTTTACCCCCACCCCTTATGTGCAAATATATAGCCCAAATTTGTTCATAAACTATTATATTTTCATCCTATTTTTTGTTTCATTTGCATTAACAAAAATTTCACTTCTTGCGTGTTTATTGGATTCTACACAAGTACCAAGTTTTGATTCCCCAGCTAGTATCAAGTTTGTTCAGAACACCAAGTGTTTTCAAAAACTAACAATTGCTTGATGTTTTTTTTATCAAGTTTCTCTTAGATATTTTTTATCAAGATATTTTTTATCTCTTAGTTTCTCTTAGTTTAGTATCCTCAGTTGAACCTCTCCTTTTCGCTCAATGAGGAGACTCCTTTTCATTTCATAAAACCAGATTGGAAATTCAGTCAGCGTGGAATTGGGGATTTGGAGAAAGAATTTAACGCCATTTTTAGATGTGCTTTTCTGTCACGATTGATCCAACAGTTACCAGAAGTACAATATCAAACAACTAGGTAAGTTCGTTTTGTAATAGTGATGCATTCACTGATGCCCTTTACTCATCCCTCGCTGTTTAAGCTAAAGTTCTAAAGTTCTTTAAAGATATTTCTCATTCAAATTCAACGGGGTTCATCTCGAACCAATTCAAGTCATCAACATTCAACACTGTATCATTTAACTCAACCTCATTTAACCTGAGCCCAATACCCCATTCAACTCAATCTCGTTAAAATAACTGAGTTCACGTTAGTGTTCCGTTTGATAAGAACATGCGTTACTAAATCTGTATTCTAAGGAGCGGATAATTTCAGATTGAAGCAGCTGTTGCAGCCTACAAGAGAGGTCACGAGGAAGGGTCGAATCGAGGAGGCTCCAAAAAAATGGGCCACAATCTCTATATACTATGTGATAGATTGGCAACATATAATGAAGAAATGAGGGCCTTATTAGAACCCGTTGAGAACTCGGACTCGGAAGCTGCCTTATCATATTTTGCTTATCAAACAACTAGGTAAGTTCGTTTTGTAATAGTGATGCATTCCAGATGTACTCAATGTATCCAGATGTATCATTTAGGTGTTTTTATAATTACTCTCTATTTTAATAATTAAATACATTATTTCCAGAACCAGAGCGTTATTGGTAGTAAGTTAATAGAATTACAAGTAACAAGTAGTTGAAATAACCTTAAATAACAAAAATCCAAAAATTTTGACAATGTCTAGGAGCCTTTATCAGTGGGGGAAAAAGTTAAATTAAAGGAAACGCAACATATAAATACAAAGACAAAAAAAAACACAAAAAAATAAATAAAAGTCAAATCTTAATTGATATGAACTTTATGTGAGTTTTATTTATTGTTTTTTTCCACTGTTTTATTTAACAGCCGTTTATCCTCTAATAACTTCTGTATTTAAAAGTACGATTAAATACAGATTGTACTTCTGTACTTCTGTACGATTTATGCTCCTGAATAATACCACACATGTTTAAACCTAATGAAAATATTTGTAGCAAGAAATATTAAAATATTTTGTAATACTTTACCCTATAATTGTACCATGGAAGCACTCTATCCCCCTCTGTCCTTCCCTATGCTCAGGCATGCTAAAACACCTGTTTATTTTTAATCCATATTCATCATTGGAATGGTGCTTGATAAATTACTGTTTACAAAGTAATTTCAACGTTTGATGACTTAAAAATTATTATTTAGCTTTGTCGTTTATGTTTTTTCCATGTCACTCATTTTGTATTATTCCATGACCATGATAAGGGTTTAGCCTCTGCAGTTTCTAAGGAAAGCAACAACTTCAAGCTGAACTGATAAATGTGGCATTACATTATGAAAAGCTACTTTAATTCTTGCCTGGGGCCCCAAAAAATGGCTTTTGTTCGTCCTTGTGCTGGAATCTACAGTGTTTTTGCCACAGCGGATTTTATGGTCTATTTCTGAAAGGACTCTCTATTGACCTGAACTAGATGCAAGCAGCCTTTCAGAACTAAATTTCCGAGAATCTGATCAGGAAGTAGCTGAGGCTCTTCAAGAAAATGTGGATTATGATCTCTTTTCAGAGGTTAATGTCAGTGTTGGCTGTGGTTCTAGTTCAAGTGCCATTACAGGTTCAGTGGCAGCAGAAAGTCAGGAGCACCTCGAGATTCCCAATAATGCTGAACCTGTACAAGAAACAACCGAGCCAGATCTAAATAGTCAAAGCAATACAGTGGATCATCCTAATTCACGTAAAAAGACCAGAAAACGAATTTCAGATAGGAAGAACTGGGTTAAGACAAAGATCAAGGCAGCAGTAAACTCTAGTACTGTATATATGAATCCTAACAACCAGAAAACTCATGGGAAAGAGAAGAAAGTGAAGGATGTTGTTTGTAATAAGGTTTGTCATTATAATTGCAGTCAGGCTATTGCCTCTGAAGAGAGACAAAAGATTTTTGATGATTTCTGGAGACTAAGTAAGGATATGAAGAAAATGTTTTACTTGAAAACAACTAAGACCGTTCCAAACAAGACTAAAACCAAGAAGAAAGCGGAGACGCGCAGGAGTTGCACATTGCGATATTATTTTGTCGTTAACACGAAAACAGTCCGGATTTGCAAGACATTTTATTTGGCTACTCTTGATGTTTCAGAGAGAAGAGTTTACTACGCACATTCAAATGTTGCTACAACAGGAGTGCCAAATCCAAAGGCAGTACAGGTACCTCGAAATAAAACTAGTGACGAGGACATTGAACTAGTGAAAAAGCATATTGAATCTTTCCCGTGCGTTGAATCGCATTATACTCGAGCCAAGTCTACCAGAAAATTCTTGGAGGCAAATCTAAACATTCGCAAAATGTATGAACTGTATCAGGAATACTGCAGAGAATTAGCAAGAAATGATGTTAGTGAGTTCAAGTATTGTGAGATCTTCAACACGCAGTTTAATTTGTCATTTCATATTCCGAAAACAGATCGATGTGATGTATGCGAGGAAAAACGTGTAAGTGAAAAAAACCGAATTGAAATGGATCAGGAAGTAAAAGACAAGTATGAGGCTCATAAACCCCTCTAGAAGACCAAATCTGTACATAACTCGTAAAACGTGTAACAACATTCGAAACAAATATGATGCTTTCCTAGAAAAAAAAAAAAAAACATTTGAAACATTAGCCTCCGTCAATTTTGTAGAAATACCCTAAATTGTTTTTGGAAACCATTTCTTGGAAAAGAAATTGTCTTCCAATATCTCTTCTTTTTTCTCTCTTTCTCTCTCTCTCTCTCTATCTCTCTCTCTCTTTTCCTCTTTCTCTCTCTCTGAGAGAGAATGTTTATGTTTTTGATTAGAGTATTTAAGGAAGCTAGGAAATAATAGTTACCCTAGAATAGTTCTATTGGTGTCAGGGTGGCCACTTAAATATTATTACTATCCAAAACTACTTTTCAGGCGTTTTAATTAATCAGGTAACTTAAGAACATAATTAATTTCTAATTAATTTTTCTTAGTTTATGTATTACTCCTAAGACAACACAGGCATTACATATTAGTTGAATAAATACAATGAGATAAAACTTTAAACTTTGGAGGAGAAATCCTATTCAAAGGGAAGAAAGACAAAAAAAAAAACGTTAGAAAAAAATTATCGTCAACTCTGTTTGGCTTAAATTTCCCCCCAGTCAGCTCTATTCTGTATACTGTTTTCCCTAAACCACGTAAAAAATGAACACATATTTCTTCTGATACACGAGAGATGATTCTGATGATTCGAGAGAATACATACTTCTTCTGATACAATAAATACATATTTCGAGGCATTTCAAAATATGTATAAATACATATTTCTTTTTTCTTTTTTTATCACTTTTTTACATGTCTTTTGTTAAAGTTCTTGAGTAAGTTTCAATTACAATATAATTGAAGACCTGGAGTGCTTTGCAATTAATCGTTTCTCTCTCTCTCTCTTTTTATATGTCTTTTAGCTCCAATCAATTAATGTCCTTTTTCTTTTCTAGCTAAGAAATTAAAGAGCTGGGCAGTAAATTTCGCAAATTAACTTAGTGTAAGCTTGTATACTGTTGCCGTCTTTTTGTGTAATGGCGTTAAGTTTTACATAAAAAGTCGTTGCAACAGACATGGCTTCTTGTAATTGTAAAGTTAAAATAAAAATCAAGGGTTCTTAACCTTAAGTTAGTTCTATTCTCTGTAAAATTGTTGTTTATGCCTCTTGTTTTTCTCCCCTTTTTTACGTATTAAAAGAAATGGAACCTATTCTCAATGAAGCTCACCAAAGAAAAGTTTGCCCCATAGAAGAGTTAAATTGTGGAACAACTATTAAATTGTGATGGGCACTTGAGAATGAATGTGGTGCACATAATACCATAATAACACAGAATATTCTCACACAGAATAATAAAAATTACAAAAATAATAACACAAAATATATAGATAGATATTTATTTAGTGCTCTAAAGCCACAAGGGCCTGGGCTACAAAAATAACAAACAAAAACAGCTTACACACATTCGACATTAATTTCAGAAATTCACCCCCCCCCCCCTCCCTTACAAAAATCTATGTGTCCATACCCGTTTTTATATATTTTGCAATCTTTCTTATTGTCCCATGATCTTTAGATTCCATTATTGAAACCAACCACTCACTTGTCCTCGCATTACCAGAAAATAATTCACTCCGTAAAACCTGTAATTCGGGACAAGGGGCAATGAAGTGAAGTAGATGCTCGCCATTTTCTCCACACATAGGACTTGAGTAAACGACCATCCATTACCTTTTTCCTCGCTAAATATTTCCTCCTTTTTCCAAGTGCTAGAAAATTACCACTCCCTTATGTATAGCACTTAATTTCTTCACTATTTAAAGCTGCTTAAAATAAGTATCGTATCCCCAGACCTCCTTCCATTTCCGGTAAACTCCGAGGGACACCGAGGCCACGACCTCAAACTACCATTTCTGATTCTCCTGATCCTTCAGCACACCCTTTACTAATTTTGCTACATTTCCCACTTCCAGTCTTATCCCCTTCCCTTCGTTCCAAACTCCTGATAACCCACATCTATTTAAAATTGAACTCACCTAAGAAGTCCATGAACTTTTCCTTCTATCCTGCAACACCTCCAGATACGCTGTGTTTACTAACCCACTATTCGGTGAACCAATCACCTTTTCTCAGTACCTTAACATTCTAACCGGTCTCTTTACCCTGAATCACAATCCTAGAATACCCTTTAACACCAAACTATTAAATATCCCACATAGTCCTAAAAGTCTCCTGAAATGTCCTAAATGTATTCTCTATTTTTCACCTTTTTCAAACCCCCAGACTTCTTCACCATAACTCAATATTGGACCTGCTTTCGTCTCAAAAATTCTCCTCTATCTATATAGCTTAAAATCTGCCTAAGTGCCAAAGATACATAAGGGGCTCTTCGGTAGCGCCCATGAAGCTTTCTAACCCTTCCAACTCGCCATTTGCACTTGCCCACTGGACTTCCCTAAACTTGTAAATTTAGTTCCCAAATAAATAAAATCCTTAACTTCTTTCATCTCTTTCCGTTTATAATAAAACTTATTCTTTTCCCTTTCTTCTTTTCCAAAAAACTAGGTTGATTGATTTATCAACATTTAAAACTTAAAAACGAGATATGACGAGAACAAAATATGACGAGATATATTAAGGGGGTGTTAAAGGGAAAAAACTCCTTTGGTGCATATCTCGTCATATAACTAGCACCTTTTTCAAATTCTTCTCACTATCATTATCAAACCCTATTCATGTAAACTCCATTCACTTGTTCCAGTTTGAGATCCACCTCCTTTTCACGGGCTTCTTTGTTCTCCCCTGAATATCCGTTAAAACCCCCTAGGCAAATAAATTAATCGGACGGAAACTATTCTGAAAACGGTCCATATCATTTTCCAATGTCTCCCAGGTATCTTCATCACTAAAATTGCTAGTTTCCGGTGGTAAATACATTGAACGAAAAATAAACGAGTTACTACCAAAGGATACGGGCACCCATACTAGAGTACATGAAAAACTTTTCAACCGAGATACATTTCGCCATCTTTTTGCTATCAATAATGATTCTCCTCCATAAATTCTACCATTCTGCGAACGCTTCCTTTGAGATCCCAAATAAGAAAACCTCTATTCTCTACTCTTTTTCCAGCCACTTTTTTATTAATGATACAACTGAAAAATCATGACATTTAAGATGATGTTCTACTTTGGTCATCTGGGCTAATAATGTATTGGCTATTATGCTTGGGACCCCCCACAGGCACAACGAAAGGTGATGTGGAACCCTTTTTAATAGCCAGAGTTTCACTGTTCGCCCCATTTATTTCGTTATCACTACTAAGCTCCTCCGCTACACTAAAGAAAGACTGAATTAAGGATGAAGATCCTGAACGCGATTTTGAATTACAAGGCTCTTCTGGGTTAAACCGATTACTCTCAGAAACCAAAATCGCTATTAAATTTTTTGCAGCACTGCTACATACTCGGGTTCACGGTAATACTTTTATCTCACATTTTCCTTAAAACGTGCTATGGTACTCGGTGATAACTCTATATTAGGAGTATTCGTAACCTCCATTACGGATTATTTATCAATAATATGTAAAATATTGTTGACCAATGTATAACTTTCCCCTCTTAGTCTTGCTTCTCTATTTTCTCCTCTAGCACGTTCAAGAAATGGCTTTAGGCAGTTACGGATAGACAGTTCACGCTCTGTATAATTGGGATTAGCACCAAGACCCCCCCCCCTTTCAGATGAGTACTTGACCGCAATATAATATCGCGGATATAACCGATTGTGAACTTAACTGGCACTGGTTGCGTGTCTTGTTTGAAGCTTAAACAAAAAATTTCTTTAATGTCAGTCATTTTAAGCCCTAAATTTGCCACATGTAAGTTCAGAGCTTTCATTACATCTTCTCATAACGAAAAACCTCTGTTTCTAGGATCGAAGTTATAGAGCACCAAATTACACTTTTTAGACTCCTTTTCTAGAACAAAACAATGCCCTACAGGATACATATATTTGTAAAAAAATAATAAAAAAATATGTCAATAGCACCAAAGTATTACTAAAACTATTCATGTAACACCAAATTTACTTATCTACTTAATTTCAGCTTTTTTTATTTTTTTTTTGCAAATATTCATGAAATTATTTGCAAATATTCATGAAATTATTTGGAAGTTCGTATTTTTTTTTCATCTATAAAATATTTCTGGTGTAATTGATTTTAAGTTACAGTTAAAATAATTGGCAAGCAGGCACTTTTTTCGTTAACACTCGACTCTAGCATCCAATACTCAGGCTAAAACATTTGACTATTTATCAAATATTCCCACTAAAAACAAAATGTTAACAGAATGAAAAATTTATGTTCTTGATGTTGTGGAATCAAAACAAAAGCAAAGCACCCAGGATGAACTTTGTCAGGTGGAAAATGTTTAAGGAATGAGTAATATGACCACAATTTTTTAATATTATAATTTTCTGACGAAGACTTTTCGTGTATAAGAAGTTGTCGTAGAAGCTATGATAGGAGCTCATTCGAGTGGACACTGAAAGTTGTAGTACCCATTTTAAAAATAAAAATTGATTGGAAATCAATCAAACACATTGATGGAAATCAACCCCCCCCCCCCCCATCATTTCCTTAAAACACATTAAATCATAGTTTGATATTGTCATTTTTTGCAACTTCAGAGAGAGCTCATTGTTTTTGAAATCAGAAGTTCTAGTGTAATTTTTAAGAGTCATAAATCATCGGAGAGTAATTAGCCGCCCCCCCCTCTCGCTCTCTTTTCTCCAAATGTTTCTGATAAGAGCTTTGAAATAGTCATTTTCTTAAAAAAAAAGTCCAAAGATCATGTAACAAGGTCTTCGGGGTTGATACAACCGCCCAAAGGCTGGGGATAAGGATTGTAAGTTATGCCCCAAGGACTTACAAAAGTTTTTCTGGATAGGGTGGTCATTTCAACTTTAGAAAAGGCTTTTTTGATTGAAAACTAAAAGTTCTAGTTCTCAAAGTGATAAGTGGGAAACTAGCCCCCTTTTTGAAGCCTTCTCTTCCCAAAAGTATGTCATCAAAGTTGTGAGACACCAATGTTGTTTAAAATAGCTGAAGAAGCATAAAATTTCAAAATGACCAGAAATAACAGGCAGCTCAATAGTACTTCTGAAGTAATGCGTGATGTGGGCGCAATGCATTACTTATTAATTAAAAACAAAATTCTTGGCCAAACATATAGAATGAGTATTAATGGAGTTATTGTAGAAACTTTACATTTGATAGTAATTTGAATGTTCTAGTGCTCTTTTTCGAAATCAAAAGTAATTGGTATCTGCTGTTAGTTGAGTCCTGGATTGTAAATAATGACATAAGCTAGAAGTAGTTTGTTGGACAAAAAGTTATGAAAATAAGTATAAATGCTGGCTCTCTTCCGACTATACCTATCAAGAAAGAATTCTCGTTGGAAGATGAGCCTTAAGCTCCTACAAGTAGCTTTATTTTTACTGTTCACGTTTCTTTATGACTTCAGTGCTTTCATTCTCTTTGAATGAATTAACATTTTCTTTTTATTTTCGTTATATTTGATGTTAACTGTTAACCCTTTGAAAGAGCTTTACAAATCGTCTTTTATCAATAACACAAGTCTTAAAAATACAACTAATTTTTGAGATTTCAAAATGGACGTATTTTGGACACATTAATGACAAAATGTGACATATTAGAGACAAATTTGGCTGAAAATGCAAAGTTTTCGGTTGCTCAGGAGACATATTCACCGAATTGAAATTTTGAAAACCCTTATGTTGTGTATTGTTTTCATCATCAACCATTTATATACCCGCCATTTTGAGTAGCTAGTGTGAAGGAGTTGGTGAGAGGTATTTTCAGGTCCCTCAACAGGGACCTGAAAATTTCCTGTCTGGTAAACTTTATTGAACACTATATATAGGCTAATTCGGTAAATGATTAATCCCCTCTGATTGAGCAAAGTTGTGAAGCTGAAAATAGCTGAAAACTGGGCTCCACTTCAGCAGTTATTTGCATGCAAACAATTATTTGGCCAGATAGTCTATGCAAACATCACAGCTGTGTGAAAAATTTGGTGAAAAACCTATCCAATTTTCCAAAATATAATACAACTTCATGGATATCAACTTCTGAAGGATCCCATGAAATCATCTACCTAGGCCTAGCCCAGATGGGCAAAATGGAAATAAATAGCCAGTAAAGTTTTACCAAATCATATAATTGAGTTAAGAATAAAGTGAATACACCATTTGATGCCTTTTTTATGCTGATTACGAATATAATAATCATTTCTATCAGAAAATGAATTCAGCCCCCCCCCCCCCCCCCCACTATATAAACCTAACCTAACTCTGAATTGGCATATATAGGGGGGGGGGCTGAAATTCATTTCCAATAGAAATGATTATTATATTTGTAATCAGCATAAAAAAGGCATCAAATGGTGTATTCACTTTATTCCTAACTCAATAGCCTAGGCCTACCACTCAATGCCTTTTTTATGCTCTCCAAATATAATAATTTTTTTGTTGGAAATGAATTTTACCCCCAACACCTATAGGCCTATATTCCAATTCAGGGTATATATTTGCAAATTAGGGGTATAGGGTAAAAGTTTATGCTTCCATCTCATTTACATCAGAAATAAATTTAACCCCTACCCCTCCTAATGTGCAAGTATATACCTTGAATTGGTATATTCAGGGGTGAGAGTAAAATTCATTTCTGACAAAAATGATTATTTTTGTCCATGCAATCTGATGATTGCAAGATGCAACTGCTTTGTTTTTTTCTTCTTGTATGGAAAGTGTTTTGGTTTTTCAGAGCAAACCTATGTTGAACACCAATATTAACATAAGCAACAACAAATGTTATAGACTGTTTGACAAGTTTCAGGTGATTACCTCTAGTTCTTGAATTGGTACTAACAGTAGGGAATAATGCTGAGAAAATATTAGCCCTCAATAACTTCAAGGCTAAAATGACATCCCCTCTATTTCTCCTGTATACAAGTGTAGAGAGATTCAACTTTGATAGTCTTACGGGGTAGGAAAGCTTTAGAAACAAATTTGGGCCATATGTTTGCACATTAGTGGGTAGGGGTAATGCAAGGCATATAATAAATATGTAACCTAACCTAGGTACCTTGTTTCCCCCTAAATCCCAAAAAACAATAGTTTAAATATTGTAAACTCAATGAGAATATATAATAGTTAGAAACAAATTTTGGCTATATAATTGCACATTAGGGGGGGGTAGGGGGTAAAGCCTAGCATATATTAAATATGTAACTTAACCTAGGTAACTTTCCCCTCCCCAAATCCCAAAAAACAATAGTTTAAATATTGCAAACTCAATGAGAAACAATGATTTGCAATCCATTTCTCTATTGACAGTTACCTGTTTGACTAGGTTTCCTTTAGCATTTCCCTGTAATGCTACCATATAATGCATAAGTACCCAAAAATTTACTTATGTTTTGTCAACATTCTTGATCTACATTACATACCATATTACCTTTCAGGGTATATGTGACTGCATGTGCTTTTACTGTTTACTCTGGATAAATATCAAAGTATGTTTGCAAAAACAGTGCCTGTCATAATCTCTGGGCAAACTTACTTTTTGCTATTCATTTTCCCCCCTTAACCTGCCTTGCTTGTTCTGCTTCTATTCCTAACTCTGTCATTTCCCCTTGTTTTGCTATTTAGCCTATTGCACAAAGCTTATTTTAATATTTTCTATACTAATTGTAAAGTCTATTTTCCTTGAAAACTTACCTTAAATTGCACTTGCTAGCAATATAGACAATCCAGTGTATACTAGTTAGTGATTATTGGGCTGTGGGGTATCTGCTGTATCCCATTGAGAGAGCGAGGGTTTTGTTGCCCAGTCCTTGTTCAGATTTGGTTTGAAGCTATCAGTTGTTGTAGATCCCACCATCAACTTGTTTAGGCCATTCCACAGACTTATGATTTGATTGTAGAAAAAACAGCTTTGCTGAATGACCTCTGGTACTAGATGACTGGGCAGGTTCAAATCTATCTTTGTCATCAGACTAGAGCAACTTATAGGTAATTATCATATTGCCCCTGCATTGATGGTATGTCAGAGTTGGTAGTTTCAGGCTCTGCAGTCAATGTCTGTACTCTTATTTTATTTATACATTCTACTCATTTTTTTTTATCTTTTCAACATATTAACTTATATGTTTATAAAGACTAGATATAGTCTATTTGGTATTGAGAGCCATTCTTTGATGAGAAAATAGAAACAGTACCAAAACCATCTTAAAGCTGGAAAAAACAGTCTTAGTAACGTACAGATTAAATCATAAGCATGTGTTTTTGAAGAATAAGTCCTTGATCAGGGTTAAAATTCAAATGGAATAATGGAAAATGTATTTTTAAAAGCTAGAGCAAATGAAAAAGAGATAGAAAAACCAAAATTAAGGTAAAATACTTTTTGCTAAAATTTAGATATGGGGTAAGGATAGGATAACAGAAGTAAAAATAGGGATCAAGGGGATGGATAAACAAAGGAATAGGGATACATGGCAAAAAACTTCACCCTGGTCCCCTGTCTTAGCTCTAAGCAATGTTTCAAAATGCACTTTATGTGAATTCAATTAAATTGGCTCATGAAAAATAGTGGACATTTTTTTGTGTATTGATTGGCATCCACCCATGATATTTTTCAGTTTAAAAGTTCATCAATTCAGTCGAAGTTTGTATGTTAGTCAAAGTCAATAAAAAATGTCAGGTTTCTAAATGGCCCAACTTGCTTGGCCAGTGCAAGAAAGGCCAGAAAGCCCATTTCATCCTACCTAAGGCTGTGTTTTCTAAGAACTTTACATTGTTGCAAAAATTATATAGCCCTCCACCATCCACAAATTAGTTGAATAGCTCCTTATTTCAGATAAATATTTTGATTAAACTTAATTATCTAAACATGGACAACAGGCACCAAAGGTCTAGAATAGCATCTTTTTAGAAAGGAAAATATTGTAACAGAAAAACAGACACTTGGATTGAAAATTTTATGTTTTTTTAATGGCTTTGTTTATTTTTTTGACAAATCCCCCCCCCCCCCCTTATGTCAATGAGTTTTTGGTTTGGCATAGGGCGTGATGTCTGCCTCCTCTATCCACTTTGGTCCATGGCAAGTGTTTTGCTCAGTCTGATATTTGGCATCATCAGGAACTTGGATAGGCTTTCAAACCATTGCTTCTTTAGTCAGCAAAAGGGTTGCTTTGAACCAGCTTTGGTTGGGTCAAAGTTGTAGGCTGTCTTTGTGGGTAGATGTGAAGGCACTAATACCAAAGGATTTTGACATCAATACTTAGATAATTTATGTTTATGAGTATGAGTTTTATCTATTTATTTATGTATTTATTTTATCTTTTTATCTATCACAAATACTAGGTGTGTTGATTACTGATAAACCTTTGGTGTAAAATCATGGAATCTTGACCCCCCCCCCCCCAGTGTCTGATGGAATCTTTATGTATATTTTAATTATTTTTTTTCTCATTTCAATTAGAAATCCAACTAGTAGTATGCAAAATGATAATGCAGTAACATTTTATAGAAATAAATGTAGATATATTTTTGTTACTCTGCAACTTGAAATTCTTGAGAGAGCAAATATGTAGAAAGCCAAATGGCCTGTAATCTATTGGACAAGTAACTTTTTTTTTATTCTGCTAGATTTTGGCAATCAACATTAATGATAGTTTTACTCCTAGCTAAGTAGCTGGTGTGGTGGATTTGGAAATCTTTTTCCAAATGGCAGGGGTTAAAAATTTGCCCCTGGTTGAGTATCTATCTATCTATACTTCTTAATTTATATAATTGGCATGTTTTAGAACACACCCAGACAACCAGGTGAGTTAGCTGAAGGTAATATGTCACTGGAGTAGGCTACTTTACATTAAAAGTGCAGTTGGTTTCCAAAGAGAGTAACTTTGTTTTGTTTTATTGTGGGAGATCAAGATGAAGCTTTCAAAATCCATCTTTTTTGGAGGAGGAGAGTTATGAAAGTTTTTTTTTAAGAACATGTTTTGTTCCAAATTTTTAAAAGATATTTTCCTATGCAAGTTTCCACTTAACCAAATACCTTAAAGAATGAATCTAGGGTTGAAAATAATACTACTAGACTCTGGTGCCGCAACAGTGAGGGAAACCGGTGGCGGGGGAGCAAAAACAGCAGCAGTGGCGCGCTGCCAGTAAGATGGTGGCGCGCCGCTGGTAAGATATTGGCAGTGCGCCACCAGTGCAATCAATGTTGACCATAAACATTAATGTTTTCATCAGTCCTTTCTCAAATCACAGCTTAAATTTACAACAGATTTGGGCCTATTCATGAGTTCCAAAACTTCATAAGTTGCTGGCTGGAAACTGGTCTTCTTTGTTATTCATGAAGAGAAGTAGAAATCTGGTAGATACAAAATGGATGTGGCATTTCAGAACCCTTGCATAATAGTTAAAGTATCTATTAGCTATGTATTCTTAACATAACAATTATCAAAATTAGTAGTTTTTTTTTTTCATTGAGCATTACTGCACACAAAACTTCAAATACTGTATCACAAAATTCATCAGTTATCTGGGTAAAAACTTTGAATATAAGTTTGAACTTAGATGCTTATTTTTTTCATAATGCCCTTTGCCAATATCTGTTTTGTCACCTTTAAAACAGTTGAATTTGGCAAACTTTGATATTGATTGTTTTTTTTTTACTCTTTTGGATTCCTAAAAAGTCTTCCTTGTATTAAAAACTGGTTTTTAATAACAATTAAAAAATTTCTTTTAAGTTTTTTGGCTTCTTTATAGAATATATATCATGGAGGCTAATGCTGAACTGCTGCTTTTTTTTGCTGTTAGCTGCTCTTTTGGATAATATTAATTTTTTCTTTTGGGGAATCATTCCAAATTATAAACTTATAAATACCTAATATCAGCTAAATTATAAACTGCATCTAAAAGGAGTAAATTTATCAAATTGAAAAATACATGATGAACACTTCACATAAGAACACTTCAATTACAATGAAACAAAAAACACTTAATTGTTTATTTGGTATGAAGAAAAATGAAGTGCCAGTTATTTTCTTTGGTAAAAAAATGAAAAGCTCATCTGTTTTAAATGTAATTGAATGAAATAATATGCTGACTGAAGTAGCTCCAGGAAGATGTTGTGATTTTCTTCCTACTTTGTCACTTTTAATCCAAGCAAAATGTTAGGAGACAGTATCAGTTATTGAGTTTAAGCTTTGATTTCCAAATGCTCACATTTCCAAATGCTCACAAAAATTATCTCCTTGATAGGATACCGTCTCTGATTTAAATTAAAAACAAAATAATTAACTTTTTGGCATCCCTGCTTTCAATAAGAAAAATCAAGATATTATCATTTAAATGTAATACCTTCCCCCCCCCCCCTCTGGATACCACCCTTGATAGGATACTGTCTCAGCTTAGCATTAAAAAAATAATTAACTTAACAATTAACTAGGTCACTAATTGGTTCAAACACAACATGCAAAATAACGTAAACAGCTTAGTGTTTCTTGAAAAAAAAATTTAGGGTATTAGTAAAGGGGTACAATTGCAACAACAAAATTGTCAAAATTACTCAGATATACCTCAAATTATTGGAAAACTGAGTCATAGATTTGCCATGACATTCAATAAGATCCAAAGAATCTAATTAAAAGGGAGCACACACAAAAGCCAAATTAGGCCAGTAGGCTATGAGAAATTGCAAAATATCCAAGACAATGAACACGTCCCAATATGGGGCCCTGGGTCTATCAAAATATTTCAATCGTTTCCCAGGGAATTTGATATCATTTTCTTCTGTCTCCACTATAAATGAAAAAATTATTTTTTTTTGGCATCCCTGCTTTCAATTAAAAAATGAGGGATTATCAATTAAAAATGATAGCCCCCTTACCCCCCCTGTAGGCAATAATTTACATTTTTTTTATGAATCATATTTTGGGGGTAACTTCCGTTTCAATCTTTAATTCCCCAACCTTGTACATAGCTTAGTCTATAGCTAAATTTTGTTTCAATAGGTTTTTTTTGGGGGGGGGGGAGTAAAAATTTTTCAGAAAGATTTTATTTTTTATCTATCATGTGTTCAACAATTGGGCATTAAACATTAAGAAAATCTTATCTAAAACCAGCAAAAGAAAACCAAATTCTGTAAACTTACAATTCAGCTATAGAAACAATCTGTTGACTATCAGAGGCAATGCTGTAGCGTTGCCTATAGTAAAGGCCATACAGCTCCAATGTTTTATTATTATTATTTTTTTTTCCACAGGCACTTCATATGGAAGGGGTCGTCGTAGAAACTTCAAAGGGGCTCTTTCGATTGGAAATCGAGAGTTCTAGTGCCCTTTTTCATAATAGTAAAAAAATGATTGGAAGGCAACTAGCATCCCCCCCCCACGCCCATCATTCCCCAAACACATCCAATCAAAATTTTGAGATAGCCATTTTGTTCAGCGTTAGTTGATTTCAGATAGAAAATATATTTTGAGGAGGACACTCCCCCACAAACCTCAGGGCAAGGGTTTTAAGTTATGCACTGGGGCATATAAGGTTTTTATAGAAGGCGTTGTTGTAGAAACTTCCAAACAGGCTCATTCAATTGAAAATTAAAGGGCTAGTGCCTTTTTAATAGTCAAAAGTGATTGGAGTGCAACTAGACCCCCCCCCCCCACACTCATCATTTCCCCAAACACATCCAATCATAATTTGAGATAGCCATTTTGTTCAGCGTAGTTGATTTCTTCACTTACTTTGACTTATTTCAAAATTTTAAGGAGGACACTCCCCCACAACCCTCAGGGCAAGGGTTTTAAGCTGTGCCCTGGGGGCATATAAGGTTTTTATAGAAGGTGTTGTTGTACAAACTTCAAAAAAGGCTCTTTGATTGGAAACTCAAAAAGCTAGTGCCCTTTTTAATAGTTGAAAGTGATTGGAGGGTAACTAGCCCCCCCACGCCCATTATTCCCCCATACATATCCAATAAAAATTTTGAGATATCCATTTTGTTCAGCATAGTTGATTTCCACATAGAAAATATATTTTTGAGGAGGACACTCCCCTACAACCCTCAGGGCAAGGGTTTTAAGTTATGCTCTTGGGGCATATAAGGTTTTTATAGAAGGTGTTGTCGTAGAAACTTCAAAACAGGCTCATTTGATTAGAAATTAAAGGGCTAGTGCCCTTTTAATCCCCACAACCACTCAGGGCAAGGGTTTTAAGTTATACCCTGGGGGTATATAAGGTTTTTGTAGAATGGCGTTGTTGTAGAAACTTTAAAAAAGGCTCATTTGATTTAAAATTCAAAAGCTACTGCCCTTTTTAATAGTCAAAAGTGATTGGAGGGCAACTAGCCCCCCCCACGCCATCATTTCCCCCAAACACATCCAATCAAGATTTTGAGGACACTCCCCCACAACCCTTAAGGCAAGGATTTTAAGTTATACCCTGGGGGCATATAAGGTTTTTGTAGAAGGTATTATTGTAGAAACTTCAAAAAAGGCTTATTTGATTGGAAATGCAAAGGGCTAGTGCCCTTTTTAATAGTCGAAAGTGATTGGAGGGCAGCTAGCCCCCCCCCCCCCCATGCCCATCATTCCCTCAATCACATCCAATCGAAAATTTTGAGATAGCCATTTTGTTCAGCATACTTGATTTTCAGATTGAAAATATGTTTTTGAGGAGGACACTCCCCCACAACCTTCAAGGCAAGGGTTTTAAGTTATACCCTGGGGGCATATAAGGTTTTTATAGAAGGCGGTGTTGTAGAAACTTCAAAAAAGCTCATTCAGTTGGAAATTCAAAGGCTAGTGCCCTTTTTAATAGTCAAAAGTGATTTGAGGGCAACTAACCCCCTCTCACGCCCACCTTTTCCCCAAACACATCCAGTCAAAATTTTGAGACAGCCATTTTATTAAACGTAGTTTTGAGGTCTGGAAATTAGGTCTTTGAGGATGACAACTCTCTCACAGCCCTCAGGGCAAGGGTTGTAATTTAAGGATTCTCTGAATCCTTCATATCATTTTTTATGGAAGGGATACTCATATAAACTTTAGAGAGAGGGCTCATTTGATTGGAAATTGAAAGTTCTTGTTCACTTTTTAAGAGTCAAAAGAGATTGGAGGGCAACTAGCCCCCCCTCCTCCACGCCCTAAATACATCAGATAAAAATTTTGTTAAAAATAGGTGAAAGGTTAAGTAACAAAACTTGGCGTCAACAATACCCCCCAGGACCCGGGGGCAGGAAGGGATTCTCATATAAACTTCAGAGAGGGCTCAATTGATTGGAAATTGGAAGTTCTAGTCCAGCTCTTACGAGTCAAAATCGATCGAAGGACAATACCCCCCCCACGCCCTTTTCTCCCACCCTCCCCTTTGAACTAATTCTGTTTTTACCTGAAGGGCCCAATGAGAGTTAGAATGTTTTGGTATTAACACACACCTATTAGGCATCTGCTCTCCTCCTAACAAGGAAAGAAACAGAGAGTGTAAGGCAGTGGCGGATCCAGGGTAGGGGCGACGGGGGCGCCTCCCCCTAATATAGTCTAAAGTAATATAATTTACTTAATTAACGCAAGATTGCGTTAATTAAACTTGCTCCTAACGCAAGCTTATTGGATCAACCTATTTTGCCCCCCCCCTAAAAAATCCTGGATCTGCCCCTGGCACTATAAATTTTAATTTGTAATTCAATGAACCCCGTTCCAAAGTTTATGCGACCACCTCTTCCACTTAAAGTGCCCCTGGAAAAATAAATAAGTATTAATTCATTGAACCCTTATGTCTCTTTACTTATGTAACGCTATAGCATT
Organism: Artemia sinica; assembly: GCA_027921565.1. NCBI lineage: Eukaryota > Metazoa > Arthropoda > Branchiopoda > Anostraca > Artemiidae > Artemia > Artemia sinica. The sequence continues at coordinate 7,896,205 of CM051261.1, read as the reverse complement.
GCTTCTGACCTAAAAAGTTGAGTAGAAATTTCAGCTTCCAATTTTATGAATATGGAAATTATCTGAGGGGAATATGTTTGGGGAGCATATTCCACGGCTGGGAAATTTCTGCTGGGTGTAATTTAACGCAGGGGATTTATCAGCACAAAAAGAAAGTGTTCTTTGAGGGGGGAGGAATTTCCCAGGGTGGGTTTTCCAAATGTGAATTATTCAGGGAGGGGACATCTAATCCCATTCAATAATATTCTAAATTTTACATCTGATAGTAATGGGAATAAAGAATCAATGGAAATGTCAGAGATAGCACTACAGGTTCCTTTAGACAATTTGTTAGTGTCTTTTGAAAAAAGACGTTTTCAAAAGACAGATTAATTTCATTTGTATTACTTTCTCTGTGGCTGCTTAATTATGCATGTGAGGGGGTAGACTTTCCCCCACCACTGTCTCCGCTAAGGTTTCAGTTTTTATCTCAAGCCTTAAAAATGAACGCAATGCGATAAAAGTATAACTCAAAATAACATATATAAAATAATATATGCATATAACACGGAACAATTAATCAAAATTGCATATTATGAGTTGAGGTTCACCCAAATGATGGGCCAGGGGGCTCACCATTCCACAATCTATGAAATCAATCCTGCAATAACTGAAAATATAAAGTATTTTTGAGTATTTTAACGTCTTCCACAACTCAAACGGTCCAACATTCTACAGCCCAGTGAGTCTGTCTGATCTCCTAAATCGGGAACGGAGGATATAAGTGAAGTTCCGCCCCATATGGGATGAGTCTCCAACCTCACACCTCCCCTCTCCTACTGTCTACGCTAAAGTTTTCTTCCTTCTGCCAACCACGCCGCCCCACCCCAAAGACTTTAATAAGGTAAAGTTTTGTATGGGAAGAACACATAGTAAATTTATTATAATTATCCAATTACAAGGTTAAAATACATACTCTGTGATAGATGCAAAATTGCCTTGGCACACAAAATCCTATTAAGGTCAATTCCAAACAGTTGTGATCCCTTTGTGTCAGCAAGTGAAATGGTCAAAACGCCCTTATTGGAGCTATTTTTTCAATCCATTCATTGTTGCCAATCGCTGTCCACAAGTTATGCAAGCTGTCTATTGTTCATATATAAGGTTTTTATCAAAGAGGTAATTGTATAGACTTTGAAAAAAGCCTCATTTGATTTATTAATTGAAAGTTCTAGATCAGTTTTTTAAAGTCAAGAATAATCATACAGTAAGCAACCTCTCCCCCATGCAATAAAAACTTCGAACTTTTTGCAATCAAAAACAAACAAAAATTAATTAAAAAAACTCCGAAAAATAAGTTTTTCAAAGAAAAGTAAAGGCCATTTTAAACTTGCTCAGGAAATATGAATACCTGTTAAAATTCAAACTCAAAACAAAGGTAATTTAAAAAAAAGCAACATTAAAACTTAAAACTAACAGAAATTATTCCGTATATGAAAGGGGCTGTCCCCTCCTCAATGCCTTGCTCTTTACGCTACAGTTTGACTCTGTCTCACAACTTTATTTTTTAAAACTATAAAAAACTTTAGCGTAAAGAGCGAGGCGTTGAGGAGGGGACAGCCCCTTTCATATACGGAATAATTTCTGTTCGTTTTTAGTTTTAATGTCGCTCCTTACTTTCAGTTTAAAAAACTTGTTTTTTTTTATTTAATTTTTATTAAGAACGGATTATGTTCCAAATTTTTTAAGATATTTTTCTGTGTAAGTTTCCACTTAACCAATACCTTAAATAATGAATCTAAGACCTAAAATGTATTCCAAAAAGTATGGACAAATTGCTATCTCTACCCTCTCCTTATAACTTGGACTTAGAAGAAGGCATACAAGATAGGTGCATTTTCCTTTCAGCAATGTATTTTCAGATTATAGCAAGTAATTACCACTTTGTTAATTAAAGGGATTTCTGGCCAACTTAGAAGTCAATAAAAAATGTCAGTTTTCTAAATGGCCCAACAATTGCCTCTTTTAATTCTCCTCTCTCCTTCATTAAAACAATTTATGAGCTGTTCAGGGGCCAATTTCTCTGAGTTCATGGAATATGCAATTTTATGAGATTAAGGGAAATTTTTGGCACTTTGTTAGTTAAGTATGGTATGTTCCTGAGAATAAAGGACACTATGGAATAAACTTTGAAAGAGCTTGATTAATCTAAAGAATTTATTTTTTAGTAGAAATTATCTTCATATTATTCTGTATTTTTAGGAATACCTTTGTGACTACTCTGTTAAAGTTACAAAGACAGTGAAGAAAAAAGCTTAGTGTCTGAATTGGCTAAATGGAAACATAAGTAACCATGTATTTCTTGAAGAATTAGGAAAAGTCAGGGATTCAAGTTTAATTGACCAAGACCAATATATGCAATAAGGCACCTATCATGTATGCCTTCTTCTAAGTCCCAAGTTATAAGGAGACGGTAGAGATAGTAATTTGTCCATACTTTTTGGAATACATTTTAGGCCCTAGATTCTTTTTTTGAAGTATTTTTCTTCCAACTCAACTAATTTCCAAGAAATCAAGAAGCCCCTCAACTATAACTTTGTAGGGATTTCTTGCTATCTTGAAAAGTAGTTGATGTAGGTGAATAAAACTTATAGTATGTATTCAGGGCTTAAAATATACTCGTCAAAGGTTTTATCAGGCTATAATTTGTGCCCTTTTCTTTTCTTCTTGGGGTAAGATTCCATGTAGATGAGCACCAAATCTCCAATTAGTAAAATCCCTAATATACCCCAAAAGAATAGAATTAGCTTGAATATCTAAGCCATATACAATGCTGAATATTTAAATGCTGAATATATTTGAAATCAGCATAAAAACCTGATTATTTTGATGTATCTACTGTTATAAAAACTCTGTTTTTAGAGTTTTGGTTACTATTGAGCCGGGTTGCCCCTTACTTACAGTTTGTTACCACAAACTGTTTGATGATTTTCTGTCCTCTGAGCTGAGTGAAACATCCAAAATGGTAGAGGAGTATTTGAATATTTTTTAAATAAAATTTGTTATAATATTTTAGTTTTAATGGCTGAGGAGCAGCTGCCAAATGAACCAAATATTGTAGAAGACTGTGAAGAATCAATCAGAAAGAAGGAGAAAAATTGGCTAACAATAAAGTCTCATTTTCAGCTGAAGAACTTCAACTTTCAGATGGACTGTCGAAATTTACCAACGTGGAATGGAATAGTACTTGTGGAATGGCAATGCAGTAAGTTTAATTTAAAAAGAATGTTATTTTGGGTAACTTTTACGCATTCAAAAGCCAAAAGCCATTCAATGGCTTTAGCCAGGACTGCAATGCATGGCTGGGGGTAAATCATCTGACACTTCCAGTGTTTTTTCTCCAAATTTCTCCAGGTACCCATTTAGAGCTGGGTCAACTCTGGCACCATCTGGCAGGGTCACATCATTAACCCCTATACTTTTTTCTTTGTAGTTGGAGCCATCGCGCTTTTAATTTCTTCTGCTTTTTCTTTTAATGGTTTAACGGCTCCCTTCCCGATTTTGCGACCAAGGTAATTTGTTTGTCTTTGTACTAGTCTGCTCCTTCCACTATCAGCAGTAAATCAACACTGCTGATGACCTGAAGCTGCTTGGACCTGTCTTGTCCTGCAAAGATCATGCCCTTCTACAAAATAATCTTTGACTACTTTGTCAATGGGGTGAGGCTTGGTTTATTGACTTGTGCATCCCAGGCTTGAAGTGTTGGAATGTCTCCAACCTCCCCTAATTTAATAGAAAACATAAAAGTTTTGGAAGATGTGCAGAGATGTGCCACCAAAGTGATGTCTGACATGTGGGAGCTTTCCTACCCTGTAAGACTAGCAAAGCTGAAACCCCAAACACTCATGTATTGAAGAAATAGAAATGATGCCATTCTAGCCTATAAGTTAATTAGGGCTAAAACTGCCCCAGTATTATTTCCTACTGTGGGTCCTAATTCAAGAACTAGAGGTCATCAACTGAAACTTTTAAAGCAGTCTACCCTATCCAGGTTTCATACTCAATTCTTCTCCTCAAGAATCATTAACAGTTGGAATAAACTCTCTGAAGAAACAGTTACTGTTCAATCCATTGACATTTTCAAATGAAGGATGGATGCTGACTGGTACTTTAGAGAGTGTAAACTCCACTTGGTCACTAAAGAACATTGTAAACAACTTAAATCATCAACTCTGGAGCTTCACAAGGAGAAATCTTTAGATTGCTCCAAGCGGGAATTTAAGGTAATGCACCATTAAGGCTGTTGAAAAGGAGACGCTATAAAGTTCTGAAAAAAACATTTTTTTTTAATCTTGAAAAATTGTTTTGAAAATATCATTTCTAAAAGCAATTCACTTTATCTTAACCAACCCCACTTTCCTAATGTGCAGACATATAGCCCAAATTATATATTTCCCATGCATTTTCCCATATTTTGACTTCATTGATGTTGCTTCTCTGGAGTTAAATCTATTTGAACAAAAGAGTTGTTATCAAGAAATAGAAAAATGAATGGGGAATATATAACTTGGGCTATATATTTGCACACTAGAGGGAGGGGGCTAGAGATGAAATAAAGTGTAGCACTTTTTGGAGTGATATAAGCAAGTATTTTATGAGTTTCAAAGTTGTTTTTAGACTTCGTAGTGATTCCTCCTCAATAGCCCCAATTGTACATTGATACTGCTAGAAGACATGACTGCATTGATGTAATTAAGAAATACATTATTACTGTCATATATAGGACCATCACGGGATGGGGGGCTGTTGTATACATTTGCAAGTAAATTGATAAGTCTATTTAGAAGCAGCATACACAAAGGAATGAAATAGTATGTTCACCTTGTTTGTATGTCAATTATTGAATCTTGTATGTGAGCTTTTTGAAGATTACATGATGAGTGCAGGGACAGCAGTATGCAGTATACATCTTTCAGCAAATTAATTGGCCAATTCTCCAATACAAATAATGAGGTACTATACAGCTACTTGTGGGTGAAAATAAAAATTTACCTTGAACAAGGATAGTTGACTTATACTACTTAAAATTATTATATCATTATAGAGTGCATGCATTAGAGATTTAGAAAGTTCATTTTTTTTTATGAAAACATTCAACCCCTTAGCTTACTGATAAATCATCACAGCACAAAGTTGTATATGGTTAATACAGCTGCACATACTCTTCCTCTTCCATCCCAAGTTGCTCCAAGCTTTTGTTAGTTTTATTTGTTTTTTTTAAGTTTTTTTTTTTTTTTTTTTATACAAATAGTTGGATATTTCAGTGTCTTAGGTTTCTTTTTCTTCTTCAAAAAGCACCTGGAATCCTAAAAGAGCTCCTTTCGGCTTTCAACTGCACTTTTTCACTCAATATTCTCAAAATCACAACCTCTCAAAGCACATGTAAATTCATTAACACATTGATTGCCTCTCTGTAAAACTTCTTTTCAATGGAAGCTGTTAAAGGAGCATCCACAATCAGGTTAATATCTAGTGGAAGTTTAAATTTTTGAGATAGGGTATGCAGTTTATAAATTCCAGGAGTACTTGCAGTGCATTTGAAGAGAAGTGTTGCAAAGTTTCTTCAGTAAGTTGCAGAGTCTACAATTTGGGTCACTATACTGCTTCCATCTGTATTTTCTCATCTCAGTGTTACTGCTAAGCTTTTTGTTTTAAAGTAGGCCTGATTTATTTCAGGCTCTTTGAAAATTGGAACCATAGCAGGAGGTTTTCTATAAGGATGGTAATTTCTAGTTGCAGCTCTAAGTGCAATTGAATAATTTTGAGCAAGCTGTGGGTTGATAGTCTTTGCAGTCTCCATGGCAAGACTGTCCACTTTTTTTTTATAGTGAATGCCTACATGGCTAGGAATATGCTGGAAAGCCAGTGCTATGTCAATATTAGATAGAGGACCAAGCTGTTCTCTTATCTCCTGTAAATCAGTGTCCTTCGTGTTCCAGGTTAAGGTTTCCATTAGTTTAAGAGCAGTCTGAAAATCTGAGAAAATTGCTACCTTGCTGAAGTAGGAAGGTATATTTTTGACCACCTTTAATGATTTAACTATTGCTGCCAGTTCAGCCATCAAAACTGAGGAGTCCAGTGGGAGAGGTTTTTGAATGGACAGAGAGGTCCATCAAGTATGGACATCAAGTATTTTGCAGTAGGTTGCATCAAGACATGGCTAATTGTAGACAGAGTAAAGCCAAGACAGATAGTCCAATTAATTGAGAGGCAAATGTTTAAATGGCTGGGGCACGGGTAAATTGCGGGAGTGGTAAATGGCACTGGTAAATGGCGGGAAATGACTCTTATTGGACACAGTATAAGTGTGCAGATGATCTTTAAACTATGTATTCTTTTTTCTTAAAAATTCAGCCATAATTAGTCGATGTGGGATATTCTCCTTTTGTCTTGTATAAGCTTTAGACTGACATTTGGTTGGCGATACTTCCATGGAGGAGGGAACTTAGAAAAATCAACCTGAATTTTATCCAATAACCAGTTTGGGCAGTGCTGAAAAAGCTTGCCACGATGCAATCCCGATCTTAATCTGCTGCCTAGCGCTCCCATGACAAAGATGGAAAATAGAGTTGCTCCCTATAGGCTTTACTCCTGGTATGATATTTAACAGTGGTTTTGGCTATTCTCTTGCTTATAGAGACAACTCCTGCTAGTTTCCTTGTACAATCACTAGAAGTGTGTGGGTACAAGCCAAGAGCCAGTTGGAGTGCCATGTTATGGATTGTTTCCCATTTTGACAAGTTTCTTTTTATTGTTATTGCCATGACTAACTATCCCATACTCCATTTTTGGCCTTATATATTGTTTGTAAAAAGTTTCCAATACAGTTGGTGAGTTTCCTCATTTTGTCGAAGCAAGTCTTTTTAGAATACAATCCTTTTCAGGCAGACCTCTTTCGTCACCTCTGCTTGTTTATTCCCAGTCCATCAATGATCTATTTCAATCCCAGTAATCTGCATTCTTTGACTAAATCAAGTCTCTCTCCTCCAATGCTTTAGTTTTTGTTTGACCCTATGATATTTCGAATCAACGTATAAATTTGTATGACGATGGCTATGGCTTTGATTTTTACATGTTTAGTGCCTTGTATTTTTATTATGACAAGACCTGCTGCTGATTGGCATGACCGTGTGTGGCATTTGTTAATAAAATTGTTTATTGTAAATGTCCTTTTTTTTAGTGAATTTTCAGGTGTAAGGGGTAGTGATCTAAAACGTTATGACCATTCTTGCTTATAGTGATGTGTGTGATCTAAAATGGTAGTGATCTAAAACGTTATGATCTGAAAGGGGTAGTGATCTAAAACGTTATGACCATTCTTGCATATAGTGGTGTGTGTGATCTAAAACGGTAGTGATCTAAAACGTTATGACCATTCTTGCATATAGTGGTGTGTGTGATCTAAAACGTTATGATCTGAAAGGGGTAGTGATCTAAAACGTTACGAACATTCTTGCAAATAGTGGTGTTTATTGGGAAATATCCGTATGAATATTTGTCTGAAGTCTCAGTGTTGGCGAAATTTGGAAATAGTAGAAAAAATGTTAGTTTTGATATTTCACATGCCCTCCTCCTCTCTGTCTTCCTACTTAAAATATTTTCGCTACATGTTTCAAGGGTTGATTCTTCACTAGGTCATGAAAACAGCCTATCTTGCCATCTTTTTTTGTCCTGGTGCATGCCACCAGGACCAAAGGTGTTTCTTTTTCCAAAGATCTTATATCATAAAATGAATTGTGTATGTGTTTAGGGAAGGTGCTAGGAGCTATGATTGACCCCCTAATTGCTGCTTGGTTAGCTGAGACCCTTTCATGCCAAAACCTGTTATATCAAATTCATGATATTTTTAATTAAAATTCTAAGATCCAAATTTTTGAAAATAGTTCAAGCTCCATAGAAAAATGAAAGCTTTTATATATGGTTGAAAATATTGAAACATTTACAGAGATGAAATTATGTGGGAATATGAGTATGGAATGTTTGTTTTTCTATGTGGGGATCTGTAAGACATGGCTTTGAAAAGTGTGAGTAAATATGTTTTATCATTGCTAAGAAAGAAGGAGGTTTGGCACCTGATTCTGATATTGTTCCTTCCAAAAGCATTTCGTTTTGTTTAGGCCTTAGTGACAATACTCTATTTTGTATTTATTGATTTGTTGTTGCTTCCCTTTTTTCATTCTTCTTGTCAGTGAACCTAAACAGCAACATTCAAAAAAGCTGATTTACCGTTTTGCGATTTTCTAATTAGTTTTCTTTTTATCAGTAATTTTACAGGCACAAGCATTGTCAGGAAATGTCCCTTGGGGACAAGGGCTATCAGTAGCTTTTTTCTTACCAAGATTTAATTGGAAATATTTCTCCGTTACCTGTTTTGATACATCTTATAATGTCCTATATCCCTGGGTGAGCCACTGCCCCCCCCCATCCCTGCTGGCATCTATGGTTCAAGGTATACTTGCACACTTTTTCCATGTAAGATTACATTGCTTTCTTGACTTCTGAATTTTTCTTCAAGGTTTTTTGAAGTGCGTTGCCTTTCTTCAAAGTTTTAAAAAAATTCTTCATCGATGTCCACAGAGAAACCGAAAGTTATTTTTATGCTTGGTGAACATGTCAAAGGGGTATCAAAGAAAGACTACGTAACAGCATTGTCAAGGTAAATATTGGGATTTTGGTTGTTATTCAATTCCCAACCTCAGAAGGTCTAGGGCTAGTATTTAATCTGAATGAATATTTCTTAGTGATGTTTGCTAATCCCAAAATTATAAATAGAAATGCCTAGCTACAGTAGATGGCAGCACTCTAGGCCCATAGGGAAGTCATTGTTTGGATCTCTAATTTTGTTATTACTATTATTATTTGTAGCTATAGGAAAACAAAAACAGAACATAAACATAACAAAACCAACAAAAACGCACAAATAAATTAAAAAAAGCGTGCTTATACATGAATCTTCACACAAATATTTATAAAGAGATGCATCTTTCTCGATGTATCAGCCCATCATCAACATACTTAGCCGAATTCCTTAATGTCATTTTAACTCGTGATCCTACAATCCTTTCCACACACCTTCTATCTGCCAACCCTAACAAAAAACACTCATGTCTCAGATCCGCCAATTCCTTACAAGTCCCTATAAAATGAAAAATATCCTCATCACCTTCCCTACACATCGGACAAGGGACTGTGTTAACACTATGAACCCTAAATTTCCTCTTTCTTTCCCCAATATCAATCGACCCTCCCCTTAAATTCAAAATCCATTTTATTTCTTCTCCTTTCAACCCCAACTTAAAATAAACTTCTTCCCCCCACGTGTCCTTCACTGTACTATACAGACTCAGAGATTCTGAGGCCTCCTTCTGAGCGTGCATCTACTGTATTCCTTGCTCATGTAACCTTTCTTTTACCTTATCAACAGCTGTACCCAAATTCGATCCCTGACCTTCATTCCAAAAATACGAATATCCTACTTCGTCTAAAATTTTCTTAATTTCTTGTGGCCACCCTACCTCTATCTTATCCTCCAACAAACTAAAATACGCTTCTTTTGGTAGCCTATTTTTACATCTTAAAATTTTATCCAAAACTTCACCATTCTTATTAACCTATCTTTCCTTAACCTACTTAGTCCTAAACCCCCTCCAGTACAACACTGTGAATGGATTTATGGGCCCTAAAAACTCTTAAAATAATTTCTTTGCATTCTCTCCAACTCCTCATTTTCTCTAAAACCCCACAGCTCATACCCGTAATACATAACCGGGATGAGTTTAGTCTTAAATAAATATTTATGTATTGCTAAGTTTCAATATTTCCAACCTCACTTTTAAAATTAAATTCATACACATACTTCCATTTTGTACTATATGCTTAACCTCCTGTGCATACTTACCATTCCAAAAAACTTAACCCCTATATACACCAATTCTATTTTAATCTCTATAAAATCACCTTTAAATCTAAATTCATCATCTTTCCTTAATTTTCACCTTTCCTAATAACTACATTTACCGTTTCCTTCTTATTTAATTATAACCCTTATATATTCAAATATTCCTCCATTATGTTTAATAATGTTTGCATTTCTTTCGCGGATTGTGCTATGAGAGCAATATCATCAGCAAGCAAAAGCATGCATATTTTCGAAACACTTATCAGTACTTCCAGAGCGCTTTTCTCCTAAGGAAATCAACTATATCATTTCTCCTAATGAAATCAACTATATCATTAATATACACGTTGAACAAAATCGTTGACAGTGGGCATTCCTGTTTTAAACCTATTCGGGTCAAAATTCTCCCAAATACCTTGCTTAGTATTCTAACAACTAGACCTACTGAACTATATATTCCTACAATTAATATAGCAAAATTTACAGGCAATCCCATCTCTAAAAGTCGCTTAACTAGCATAGCTCTGATCACATTATCAAAAGCCCCTCTTACGTCCAGGAACGCTATGTAAATCCTACCCCCTCTTTTCATGATTTCTTTTCCAACTATACTATGCAAAATAAAAACCTGCTCTATTGTACCCCCTTCTTTTCTAAACCCGCCCTGCTCCTCTATTAATTTCCCTAATTTTTCTAGCCATTTTCCTAGCCGACTATCTACTATCTTACAAAAATTATTACTAACTTTGGGAGAAATCTGGATCAGTTGGTAATTCGAGAATTCTTTGCTGTTTCCTCTTTTATATAATGGCACAGCTAATAGATGTTGTCCCTTCTATTGGCCAGGTGCACAATAAAAATATGTGGCTGAAAACGACAGTTAAGAACGGGTATGCAAACTTCTTTTGCCTATTGGCCAGCTGCACAATAAAAATATGTGGCTGAAAACGACAGTTAAAACGAGTATGCAAACTTGTTTTGCCTTTTGGCAAAAGAAGTTTGCCTTTTGGCAAAAGAAGAAGAACGGGTATGCAAACTTCTTTTGCCTATTGGCCAGCTGCACAATAAAAATATGTGGCTGAAAACGACAGTTAAAACGAGTATGCAAACTTCTTTTGCCTTTTTCAATACTCACAGTGGAATTCCGTCTCTACCTGTTGCTTTTTCTTTAGCTGATTTCATAGCCTCCCATATCTCCTCTTCCAAAATTAGTGCTATGAATTTCGTGTCTCCTTCTGTTAAGGGTCCAAAAGGTATAATTTCTGGTAAAATATTTTGGAGATCTTCTTCCATTCTGTTTCCGTTTACCGTTTGTCCTTAGGTGCGGTTCCCACTGTTCAGGTTCCAAAGAACATGTCTCGTGTGCCTCTCCCTTCAGTAACCTATGTACAGCTTTCCAGAATTGATGTGTATCTTTTTCCCTGAATTGTTTAATAAGTTCTTTTTTTCGCTGCTCCGCATTGTTTTTTCTCTTTTCATCTTCTTATACCGCGTTCTATTCTCTGTGTAAATTCTTAAATTATTTTCAATTCCTTGCGGTTGGGATGAGCGTACTTTCCTCAGGCTCTCTTGTACAATGAGTCGAAGACTCACACTCGTAATCAAAAAAAGTTTTCGTCGATTTCTTCTCTATGTTTAGTTCGCATATCTGCCTCAGCGATTCTTCTAAATTGCATACTGCTTCACTTACTTTGCCCACTTCAACTAACTCAATAATCTTCTCCATCTCATTCTCTAAATTTTTGTTTCCTACATTAACCTTAAATAAATCTTCATCATAAATATCTACTACACTCTATTTTTACATTTTTTCTTAAATCTAGTACACTATTTTCCAAAATTTGTTCTATAGCCTTATTTTTCCGTCAACGATCTTCCACTCTCATCTCTAACAGTGGTCGGAGCCAACTATTTCCAGAACCTCAAAATCCGCACAGCACGACAAGAGACAACCATCAACTAAGGTATAATCAATTAAACTTGGGTTTTTACTCGACAAACATGTAAACTCCTCTATCCCTTTATCCTTTCCTACCCTCCATTAACCATAATCAAACCATACTCCCCACAAAAATGTAAAAGCTTACTTCTCCAAGTGTTTTTTCTCCTTCCCTTGTCCTTTGTATGCCTTCCCCTTGAATTCTCCAAACTTTCTTCTTCTTGAATTTGAAGGATCTGAAAAATTAAAACTGTCACAAGTTTCACGTTCTTCTAAAATTCGGCCGTGTACGCGTTATAATCCCTCATCAATATAAATCCCATACGCGGGTACTTCAAACGTAGAGCAGCCATTTCCTCAGACAAAAGTTTCCAAGTATCTTCGTTTGAATATGAGCTAGACTGAGGTGGTAAATATACGGAACCTAACATAATATAAATTACTGAGCACTTTAAACGAAGCATAATCCACACAACATTCTCAGATTTACTAAGTAGCCTTTTAACTGAAACAAGCGTTCTTTCTTTCACGAACACAGATAGGCCCCCGTACGTTCTACTATTTCTACTTTTTTTCCTGCTTGCTTTAAACTCTTCATATCCCTCAATATTCACACTTTCCTCTACGCTTTACCACGTCTCTACAATACCCAACACGTCAAAATCGTTTGTTTGTTTAATCCTTTCAAACTTTTCACTTGTGAGACCTTGAATATTCCAATGACCAAACAAAAAACGTTCAATTTGTTTTCCATGGCCCGCGAGTTCCTATTTTTCACTGTTTTTCTATCATTTTCCATTCTTGCTCACTTACTTGGCTCTTGTTCTACACTACTATTGAGGCTTAGATCTCGTTTATTCGAGTTCCGATAGTTACCTTCGCCCTCGCTCCCAAAAGCTGATCCAAATTCTGACACAACAGTCTCTATTGACAAGGATCTTATTCTTGTATCTCCTGATTGAAACCAGAAACTGCATGTTCTTTCCCTGCGAGTTTGGGAGCTCGTTCCCTCTACTGGATTGTTTGCGGCTTCAACTTGGGTACGTTGATTATATGATCACACAGTGCCAGTTTCTCTAGTATACTCGTAAGTGGTTTCATTAACTATTAACTTAATTCCCTTCCACTTAGGTTTCAGGTTCTTGGTGCGTGCCTCTTGATGTATGGGTTTTAATTTGTTTCTAATCTCTCGTTCTTCAGGTGAATAATCGGGAGTCACAAACTCTCGTTCCTGTCCAAAAACCCTCCCGTTGCGCAAAATAATGTCTCTTTGATACGCATTTGAAAACCGAATAAGCATAGGACGTGGTCCCGATTTTGATGGCAATCTGGAAACATCCTGTAAAATGTGAGGCCGGATATTACTTTGGGGAACCCTTCTTGCAAGATAATGTGCTAACTCTTCTTCAAAAGAAATATCGGCTTTTTTTCCCTGCAACTCATAAATTACTAAACTCTTCCTTCGAGCTTCCTTCTCGAGAATTCGTATACGGGAGTCCTGGAGTGTACTTAGTTTTTCTGTGTTTTGGACTCTAGTTTTTACCGCAGGTATTTCCGATTTTATTACCGTCATTTCAATTCTTTATTCATTTGACAAATTTTGTACTGCCCCGCTTGCTGAGTTCTGAGGCTTTTGCAGTCTATTTAGCTTCGAATCCATCGCTTGTAACTTTTCGGATAATGCCTGAATCGATGCTTAAATAATTTCCGTCGTCTCGTAGCCTAATCAATAAGCAAAAACAGAAACTTAGTCGCAAAAGGGGTGTATTTGTGAACCCTGTTTGCACGTTTGCTGTTTCTCAGGTGGTATAACTGTCCGAATATCCATAAATCACACTTTTCTGCGCACTTCTTTTGACAGAAAATAATCAAGTCTTTATCACCCACGGCGAGCTTATCACTTCCACTAATCTGTTGAAGTTTACTATAAAAAGAAACTTAAGTGGAAGGGCTATGGAACTATCTTATCTCTGCTATGAAGTTGCTATCTCATTATGATGTTCCTGTTGAGCATATTCTGAGTTTCTATCTTACTTTCATTTGACCTATCTTAGAATATTGTTTGTCAATTATGGCATTTCTCCCTTACTCATGACCAGTCAGAGACAATGGAGCGAGTTCAGTATACGCTTGTGGCGTGTAAATCTCCTAAAGTCCCCTATATATCGCTCCTTCAAGAATTTAAACTTGTCACCCTTGAAAAAAGAAGGCAACAACTTAGTCTCAAGCTGGGAAAGGGTATCTTGAAAAATCCTAACCTCCGTGATATACTTCCTCCGGATTTTCCCCCTTGTAGACAGAGGTTGCAAAGGTCTGTTGCTGAACATATACCAAAAATACAATCAGTACTTACAACCATGCAAGATATGAAAAAAAAAATTCCTGGGTTTATTTACCTTTATAACTTAGATGCCTAATTTTATATATAGATTACGTTATTTTAATTTTAGTCTTTTTAATTTTGTTGACCGTGTAAGCGCTGTGAAAGTTGTATTTGTTTTGACCGTGTCACTGAATATTAAAATTGCATTTTGTATATATAAACTTTTTGAATTATTTACTATTGTCTTGACGAAAAAAACTTATGAATCGGTCCGAATGTGTAAGCGTTTTCATATAAGGAGATTTTGATTTGACATATCTTAAGCATTTTTAGAGTTTTGTCTAACTTCAATTTGGAATTGTGGTCTACTGACTTATCTGCTTGAATGGGGCAGTTCAAAAGCAGAAACGTATAGACTACTTTCAGCTTCTTAGACTATAAAATTCTTCATCGGCTTAGCTGGTTTAGCTGGTGAAGGACAAGCAAAAACTATCCTTTTTAATGGTAAAATTTAGTGTCATATTCATCATTCCTGCCCGAGATCCACACTTTCTGTGAAAGCTGCAGAGACTTGCCACTTTCAACGTTTTGGGATCGAAAGAAAAAACTGGATAAAACCAAAGGGCTGTTCTTGTAAACATCATAAGCTTATGTAGTTTTGGACCCTCTTAATAAAAAAAAAATGTCAGAAGCTTAAAAATTTATTAATTGTCTTAGGATTTAAGGAGAAGTTAGGAGAAGGCCCAATTAAATGGAAATAAAGGCGAAATTTTTAAGAATCTTGACGTTTACTTACTGTTATGGCTTGAAATAATCCCAGTGTAAGTGCCTGTAGAATAACCTTTCAAAAACAGGAAAAATCAGTCAGTCTAACAATTAAAATTTTAATTTAAGGCAACATATGCTATAATATATTAAGAACCACTTCCTGTCCCTTTTTTGGTTATTTTTAGAAAGACTTGAGCCTGTGTCTTATAGTGTTATTTTCAGTGTGAACTGTTGTTTCAAAAACTATACATAGTAGGCTAATCAATTTGACTTTTTAGGATTTCAAATACCAATAACTATTTTTTTCTCACTTTCTTACTGTTTTTGGTTTTTCTTATGGTTTTAATTTTGTCATTGTGCATTCTATCTCTCTGTAATATTTCATGTTAGTCAGGATTAGTTTAAATTCTCATTTGAACTTTTTCTTCCAAGTCTTTCAAGAGTTTCTCTCCTTCTTTGGTTATTTCTTCTATGTAGTTCTTCTATCTTTTTAAGTTCTTTTATGTATGCTGTAATCTGGTAGCTATAACTTGGCTATTTGGAATTTCACCTGTTTCTCCATCTTTTCTTTCCCTTCTGCTTGTCACTATACTTTTTTCTCATTCCCTCTTTGTTCTTAATCTCTCCCTCCCTCTTTTTTCTTTTATCCTTCTCCCATCCTCCCGAATTTCTTTACCCCTCCTACATTTCAATTTCCTTTTTTTTAATCTGATGGTGCCTTTGACTACTATTGAGTATGATCAGAATTAAGTTTAAAAAAAAAAAAACTTCATGCTGTGACAAAATAGGAGGACCAACTACAAAAATACAGTACAAATGTTTCTTCTGATAAAGAAACATTTTTTTTCATTGTGTACATATTTCTGTATTTTGTTAAATCTTTGTGTGTCTGTGTTTTATAGTTTAAATATAAGTTAGCGTTCTTTCATGATCTA
The DNA here is from genome assembly GCA_027921565.1 of Artemia sinica. Lineage (NCBI taxonomy): Eukaryota > Metazoa > Arthropoda > Branchiopoda > Anostraca > Artemiidae > Artemia > Artemia sinica. The sequence continues at coordinate 7,880,303 of CM051261.1, read as the reverse complement.
CTGTTTTTTTCTTGTGTTTTTTCCCCTTCTTTTCCTTTGTGTGGAAGGCAGTAACTGTTGAGAGGGTGTACAAGCTCGTAGCTTTTATGGGAAAAAATACGCTAAATTGATCATTTAGTGAAGCCCCTTTCTACCAAAATGAAAAAATCAGCCTTTAATGTATCTTTACCACCAACCTTTTCCGAAAAATTAGTCTTTAATCAATCTTTGCCACCAGTCATTTCCAAAACCACAATATTTTCAAGGTTATAAAGCTCCTTATATTTGCAGTATAATTTGTCTATTCTTGGTATTTTCTGAGAGTCTTACTCTTTGTTTAAAAACTGCTTTCACCTGATAGTCGAAGAGAAGTTAAAAAAAAATCACCCCTTTTATTGTTGTATGATAATAGTTTTAAAACTATGAAAATAGTTTTTCGCACTTTTCTTATTTTGTATGACTGCTCTGTAAAAAAAAAAAAAAAACATTTTGCAGTATCATTTCTACATGTAGAATAGTTGAAATATAATGCGATATTAGTCTCACTGTCCAGGTAATATATTGTAGAATGTGTCATAAGTAGTAACAAATTTATTTGCGCAAGGACATTGAAATCTATTGTGGCTGCTATGTACACAACTTGTGTGTTAATTTTGGCAAATTCTATTAAGGGTTTTTCATGTATAATATTATTTGAAATGCTGAATGGTGAATTGGGAGGAGGAACCCCTCCTCCCAATTTTCTGTGGTTTGTAAATAATTTTTTGGTCAAGCTTTTTTAATCTTTTAAAGAAGCTGTTGGGTATGAAGAATCAAACTTCCAGAGCTTTCAGGAGTTGAGCTAATTCCTGAAAGTTTTATTCACCTAGCTCTGCCATTTGGTTTAGATATCAAACGAAGTCTGTGCAGAAAACGACTGTTTACCCCACAGTTTATATAATATACCAGTAAGTTTACCGCAGATGATTTCTGGCTCATCATTCTCGGTGCGAACAAAAAGCTCCTCCCACTTATTTCTGCACTTATTGTCCACTTATTGGTTGAGCCGGCCAAGTGGTTTTGTCAGTACTTGTTCCGTAGGTGATTATTCTTTGTCTACCCGTGAAAAGATCTAATGCCACTTATGTTATATCTGCAAAAACGTTCTCTGGAGTACTCGCACCTCGGTCCGGTTTTTTTATAATGGGTGAGATAGAGAAACATCATACTGGATAATTATATAAACTGTGGTTTAACCCTATCACCAGAATGAATATTTACGTAATTTCGTCTATAAATATGATTAGCATTTTGACAAGATTCTAGATACTTGTCGTAGAGGTGACAGCTGCATTACGCTTCGAGAATTAAAATATTTTAATTGTGGAGTTTTCACCATTCATTATTCTGGTTTAAAATTGTTTATTTTAATTGTCTTGATTTCAGTGTTAGAAATTCTTTATTTTAGTTATTTTAGTACAGAAATTCCTTCTTTTCTTTAAGACGTATGGGTATGTTCCCACCTCAGCTACTGAACAGTTGAAGCACGAATGGTTGTATTTCAAGGGCCGTTCACGGTTTTCAGATGAGCTTGAAAAACATATTAAGAATGGGAATTACTATCCTGTAGAAGTTACTTGCAGTCTTATTGAAGATGTATGTACGCTCATGTCTCATCTACTGTTAATTAGGAATAGATATGTCTCTTACATTTTTAGCTGTATTTCGTAATTCGTTCATTGTGTATAGGTATCGTTTTAAATGTATTTTTGTCTTTGATGTCCGTAGAGTTTTTTTTAAACTATGTTGCCGATATGTATGTGGTATTTTTTGTTGTTGGAGGGGATAAATACCAAAATATAGGAAAAATTTCAAACGTTATCCTCCGTTAATTTTGTAGAAATACCCTAGATTCTTTTGGAAACAGTTTCTGAGAAAAGAAATTCTTTTCCAATCTCTTTCTCTCTCTATCTCCCTCTCTCTCTCTCTGTCTCTGAGAGAGAATGTTCATGTTTTTGATTAGAGTAGTAACGGAAGCTAGGGAATAATAGTTACCCTAGAATAGTTCTATTGGTTTCAGGGTTGCCACCTAAATATTAGCACTGTCAAAAACCACTTTTCAGTCGGTTTAATTGGTAACCTTAGAACAAAATTATTTTTTTCATTATATTTTATTCTCTCTCTCTCTCTCTCTCTCTCTCCTCTCATCTCTCTCTCTCATCTCTCTCTCTCCTCTCTCTCTCTCTCTCTCTCATCTCTCCTCTCTCTCTCTCTCTCTCTCTCTCTCTCTCTCTCTCTATCTATCTCTCTATCTCTCTCTCTCTCTCTCTCTCTCTTGATATATGTCTTTTAGCTCCAATCAATTAATGTCCCTTTTCTTTTCTAGGCTAAGAAATTAAAGAGCCGAGTAGTAAATTTCGCAACTAACTGTGTAAGCTTGTGTACTGTTGCCGTCTTTTGTGTAATGGCGTTCAGTTTTACATAAAAAGTCGTTGCAACAGACTTGGCTTCTTGTAATTGTAAAGTTAAAATAAAAATCAAGGGTTCTTAACCTTAAGTTAGTTTTATTCTCTGTAAAATTGTTGTTTACGTCTCTTTTTTTCTCCCCTTTTTTACATTTAAAAGCAATAGAACCCTTTACTTGTTTTTCAATAAATTATCTTTTTTTGCTCATACCCTCACTAAACGAATTTACTGCTCATTGAAGCTCTTCTGCTGCTTGTACAGCTTCTGCTCCTCAGCCAAGAAATCGCATCATGAGTCAACAAACAAATAAACAAGAAAATAAATGCGAAGCGTATTATTTACTCTTTATCTAAATAAATATTGAAAATCTTTTTTTAGTAAAACTTTGTAATTTTGTATTTTTATAGCTTATCATATACCCACTTCTTACTGTTCCTAGAGTCAGGAATTACTTAAGGAGCTTTGATAAAAAGATTGAGTCAGTTGGGAAGGTGATCTTGCTCAAAATCATAGTTATGGAATCCTAGAATTTTTTTTTTTATGTTAGAAAAAGAAGTATCGTATCTTTAAGCTCATTGGTCTATACTGCGAAATTAATAGAATCATAATTATAAAATAGACCAATACGTCGAATATGTTAAAAGTTTGAAAAACTTTTCGAATATTAAAATTTTGGCATCAAAGGAGTATGACCATTTAATGACTAAAAATAAAGTCAAACAAACATTTATAATATAAATAATTAGCTTTGCCAAATAGTAGCAAAGATGTGAAATATCATATTTAAGAATTTGATGGAAATTGGTAACATGGTGTTAAGCCATTAGCCAGTAATGACACATGTTCGAAATTGATAGATGAAATTGAAAACACGGACTAGCAATGAATTCTGTTTGGAGGTGGGAGTGTTATTATTACAAATCAAATTTTTAGCATTATTGTATCTTGGATCCCACCTTTCTGGGGTTTAACTTTGTGCCATCACAACACTTTTATAGCCAAAATAAATGTGTATTGTTTTAAATTTAAATGTCCTGGTAAGAGGCAGTGGGGTATTGGAACACCTTGGGAACTTGGGCCACTGTCTTATTTAATACATACTTCATACACACAAGTATAACATTTTCAAAGTTTAAAATCTTTTCTGATAGCTTCGTCAATCGCTTCAGTTCTGAAAAAAACGATGTTACGCTCGGAGTTATTATTTTTCTGCCATCTTTAAAAACACTCAAATTAGCCATCTATGTAAACACTTATTTTTGCCACATATGTAAACACTCAAAGTAGCTGACAGATGCTAACCTTTATTGCTGCAGGGAATTGTTACATATCAAGGTTTATATGTCAAATATATGCAAACAGATAAGGTTTATCTGTTAAATATAGAAATATTTTAAAACAATGAAAACTCTGCAGAAAAAATGTATTAAATTTGCTAAAATTATGCTATTAAAATGAATTGTGAAAGATTTAAAAAGGACTTTTTCACACACGAAACTGAACAAGAAGCTACTTCTGTTTGACGCATATGTTTTTCGAATTATCTATTGAGATTCTGCCCTATTGACAACCTGGTTAAACAGATTGGCTAATGACATCCTTCAAAATCTTCATCAACTGTCCCATCAAATGTAAGGAAAGTCATACTTTTAAAGATTCAAAATTTCCCATGAAACTTGGTTTTATGTCCTAATCTCTTCCTGAGTTATGTCAGGATATTTTTGACGGACCTCGAATATTTCAATTTGGTGTAATTATCACCTTCATATTGTCTCAAAATATCAACTTAATAGCCTCAGCCGTTCCTGAGACAACGCAAATGTCCTTTTCTCTGTCCTTCATGTACACGGATGTCTTGATTTTTTTCAGCCCCCTCCTGACTATTTTATGGTACTTTCAATCGAATATCAGTTTCTGAAATATTGAAGTTACGCGATTTTCACATTTAGTTCAGTATATGCTGGCATTTTTGCTGAATCTATATAAATTCACTTACAAAAAACCTGAGACAACCTCAAAAGATTGAGTCAGTTGGAAAGGTGATTTTGCTGGTCGAAGATTCCAAATCCTGGGCTTAGGATTCGTCACAAGCATTGCATCTGTGCGGCTATTGGTCTGTACTACTAAAGTCATAGAAGTATAATTATAAAATAGTCCAATATTTCAAATATTTAGTATATAAATCTGTATATATATACAAATATTGTTTATAGAGAAAATGAATTGTCAAAGCGATATTTTCAGTTCGAAATCTATTTTGTCTTTATTAAAGAAACAATGAACCCCCCCCCCCCCCACAAAAAAATGCTGTCTGACTCGTAAAACTTAACAAAAATGCGTATAAATAAATTTTTGACGAGTTTTTTTCAAAATTTGTTATTTATCCCTGAAACCTTGGATCTGATATATGAACTTTTTCGGGGACTCATAGTCGTGAGCATTTCAATTTTTTTCACACGATTTCTTCATTCAAAGTAGTATCTGTTCGTTATAAGTTTGATAGCGTAAAGGGGTTGATTTATGCTTGTTTGTAAGATTTTGTCTTATCTTTGATTTTTAGATGTTCCTTTTTTAAATGACGAAGGCTAGTATTAGTGTATACAGTACTTTTATATTAAGGATAACTTGTAGTTGACGGAGAAGCTACAAAACCCGAAAAAATCGTGTTTGTTTTTCCTGAATATTGATTTTTCAAGCTCATAAATACAAAAATGAAGAATTTTTTGGAGCAAGGTTGAAAAATTGTGTCAGAATCTCGTTCAAAAAGTCAAATTTACCCCACTTCCCCCACACAGTTTTTTTCAAGAGCACAGGCGCGTTGGCTTTACTTGAATTGGAATAACAGAATACACCTGAATCTCGAACGGCTTGTTAGATATCATATATGAAGAAATTTTAAAAAATCTCTTTCGCAAAGAAAAAGGTTTAATTTCATTTTACTACCACACTTTTAGCACATCAAATACCTGTTTTTTGACGGATATTTTCAATTCTGTTGTATTTTGTCGATATATTTGATGTATAAACCTATAAGTGTATAAATATGATGCAGTAATTAATAGCAGCATCTATCGTTTATTTCAAAGTATTTTTTTTTCTTTTATAAAGACGGCATAAAATCAAATGTTCTAAGGAAAATGTTTTTTGTCCATACCAGAATATAAACATGGCAGTTTTAGAATAAAAGTATAGTCATATACGGATATATATATATAGTATATATATATATATATAATATATATATATATATATAATATATATATATATATATATATATATATATATATATATATATATTATATATATATATATATATATATATATGTATATATATATCAATATAAAAGAGAAGAACTTTGTAAGTTTCTGAGTCTCAAAATGCTCTCTTATGCTTTATAAAACGGAAGACCGAACAAAAGCAGTGTCTTGTTTTGATTGTTAAATGATGGAACTACACTACTGAAGAAGTTCGCGAGGAATTTGTTGGTCTACTAGAAGTAGAGGGCGCTTTGCCTTGAGTCTTTTTTAAAGGACTCAACAATGTTTGTCTCAGGAAACAGCAAGAACAGAATTTTTTTTCAGTAAATGCAAGAATTTGCTGAACAGGGGGTCTATACGCTTCTTATATTAGTTAATGCAGGCTATAATAGTTAATAAACTTCGGAAAGGGTTCATTAGATTGATAATCAGAAGTTCTATTACCCTTTTTAAGATTCAAAGTGTTCGGAGGGTGGATACACCCCTCCCCACACATCTTATTTTCCTGAATTCTATCTGATAGAAATTTTAAGATGGCCATTTGTTGTCGTGGAAACTTAAAAAATAAACCCTTCGATTGGAAATTAAAACGGTCTTTTTTAATAGTCAAAAGTGATTGGAGGGCAACAAGCCCCCTCCTCCCCCCACGCCCATCAGTTTCCAATACACATCTAATAAAGATTTTGAGATATCTATTTTGTTCAGTGTAAATGAAAGGTCTCAAAATTATGTGTTTGAGGAAGACACCCCCCCCCCCCCCGCAGCCCTCAGCGCAAGGGTTGTAAGTTATGCCCCAAGGGCATTTAAGGTTTTTATGGAAAGGGTGGTCGTACAAATTCTGGAGTATTCTCATTGGATTGGAAATCAGCTGTTCTAGTTCCCCTGTTGAGAGTCAAAGTAATCGGGGGCACCCGCTCCCCCCCCCCCCTTTGTTGTATTTTCCATAAATGCTTCTGATAAAAAATTTTGAGATAGCCATTTGTTCAAAAATAGTCCAAAGATCATATAATGAGGCCTTTGAAATTGACAGAATTCTTAGAATCTGGGGGTAAGGGTTGTAATTTATGCCTCAGGGGTATATAAGGTTTTTATGGAAGGGGTGGTCGTGTGAACTTTAGAAGAGGCTCATTTGATTTGAAATGTATGGTTCTAGTTCATTTTTAAGAGTCAAACATGATGGAGAGCAACTAGCCTCCCTCCGTGACATCCTCTTTTCCCAAAACTTGTTCAATTGAAATTGTGAGACAGCCATTTTGTTACCAATCGTCCAAAAATCATATAACAATGTCTTTAGGGTGGACGCAATCCCCCAGAGGCCATTGGAAAAAATTGTCACTTATGCCTGGGGCATATAAGGTTTTTCTTATGGAACAGGTAGTCGTATAAACTTTGGATCGGATGGAGCTCACTTGATTGGAAGTTGAAAGTTTTCTGAAAGGTCCAGTAGTTATGTCTTTGGGGATGTCAACCTCCCCACCGTCCTCAAGACAAGGGCTGTAAGTTAAGCAATTCGTTAAGGGCTGTAAGTTAAGCAATTCGTTCATTGTTTACACTTAGTATATGTTATTGAGAAAGGTATGCATGTTTGAACTTTACCTTCCAAGAAGACGAAGGGTATTCAGGTGAGACTTTCAGAGAACGTTGAGGAGAGTGTTGAACTAAATCAAAACACGTTATGTGTGTACGGATTGTTAAAAGGGTGCAACACAGGAATAACTTAGTATATAAATTTGGAAAATTCAGAAAATAATAATGCAGATGATCAAAAAGGAAGACCAGTAGCACAAAATACATTCTTTTGGGACATCCTTTTTTTTGGATTGGATTAAACTTTATTAAACAAAAGAACAACATAATTTAATCATTTAACAATTTAATCTGATATTTTTATCTATTTCTTTTTCATATTTGAAGAGCACAGAATTGCTTTTTTATTTAAATCCTCTGCAACTTGATTTGATCCTATATATTTGATATGATTTATTATGATATTCTATATTTGACATGATTTGATTTGAATTACAGATTTGATTTGATATTATTTGAATGTTCACACATTTGGTATCCTTGTGTATAATTTGTACTGCCATTTAGACTAGGACATGATCAATACAATGTTTTTGCCAAATTGTAGTAGAAAGGAGGGTTAATTAAAGAACATGTATTTCTGCCTCATATGGAACTAATGAATGATAGTAAATGTTGCTCTGTACTTCAAATAGTTAATCTTCAGCTAAAGTAATTCTTATCACTTCGAATTTGAGGACAGGAGTCACGGATAGCTATTAGGATACTACAAGTATTCCCGGTCCCTTTTTTTATGTATACACTGCTCATCTAACTTGTTGGCTAACTTGTTAACTCTAGTATTAGACCTAAAATTCCTGAAGATTCAAAGTAGGTCTTTGGAATTCATTCCCAAGGTCACAAACTGACGCTTTTATTAACAGAGCTAGCGAAAATAAATTTATTACAGGGGAGGGGGGGGGGTAACCCCGCCAGGTATATTTTGTGAAGGTGTGGGTTCGCAAAAGGATGCTGTTAAAAAATTAATGATGAAATCTGTTTCTGCTGGCTGGTAGAATTGCGTACTCTCTGGCCCTTGCGTTTTTTGATAAGATGCTTCTTTTGTATGGTACCTCCAAATCACAGTATTTAGATGGTTGGCAGGACCAGGGCTCTTGTCAAAGGAACCAGGGAAATAAGATTTATCACCACTTGTCCGATATTTCAGCTTAGACTTGACCCATGACAACTTTCTAGAGGGGAAAAAAATATATAAGAAATCGACATCATTTGAGTGGTGTTTTTCAGAGCTAAAGTTTACCATTAAGGATACCAACTGTGGAGGGGGGGGGGGATTAAAAACGCTCATTAGCAAATGAAGTATGATTTGAGGACAAAAGAGGATTTTGTGGTTATTTCAATAGAAACTTAATAATACGTCTTTTCAATAGAAACATAGAAAAGAGAAAAAAAAAAGAGTTTGCAAACTAAAGACAAAGAAAAGAAAATGATAGTTAAATAAATAAAAAGTTTCTTTATGTCCAGAAATAGGATTTTAGGTCACAATATCAGTTTCGGCTGAAATTCTGATTTTTGGTATAAATGCTCTTCCTTCTTGAACAGTAGCCTTTGAAAAACATAATTTCTTAGCTCAGGGTACCCAACACGTCTTTTTGGTGTTAAGCCTTTCATTATTGACCACCGAGTTTTGGTGATTTTCTGGGTGATTTTGGTGAAATACTGGTGATTTTTGGTGAAAAACTGGTGATTTTCTCGGTTAAAAACGGGTGATTTTTATTTTGTTGTGGTGGTAACCCTGACCACTACAACTACCACCATTACTACTACCGCACTACTCCATTTACAGTATTAAGGGGATATTTTAACTAAATTAAAAGACGCTATGTGCATTTACATTGTCAAAATAGCGTATCTCGTTTATTGATATTAATTAAAAAACTTTCCGCAAAATAAGTTTTACAAAAAAAGTAACAAAAATTCTTTCAAATGTTTTCACTTTTATAACTTTAAAAATCAAATATTAATTAAGATTTTAAGGAATAAATATCAGCATATGTATATTAAACTGACAATGCACATTTATTTGAATTTCTTTCAGTAAAGTAAAAATTATATTCTGGCTTTTAGAATGCCTATACCTAGGGGGTTTTGAACCCTACTCATATTAATTTCTGCTTGTTTTGAGTTTAACTCTGTTATTACTTTAATTTCTGTTCGTTTTGGGTCACATTTATTTATTGATACTGATTTGTGGAAGTTGTATGCTTTGTAGATTTTTTTATTCTATTTTTATTCATTTTTGGTTTAATTGAGTTCTTTACTTTTTTTGAAAAACTTATTTTGCGGAAAAAGTTTCTTTAATTAATTTCTGTTCGTTTTATATTGACATAGTCTTATTCAGGGAAAAAGAACAAAATAGTTCGAATCTTTCCAGTTTTTCTTTAAGAATTTATGGTTTGGCCAGCTATTTATATGCTGGAGAACTTTTTCAGCAATTTTTAACAACATAAACTCTTTTGAAAATCATGACACAAATAGTAGTGTATAATTTAGTCATATATATCCTCTAGTTGACCTGATAAATAAAACTTAATGCCACTCCCAAAAAATTATATCTCTGCTCTTTTACAGCATGGATACAATTACGCTCTTTTGATTTAGTAAAATTTTAAGAGCAGAAGTAGTAATAGAGGTAGCCCCAAAAATTTGAACTTAATACCCTCAGTCATTCTTGGTATGTTGCTGAGATGTCTTATTGGCAACCAGCATATAAACAGTGTGCTTTGATCATGGGTGCCCATATGGGGGGGGGGGGCCCTGGCTGAATGATGCTGCCTTATTTTTATATTTTTGTTCTGATATTTCTCTTATATAGCATTAAAAGTGCCAATTAGACGAGGTTTGCCCCCCCCCTGGAATTCAGCTTATGGGCGCCCATGGCTTTGATTTAATTTTAAAGCAACGTTTAGTTTTTAAGCATAATGGGCTAATTACATAACTGTAGGGGGTTGACTTACCAAATAACCCTAGAGATATAGTTACTAGACCATTCAGCTATGCTGAACAAAATGGTTGTCTTAAAATTTTGATTGGAAGTGTCTGGAAAACTATGAGCTAAAGAGGAGGGCTGATTGCCCTCAAATCACTTTTGACTCTTAAGAGGGCACTAGAACTTTTAATTTTGAATCAGATTAGCCCCTTTAAAATATCAATGATATTACTAGCTATGGCAGAACATTGCTTTCTTTGTCCTTATATGCCCTATAGTGCTTATATGCCCTTTTAATACATGCATGCATATAGCTTTTCATTTAATTGAAACTCCTCCTAAACGCTCCCTAAAAGTTTCAACTTAATGCCATTAGTTTCGTTAGTTACAAAACCATAGAAGTAGCATTAAAGAATACACACAGTGTCTTCTGACTAGCTCAAAATCCACAACATATGATGGCATGAAGGTGAAATGTTCAGAGAATCTTTCTGTTGTACGGATGACAGCCTGCCATCCGTATGCAGGTTTTCAAAAGGGCATATCAGCAATATCTAAGGAACAGTTTCGTGTGTGAAATTAAAACTTACAACGCTTGTTGTGGGGGATGTTGAACTAACCAAAAGACAAAATTTGCATCATAATGCTAATGCTTCTACTCCTACAACTACTGCTACTATTACTATTACTACTATTAACCGTACTCCTACTTCTACCAGTATATTTACTGGTGCTACTCCTAAAACTAATAAACCTAAGGGTATTAAAGTGAAAATTTTGGGCAATATTGTAACTGTATTAAAATGAATTGAAACACACCATGCCTATATAGGTTGTCAAGAGGGCATATCAACAATGCTTCAGGACCGGTTGATGATATTAAGTTAAAAATTTTATCGTGTGTTGAAGGAGATATTGAAAAAAAGGTGTTATTTGCATACTAATTCTACTACTACTATTGCTGCGCATAATTTGTGAATCTTTCAACAATGCTGAAAAAATTGATGTCTCAAAACTTTGTTTGGACATTTTTTATGGGAAATGATGGGCGAGGGGGGGGGGAGGGAGGTTTCTCTCAAATCACTTTGACTTTTTAAAAGACACTAGAACTTCCAATTTAAAATAAAATGAGACCCATGTGAATTTAACACGACCACCCATTCCATAAAAACCTTATATGCCCCCAGGGCATAACTTAAAGCCCTTTCCCCAGGGCTTTGGGGGTTTGTACCAACCCTGGAAGCATTGTTATATGTTCTTTGGACTATTAAAAAAAATTGTTATCGCACAGGTTCAACCAGATGCATTTGGTGAAAAGAGGGGTAGTTGGGTGGGGGATGCTACTTGATCTCCATCACTATTGACTCTTAAAAGGGAACCAAAACTTCCAATTTCTACGAAATGAGCCACCTCTAAAGCTTAAACAACCATCCCTTCCATAAGAACCTTAAATACCCCAGGGGCATAACTTGCAACCCTCAGGCTCTGGTGGTTTGTACCAACCTCAAAAGCCTTGTTATAAGATATTTTGACTATTTTGAATAAAAGGACTGTCTCAAAATATCTATTGGATACATCCCAGGAAAACACGAAGTGTCTTTGTGTTTGCGCGGCGAGGGGGAGGGGGGGTAGCTGCGCTTTGATCACTTTGACTCTAAAAAAGGGTACTAGAACTTGTGATTACTTATCCAATGAGTCCCCTCCAAAGCATATACGACCACCCTTTTATAAGAACCTTATATGCCCCAAGGGCATAACTTACAACCCTTTTCCTGAGAGCTATAGGGGGGGGGGGGGGGGGTTATTCCTCAGAGACATAATTTCTGAAACCTTCAACTACGATGAATAAAATTGTTATGTCCAAATTTTGATCGGAGGTGTTAAGGTAAATTCTGAGCGTGGAGGGGGCTGTTTGACTTAAATCACTTTTACTCTTAAATAGGGCACTATAACTTCCAATTTCAAATCAAATAAGCCCTATCTGATGTTTATGCGACCGCCCATTCAATAAAACTTAATATGACCTCACAAAATAACTTACAACCCTATCCCCAGGGCGCTGGGGGGCTGTGTCATCCCTAGAGACATTCTTATATGTTCTTTGGACTATTTTGAAAAAATCGCTATCTCATAACTTCAATCAGATGAGTTTGGTGAAAGGAGGGGTTGTAGGAGGGGGGAGGGGGCTAATTGCCGTCATTCACTTTTTACGCTAAAAAGGGAACTAGAACTTAACGATTTTGAACCAAATGAGCTTCTTCTAAAGTTAAAAATCCATCCCTTCCATAAAAACCATAAATACCCCCTGGGCATAACTTACAACCCTTGCCTCTAATCTCTGAGGTATGTTTCAACCCCAAAATCCTTGTTCTAGGATATTTAGAGTTTTTTTTTAATAGAATGGCTGTCACAAAATTTCTTTTAGATGCACTTCGGGACAATACAAGGTATGTGTGACTGGGGGGGGGGGGGGGGTAGCTGCCTTCTGATCACTTTGACTCTTAAAAAGAGCACTAGAGCGTCTGATTACCAATCAATGAGCCCCCTCCGAAATTTATATGACCACGCTATCTATAAAAACCTTATATGCACCCAGGTTATAACTTACAGCCCTTGCCGTGAGGGCTGGGGGGATTTGTTATCCTCAAAGACATAATTTCCAGACCTTTCAAATACGTTGAACAAAATGGCTATCTCAAAATTTTGATTGGAAGTGCTTGGGGAAATGATGGGCGTGGGGGGGGGGGGTAATTTGCGCTCTGGTCACTTTCGAATAATAAAAAGGCATTAGTCCTCTCAGTTTCCAATCGAAGGAGCCCTTTTTGAAGCTTCTGCGGCAAAACTTTCTATAAAAACCTTATGCGCCCCAAGGACATAACTTACTACCCTTGTTCTAAAGGCTATATTGGGGGGGGGAGTCATCCTCAGACATAATTTCCAGACCTTTCAACTACGTTGAACAAAATGGCAATATCAAAATGCTGATCGGAAATATTTGGGAAATGATGGGCTTGGGGAGGGGTGTGATTCTCCATCCGATTACTTTCGACTATTAAACAAGACAATAGTCCTCTCAATTTCTAATCGAGTCAGTCTTTTTGAAGTTTTTACGACAACGCTCTCTATAAAAACTTTACATGCCCCCAAGGCATAATTTACAACATTAACCTTTAGGGCTTGGAGGGAAGGGGGTTGTCATACCCAAAGGCGTAATTTCCGGGCCCTTCAACTACGTTCAACCAAATGGCTATATCAAAATGTTGATGGGAAGTGTTAGGGGAAATGATGGGCGTGGGAGGGGCATTTGCCCTCCGATCGCTTTCGACTATTAATAAGAGCACTAGCTCTCTCAATTCCCAAATTGAATGAGCCCTTTTTGAAGTTTCTGTGACAATACTTTTAATAAAAACTATATTCCCCAGGGCATAACTTACAACCTTTACCCTGGGCGCTGTGGGGGGTTTGTCATCCTGAGACATAATTTTTGGATCTTTCAACTACGTTGAACAAAATAGCTATCTCCAAATTTTTATAGGATGTGTTTGGGGAAATGTTGAGTGTTGAGAGGGGGGTTTAGTCGCCTTCCAATCACTTTCGACTATTAAAAAGGGCACTAACCCTTTCAATTTCCAATCGAATGAGCCCTTTTTGAAGTTTCTACAACAACGCTTTCTATAAAAAAAAACCTTGCATGCCCCCGGGGCATAAATTACAACCCTTGCCCTGAGGGCTGTGGGTGGAGTATCATCCTCAAAGACATAATTTCCAGACCTTTCAACTACGTTGAACAAAATGCCTATCTCAAAACTTCGATTGGATGTGTTTGGGGAAATGGTGGGCGTGAGAGGGGGGTTAGTTGCCCTCCAATCACTTTTGACTATCAATAATGGCCCTAGCCCTTACAATTTCTAATCGAATGAGCCCTTTTTGAAGTTTCTACGATAACGCTTTCTATAAAAACCTTACATGCCCCCAGGGTATAACTTACAACCTTAGCCCTGAGGGCTCTGGGGGGGGGGGTCTCATCCTCAAAGTCATAATTGCCGGATCTTTCAACTACGTTCAACAAAATGGCTATCTCAAAATTTTGATTCAATGTGGAAGTGCCCTGGTATAAAAGAAGCCAAAAAAAAAAAAAATAATACATTGTGCCCACATCGTTCTTTACTTAGGGAGCGCTATTGCGCTGCCTACGATTGGTTGTTGTAGTCATTCGTCCTCAGAGCTTTGTTTCTTCTTAAACAGCTACTTGTCAAAGGATTAAACTGTATTGTTTCTTTGTTTAATAAAGTATATTTCAATTCAAAAAAAAAAAAATCTCAAGAAATGATTTTGGTATTAAGTTAGAACTTTCAGAGAATACTTAAAGGGGAAGATCACCTCACCGAAAGGCAATATGAGCACAATACTGCTAATACTACTGCTGCTGCTAAATTTACTTCTACTTAGACCCCGGCAAGGCGCCGATGAGGGAAGACCGGCCCTTTTATGCCCTTTGCCTATATTTGTTCTGTCACCTCTAAAACAGTTGAAATGGGCGACTTTGATATTGATTGTTCTTTTTTGCTCTTTTGGATTCCTAAAAAGCCTTCTTGTATTAAAAAATGGTTTTTAATAACAATTAAAAAAAAAATGGCATTTTAAAGTTTCTTTTTGGCTTCTTTATAGAATATATGTCATGTAGGCTAAGGCTGAACTGCTGCTTTTTTATTGCTTTTGGCTGTTCTTTTGGATATTATTCATTTTTTTTCTTTTGAGGATTCATTCCAAATCATAAACTCATAAATACCTAATATCAGTCAAATTATAAACTGCATCTAAAAGGAATAAATTTATCAAATTGAAAAATACATGATGAACACTTCGCAAGAGAACACTTCAATTACAATGAAACAAAAAAAACACTTAATGGTTTATTCGGTATGAAGAAAAATGAAGTGCCAGCTATTTTCTTAGGTAAAAAATAAAAAGCTCATCCGTTTTAAATGTAATTAAATGAAATAATATGCAGACTGAAGTAGCTCCAGGAAGATGTTGAGATTTTCGTCCTAGTTCGTCACTTTTAATTCAAGCAAACTATTAGGACACTTAGTATCAGTTATTGAGTTTAAGCTTTGATTTCCAAATGCTCACAAAAATTACCAAATTTAAGAAAGTCGCAACAATAAGTAACCTGTGGTGAAAATACTCGAAGACTCCTCTTTGATCCCCACCCACGCTCAAAGCTTCTGCTATGGTCATATCCATGGAAATCTCCAAAGAGTTTGTTTTTAAAATAGCTTTCAAGCGTAGTTAGTGTTATGTAGTTAGCTTTCAAGCGTAGTTAGCGTAAAAGTGTTATAATATTCCAAACGCTACATTTGTTATATTTGTGCATATTTTTGGTATTCATTTGTGGGGTGATTGAATTTTTTAAATAACTGTAGATACGTAAGAACGTTGCAACATCTAGTACCCTGAGGTCATAAGACTGTCAAAGACTCCTCCTTGAACCTCCTGAACTGAAAGCTTTTATTATGACCTGGCCTTTTAGTGTAACTTGGACACTGGACCAAAGGCGTTATTGTCACTCGAGCGCAACATAAGGTGGGGATGTCGATATCGCTGTCGTCACACCAATTCGTTTTAGTGTGAATCTACCTGGTACTTATGAATGAATGTTTTCAAAGTAAACCCGTTTCATCAATAAGAAAAAACGGGTTGGACACATATGTCCCTTTCCGTTTTGGACGATAAAACCATACAAGTCCTGTATCAAGTATAACTCACGAAAATCTTGTTAATTTTTGTCAACTTTTCAACTTTTGGCATCCCTGCTTACAATAAAAAAAATCAAGGTACTATCGCTTAAATATAATAACTCCCTATGCCCACCCTCCTCTGGATACCATCTTGATAGGATACCGTCTCTGCTTTAAATAAAAAAAATAATTAACTTATTGGCATCCCTTCTTCAAAAAAAATCGAGGGGTTATCATTTAAATATGATAGCTCACCCCCCCCCCCCTCTGGATACCACCTTGATAGGATGCCGTCTCTGCTTTAAATTATAAAAAAAATTAACTTTTTGGCATCCCTGCTTTCAATAAAAAAATTTCGAGATATTATCATTTATATGTAATACCCCCCCCCCCCTCTGGATACCACCTTGATAGGATACCGCCTCAGCTTTACGTTAGAAAAATAATTTACTTAATAATTAACTAGGTCACTATATGGTTCAAACAAACACGCAAGATAACGTTAAACAGCTTAGTGTTCATAGAAAAAAATTGAGGGTATGTGTAAAGGGGTACAAAGACAACAACAAAATGTCGATATTATTCAGATATACCTCAAATTATTGGAAAACTGAGTCATAGATTTGCCGTGGCATTCAATAAGATCCAAAGAATCTAATTAAAAGGGAGCACACACAAAAGCCAAATTAGGCCAGTAGCCTATGAGAAATGGCAAAATACCCAAGACAATGAACGAGTCCCAATGAGGGGCCCTGGGTCTATCAAATATTTCAATGGTTTCCCAGGGAATTTGATATAATTTTCTTCTGTCTCCACTTTATATGAAAAAAATAATTATCTTTTTGGCATCCTTACTTTCAATAAAAAACTGAGGTATTATCATTTTAAAATGATAGCCCCCCCCCCTATAGACAATAATTTACAGTTTATTTATGAATCATATTTTTGGGGTAACTTCTGTTTCAATCTTTAAGTCCCCAACCTTGTATATAGCTTAGTCTATAGCTAAAGTTTGTCTCAATAGAAGGTTGTTTTTTTGGGGGGGGGAGGGGGGGGGATAAAAATGTTTCAGAAAGAAGATTGTATTTTCTATCAGGTGTTCAACAATTGAGTATTAAACATTAACAAAATCTTATCTAAAAACATCAAAAGAAAAACTAATTCTGCAAACTTACAATTCAGCTGTAGAAACAATCTGTCAGCTATCAATTTCAAAATCCAACTGAAGGCTGAAGCTGTATAGTAGTGAATGCATTCTATAATTCTATTCAACTTGAAAATAAAGTTCTTGACTATGCATGATGTAAGAAATAGCGATTGGAAAACTGCATTTGAAATGATTTAAACTCATTTAATAAAGAAGATACATTTTTTGTCAACATGTGAAGAACTGTGTATATTGCAGTATTTGCAATTGCATATTGCATCTTCCCGGCTTTTATACAAAGTAACAAAAAGACGAAAATTAACGAACAAGAGAGTATTGAAGAATTATGGTATGCAAAGTAATATTTGGCGGGGAAACTCACTGGTGATAAATTGCTAGGGGTGGCACCGAGATTGCGTGATTTTTGGGAATTCGGGGAACCAAATTTTTTTCGGGGTGACGCGTAGATTTTCGGGGAAATACCTAAAAATTTTGGGAAAGTGCAAGCCCTGGTTGATTTCTAATCAGGAAATATCAAAATACTAAACCACACGAGAAGGAAAAGCTCCGACTTTGCGGTTGACGCAATAAAGAATTGCAGCAAAATTAATTTAATGTCGACCGAACGCCACCGCATCTGCCGGCGGCGGCGTGCCTGCGTCACACCGGCGGCGTTGTGACACTTCGGTGGCGTTCGACCGGGCCTCTCGTTGGTGGCGTTCGGTCGATCTGCCAGCGCGGCGCCGGGGTCTACTTCTACTGCTAATACTACTAATACTTCTACTGCAACTAATTGTAGGGCTAAAAGAATTGAGATTACGCTGCCTAAGTAAAGAACGATGTTGGCAAAATGTATTATTTATCTTTTATCTCTAGACCAGGGCACTTCGTATCGAAGGAGTTGTCGTAGAAACTTTGAAAAGGGCTCATACAATTGGTAATTGGAACGGCTAGTGCCCTTTTTAATAGCCGAAAGAGATTGGAAGGCAACCAACACCCCTTCCACGCCCACCATTTCCACAAACACATCCAATCAAAATTTTGAGATAGCCATTTTGTTCAACGTAGTTTATAGTTATCTAAATTAGGTCTTTGAGAATGACACCCCCCCCCCCCCCACCACAGCCCTCAGGGCATGGGTTGTAAGTTATGCCTTGGGGGCATTTAAGTTGTTTTTTCTATAGAAAATGTCGTTGTATAAACTTCAAAAAGGGCTCATTCGATGGGAAATTGAAATGGCTAGTGCCCTTTTTAATAGTCGAAAGTGATTTTAAGGCAGCTAGAACCCCTTCCATGCCCACCATTTCCCCAATTACGTCCACAAAAAATTTTGAGATTGCCATTTTGTTCAACGCAGTTTAAATTTCTGGGAATTATATCTTTGAGCAGGACAATACCCCCACAGTCTTCAGGGCAAAGGTTATAAGTTATGCCCTGGGGGCATATCAGGATTTACTTGAAAGTTTTGTCGTAGAATCTTGAAAAAGTGCTCATTCAATTAGAAATTCATAGGGCTAGTGCCCTTTTTAATAGTCGAAAGTGATTGGAGGGCAACTAACCCCCCTCTTACGCCCAAATTTTCCTCAAACACATCCAATCAAAATTTTTAGATGGCAATTTTGTTCAAACGTAGTTGAAAGTTTCGGAAATTAGGTCTTTAAGGATTACCCCCCCCCCCCCCCCCCCAGCAGCCCTCAGGGCAAGGGTTGTAACTTGTGCCCTGGGGGCATATGAGATTCTTATAGAAAGGTTTGTAGTAGAAACTTCAAAAATGGCTCATTCGATTGTAAATTGAAATCGCTACAGCCTTTTTTAATAGTTGAAAGTGATTTGAGGGCAACTAACCCCCTCTCACGCCCACCATTTCTCCAAACAAAAACAATCAAAATTTTGAGATAGCCAATTTTTTCAACTTAGTTAAAAATTCAGAAAATTATGTCTTTGAGTATGACAACCACCCTCCCACAGCTCTCAGGGCAAGGCTTGTCAGTTATGCCCCGGGGGTATATAAGGTTTTTATGGAAAGTTATGTTGTAGAAACTTCAAAAAGGAATCATTCAACTGGCGATTGAGAGGGCTAGTGCCCTTTTTAGTAGTCGAAAGTGATTGAAGGGTAACGAACCCCCTCTCACGCCCACCATTTCCCCAAGCACATCCAAACATTTTGAGATATCCATTTTGTTCAACGTAGTTGAAAGTTATGGAAATTAGGTCTTTGAGAATGATAACCCCCTCAGAGCCCTCAGGGCAAGGGTTGTAAGCTATGCCCTGGGGTTATGTAAAGTTTTTATAGAAAGTTGTGTCGCAGAAACTTCAAAAATGGCTCATTTGATTGGAAATTGAAAGGGCTAGAGCCCTTTTTAGTTGTCGAAAGTGAATCAAGAGCAACTAATCCCCCTCTTACGCCCACCATCTCTCCAAAAACATGCAATCAAGGTTTAGAGATAGCTATTTGGTTCAATGTAGTTGAAATATATGAAAATTATGTATTTGAGGATGAGAAACCACCCAGAGGGTCCAGGGCAAAGGTTATAATTTGTATCCTGGGGGTATATAAGGTTTTTATAGATAGCGTTGTCATAGAAAACTCAAAAGGGGCTTGTTCGATTGGAAATTGAAATGGCTAGTGCCCTTTTCAATAGTCGAAAGTGATTGGAAGGCAACTAATACCCCTTCCATGCCCACCATTTCCCTAAACACATCCAATCAAAATTTTGAGATCGCCATTTTGTTCAACGCAGTTGAGAGATCTTGAAATTATATCTTTGAGCAGGACACTCCCCCCAAACTCTTCAGGGCAAGGGTTATAAGTTATGACCTGGTGGCATACAAGATTTTTATTGAAAGCTTTGTCGTAGAAACTTGAAAAAGGGCTCATATGATTGGAAATTCAAAGGGCTAGTGCCCTTTTTAATAGTCGAAAGTGATTGGAGGGCAACTAACCTCCTTCTCACGCCCACGTTTTCCTCAAACACATCCAATAAAAAATTTTAGATAGCAATTTTGTTCAACGTAAATGAAAGTTTTGGAAATTAGCTCTTTAAGGATGACCCCCCCCCCCCCCACAGCCTTCAGGGCAAGGGTTGTAAGTTATGCCCTGGGGCCATATGAGATTCTTATGGAAAGTGTTGTAGTACAAACTTCAAAAAAAGCTCATTCGATTATAAATTTAAATGGCTACTGTACATTTTTAATAGTTGAAAGTGATTGGAGGAAACTAACCCCTCTCACGCCCACCATTTCCCCAAACACATACAATAAAAATTTTGAGATAGTAATTTTTCAAACGTAGCTGAAAGTTCTGGAAATTATGTCTTTGAGTATGAACCCCCGCCCAACCCCCACAGCCCTAAGGGCAAGGCTTGTCAATTTTGACCTGGGGGCATATAAAGTTCTTATTGAAAGCGAAGTTGTAGAAACTTCAAAAAGGGATCATTGGATTGAGAATTGAAAGGACAAGTGCCCTTTTTAATATTCGAAAGTGATTGGAGAGCAACCAACCCCCCTCTCCCGCCCACCTTTTTCCCAAACACATCCAATCAAATTTTTGAGATAGCCATTTGGTTCAACGTAGTTTAAAGCTCTAGAAATTAGATCTTTCAGGATGAATCCCCCCCCCCCTTACGCCTCTGGGCTTGGGTTGTAAGTTATGCCCTGGGGGTATATAAAGTTTTTATAGAAAGCATTGTCGTAGAAACTTCAAAAAGGGGTCATTCGATTTGAAGTTGAAATGGCTCGTGCCCTTTCTAATAGTCGAAAGTGATTGGAAGGCAACTATCATCCCATCCATGCCGATCGTTTCCCCAAACACATCCAATCAAAATTTTGACATAGCCATTTTGTTCAACGCAGTTGAAAGTTTCGGAAATTAGATTTTTGATCAGGACACTCCCCCAATAGTCTTCAGGGCAAGGGTTATAAGTTATTCCCCGGGTGCATATAAGGTTTTTATTGATAGCTTTGTCGTAGAAACTTAAGAAAGGGCTCATTCGATTCGAAATTCAAAGGGCTAGGGCTCTTTTTAATAGTTGAAAGTGATTGGAGGGCAACTAACCCCCTCTCACGCCCACCTTTTCCTCAAACACATCCAATCAAAATTTTTAGATAGCAATTTTTTTCAACGTAGTTGAAACAGCAATTTTTTGAAAGTTTGGAAATTAAGTCTTTAAGGAAGACCCCCCCCCCTCCACAGCCCTAAAGGCAAGGGTTGTAATTTATGCCCTTGGGCATATGAGATTCTTATAGAAAGCTCTGAACCTTCTAAACGGGCTCATTCGATTGTAAATTGACATAGCTACTGCCCTTTTTTAATAGTTGAAAGTGATTGGAGGGCAGCTAACCCCCTCTCACGCCCACCATTTCACCAAACACATACAACCAAAATTTCGAGATAGCAATTTTTTTCGACATAGTTGAAAGTTCTGGATATTAGATCTTTCAGGATGACAACCCCCCCCCCCCGTCAGGACTCAGGGCTTGGGTTGTAAGTTATGCCCTGGGAGTGTATAATGTTTTTAAAGAAAGCGCTGTCGTAGAAACTTCAAAAAGAGCTCATTCGATTGGAAATTGAAATGGCTAGTGCCCTTTTTAATAGTCGAAAGTGATTGGGAGGCAACTATTACTGATTGAGATCAACGGCTCATTCGATTGTAAATTGAAATAGCTACTCTCACGCTCCCAATTTCCCCAAACACGTACAATCAGATAGCCATTTTTTTCAACGTAGTTGAAAGTTCTGGAAATTATGTCTTTGAAGATGATACTCCCTCCAGAGCCCTCAGTGCTAAGGTTATAAGTTATGCCTTGGGGCATATAAGGTTTGTTTTTTTTTATAGAAAACGATGTTGTAGTA
This sequence comes from Artemia sinica, assembly GCA_027921565.1. Classification (NCBI taxonomy): domain Eukaryota; kingdom Metazoa; phylum Arthropoda; class Branchiopoda; order Anostraca; family Artemiidae; genus Artemia; species Artemia sinica. The sequence goes on along the minus strand of CM051261.1, from coordinate 7,858,365 downwards.
TCTTCAAAAAGGGCTCATTCGATTGGAAATTTAAAAGGCTAGTGCCCTTTTTAATAGTCGAAAGTGATTGAAGGGCAACTAAACCCCCTCTCACTTCCACCATTTCCCCAAATACATCCAATCAAAGTTTTGAGATGTCACTTTTGTTCAACGTAGTCGAAAGTTTGGGAAATTATGTATTTTCTGCCCTGGTGGCGTAGAAGATTTTTATGAAAAGTGTTGTCGTTAAAACTTCAAAAAGGGTTCATTCAATTGAGAATTGAGAGGGCTAGTTCCCTTATTTATAGTAAAAAGCGATTGGAGGGCGAATGCCCCCCACACCCATCATTTCCCCAAACACTTCCGAACAGTACTTTGTTGTAGCCAGTTTTTTCAACGTAGTTGAGAGTTAAAGAAATTAGGTCTTTAAGGATGAGCCCCCCCCCCCACAGCCCTCAGGGTAAGGGTTATAAATTATGCCCTGGGGGCATATAAGGTTTTTACAGAAAGCGGTGTTGTAGAAACTTAAAAAGGGCTCACTCGATTGGAAATTGAGAGAGCTAGTGCTTTTTTTAATAGTCAAGAGTGATTGAAGGGCAACAAACCCCTCTGTCACGCCCAGCATTTCTCCAAACACATCCAATCAAAATTTTGAGATAAGCATTTTGTTCAATGTAGTTTAAAGATCTAGAAATTCAGTCTTTGAGGATAACAACCCCTCCCCCCACAACCCTAAGGGCAAGGGTTGTAAGTTATTCCCTTGGGGCATATAAGGTTTTTTTTATAGAAAGTGTTGTCGTAGAAATTTCAAAAAGGGCTTATTCGATTGGACATTGAAAGGGCTAGTGCCCTTTTTAATAGTCGAAAGTGATTGAAGGACAATTAACCCCTTCTCACGCCCTCCATTTTCCCAAGCACATTCAACCAAAATTCTGAGATATCCATTTTGTTCAACGTAGTTGAAAGTTCTGGAAACTAAGCCTTTGAGAATGATAACCCCCTCAGAGCCCTCAGAGCAAGGGTTGTAAGTTATGCCCTGGGGGCATATAAGGTTTTTATAGAAAGTTGTGTCGTAGAAACTTAAAAAGGGCTCACTCGATCGGAAATTGAGAGAGCTAGTGCTTTTTTTAATAGTCGAGAGTGATTGAAGGGCAACAAACCCCTCTCTCACGCCCAGCATTTCTCCAAACACATCCAATCAAAATTTTGAGATAAGCATTTTGTTTAACGTAGTTTAAAGCTCTAGAAATTCGGTCTTTTAGGATAACAACCCCTCCCCCCACAACCCTAAGGGCAAGGGTTGTAAGTTATTCCCTTGGGGCATATAAGGTTTTTTTTTATAGAAAGTGTTGTTGTAGAAATTTCAAAAGGGGCTTATTCGATTGGACATTGAAAGGGCTAGTGCCCTTTTAATAGTCGAAAGTGATTGAAGGACAATTAACCCCTTCTCACGCCCTCCATTTTCCCAAACAAATTCTGAGATATCCATTTTGTTCAACGTATTTGAAAGTTCTGGAAACTAAGCCTTTGAGAATGATAACCCCCTCAGAGCCCTCAAAGCAAGGGTTGTAATTTATGCCCTGGGGGCATATAAGGTTTTTATAGAAAGTAGTGTCATAGAAACTTCAAAAATGGCTCATTTAATTGGAAATTGAAAGGGCTTGTGCCCTGTTTAATAGTCGAAAGTGAACGGAGACTAAGTAACTCCCCTCTCATGCCCACAATCTCCCCAAACACATTCAATCAAGGTTTAGAGATAGCTGAAGTAGTTGAAGTTACGTTGATTCTCATTCTATTGAAAATTTAAAGGGCTAGTGCCCTTTTTAATAGTCGAAAGAGATTGGAGGGCAACTACACCCCCCCTCCCCCTCTCACGCTTACCTTTTCCCTAAACACATCCAATAAAAACCTTTAGATATCCATTTTGTTCAACGTAGTTGAAAGTCTTGGAAATTAGGTCTTTGAGGATGACTACCCCCCCCCCACGGCCTTCAAGGCAAGGGTTGTAAGTTATGTCCTGGGGGCATATAAGTTTTTTTTTTATAAAAAGTGTTGTCGTAGAAACTTCAAAAAGGGCTCATTCGATTGGAAATTGCAATGGCTTCAAGTGCCCTTTTTAATAGTTGAAAATGATTTGAGGACAACTAATCCCCTCTCACGCTCACCATTTCCCCAAAACATACAATCAAAATTTTGAGATAGCCATTTTTTTCACCATAGTTGAAAGTTCTGGAAATTATGTCTTTGACTTCCCCCAGAGCCCTCAGGGCTAAGGTTTAAAATATGCCCTGGGGGCATGTAAGGTTTTTTATAGAAAATAATGTTGTAGAAACTTTAAAAAGGGCTCATTCGATTGAAAATTTAAAGGGCTAGTGCCCTTTTTAATAGTCGAAAGTGATTGAAGGGCAACTAACCCCCCTCTCACGCCCACCATTTCCCCAAATACATCCAATCAAAGTTTTGAGATATCAATTTTGTTCAACGCAGTCGAAAGTTTGGGAAATTATGTATTTATGCCCTTTGGGCGTAAAAGGTTTTTATAAAAAGTGTTGTCGTAGAAACTTCAAAAAGGGCTTATTCAATTGGGAATTGATCAATACTTTGATATAGCTATTTTGTTGAGAGTTAAAGAGATTAGGTCTTTAAGGATGAACCCCCCCCCCCCCACAGCCCTTAGGGTAAGGATTATAAATTATGTCCTGGGGGCATATAAGGTTTTTATAGAAAGCGTTGTCGTAGAAACTTCAAAAAGGGCTTATTCAATTGGGAATTGAGAGGGCTAATGCCCTTATCAATAGTCAAAAAGCCATTGGAGAGCAAACGCCCCCCACGCCCATCATTTCCCCAAAACACTTCCAATCAATATTTTGATATAGGCGTTTTTTTTCAACGTAGTTGAGACTTCAAGAAATTAGGTCTTTAAGGATGAACCCCCTCCCCCCCCACAGCCCTTAGAGTAAGGGCTTTAAATTATGCCCTAAGGGCATAAGAGGTTTTTACAGAAAGTGGAGTAGTAGAAACTTAAAAAAGGGCTCATTCGATTGGAAATTGAGAGAGCTAGTGCTCTATTTCATAGTCGAGAGAGATTGAAGGGCAACAAACCCCTCTCTCACGCCCAGCACTTTCCCAAACACATGCAATCAAAATTTTGAGATAACTATTTTGTTCAACGTAGTCTAAAGTTCTAGAAATTCGGTCTTTGAGGATAACAACCCCTCCCCCCACAACCCTCAGAGCAAGGGTTGTAAATTATGCCCTGGGGACATATAAAGTTTCTTATAGAAAGTGTTGTCGTAGAAGCTTCAAAAAGGGTTCATTCGATTGTAAATTGGAAAAAGCTAGTACCCTTTTCAATAGTCGAAAGTGATTGGAGGACAAACTAACCCCGTTCACGCCCACCATTTTCCCGAACACACTCAATCAAAATTTTAAAATAGCCATTTTGTTCAACGTAGTTCAAAGGTCCAGCAATTATGTCTTTGAGGATGAAAAAACCCTCCACAGCCCCCAGGGCAAAGGCTGTAAATTATGCCTTGGGGGCATATAAGGTTTTTATAGAAAGCGTTGTCGTAGAAACTTCAAAAAAGGCTCATTAAATTGGGAATTGAGAGGGCTAGTGCCCTTATTAATAGTCAAACGAGATTGAAGGGTGAATGCCCCCCACGCCCATTATTTCTCTAAACACTCCCGATCAACATTTTAATATAGCTATTTTGTTGAACGTAGTTGAAGGGTCTGGAAATAATATTTTTGAGTATGACAACTCCTCCCCCCTCCCACAGCCCTCAGGGCTAAGATTGTAAGTTATGCCCTGGGAGCCTATTATGTTTTTATAGAAAGTGTTTTCGTAAAACTTCAAAAGAGGGTCATTGGATTTGAAATTGAGAGGGCTATTGTCCTTTTTAATAGTCGAAAGTAATTGGAGGGAGAATCACCCCGCCCCATGTCCATCATTTCCCCAAACACTTACAATCAAATTTTGAGATAGCCATTTTGTTCAGCGTATCCGAAAGATCTGGAAATTATGTTTTTGAGGATAAAAAATCCTCCCAGCCCTCAGGGCAAGGGCTGTAAGTTAAGCCCTTGGGACATATAAGGGTTTTATAGGAAGCGTGGTCATATAAACTTTGGAGGGGGCTCATTGGATTATTAATAAGACGCTTTAGTTCTCTTTTTAATAATCAAATTGATTGGAGGGCAGCTACCCCCTCAACAAACACACACACACGTCGTATTGTCCCGAAACGCATCTAATAGAAATTTTGAGATAGCCATTCTATTCAAAATAGTCTTAATATTATATAACAAGGCTTTCGGGGTTGAAAGAAATCCAGAAATTAAGGGCAAGGGTTTTAGGTTACGCCCAGGGGTTATTTAAGGTTTCTTAGGAAGGGGTGGCTGTTTAGAAGAGGCTCAGTCTTTCTCCCTGAAAAAGACTATGTCAACATAAAAAGAACAGAAATTAATTAGATAAAACGTTTTCCATAAAATAAGTTTTTTTTAATGTTAAAAACTCCATTACACCAAAAATGAACAAAAATAGAATCAGATAATCTACCAAGCATACAACTACCACAAATCAGTATCAATAAATAAATGAAATTCAAAACAAAAAAAATTAAAATAAATAACAGAGTCAAATTCAAAACGAGCAGAAATTAATAAGAGTAGGGTTCTAAACCCCATGCTTTCTAAAAGCCAAAATATGACTTGTACTTTACTGAGAAAAGTTCTTTTAAATGTTTTCACTTTTATAAATTTAAGAAATCAAAAATTAATTAAGATTTAAGGAATAAATATCAGCATATGTATATTATACTGACACTGCACTTTTTTTTTCAGTAATTTCATTTGATTTTTTTTAGTAAAGCACATATTACATTCTGGCGTTTAGAAAGCATGGGGTTTAGAACCCTACTCATATTAGTTTCTGCTCGTTTTGATTTTGACTCTGATATTTATTTTAATTTCTGTTTGTTTTGGTTTTCATTATTAATTGGTACTTGTGGTAATTGTAGGCTTGGTAGATTATTTGATTTGATTTTTGTTCATTTTTTTTTAAATGGAGTTCTTTACTTTTTTTTGAAAAACATATTTTGTAGAAAGTTTTTTTTATTAATTACTATTAATATCAATACTACTACTGTGACTACTATTACAACTATGCCTAAGGGTATGAAGGCAACATTTTAAAGAAATTTTGAGGGGGAAGATGAACTGAATCCGAACACGCCCTCTGTATGCAAGTTGTCAAAAGGGTGTAACAGCAATATCTTTGGAACAGTTTGGGGTATGAAATTGAAACTAACAGGACTTGTTTTGAGGGATGTTGAACTAACCAAAAGAAAATATTTGCATCATAACGCTACTGCTACTACTCATACTACTGTTAATATTATTACTACTTCTATTAATACTGCTGCCACTAAAGCTTAGGCTACTACAATTAATTTTACTGCTAATACTGCTATTAAAACTAAGGATATTAAGGTGAAAATTTTGGAATGCATGGAAACTGTATGGAACTAATTCGAAACACGCTAGACCTACACAAGTTGTCAAGCCGACACATCAGAAAAGCTTCAGGAACAGTAGATGGTATGTATTAAGCTGAAACTTTCAGCATATATTGAAGGGGATGTTGAAGAAACCAAAGGTGCTATGCGCATATTGCTACCAATGCTACTACAACTATTCCTACTGCGCAAGCTAAAATTATTAAGGTGAACCTCTTAGGAATATTTAGGCGGATGCTGAACTTGATCAAAACAAACTACGAGCATGTTGACTTTCAAACAAGTAGCAAAGCAATAGCTGAAGAGCAACTTATATTATAAGGTTATACCTTTATGGGTAAGTTGTGGGGGACATTGAATTAGCCAGAAGGCACTATATGAATACTATTAATACTATCACTTCAGTTACTGTAACTAATGACGCTAAGGGTATTAAGATCAAACTTATAGGGAATGTTTAGGAGGTTCAATTGAACGAAAAAATCTGTATGCATGCAGCTTATCAAAGGAGCATATAAGAAATATCATAGGCAGCACCACGCTGCAATAGCTAGTTATATCATTGAATTTTTCAAGGAGCTAATTCGATCCAAAATTAAAAGTTCTGGTGGCTTTTTTAAGAGTAAAAAGATATTGGAGGCCAAGCAGCCCTGCTCTAAAACCCATTCATTTTCCAAATGCATCCAGTTAAAATTTTGGGACAGTTATTTTGCTCAGCATAGTAGAACGGTCCAGCAACTATGTCTTTAGAGATATTAGGCATGTCAACCCCCACAATTATGCAATTGGCCCATTATGCTTTAAAACAAATTAATGATGACGAAAAATAATCAAAAGGCATTGTGTTTATGGTTGCAAATAAGACACCTCAGCAATATATCGAGAACGACCGGGGGTAAACTTTTGAAACTTTAACTAAGCTGAAATTTTTGGGGATTCTACTATTACTACTTATACTCTTACAATTTTAATAAATAAAAAGAGTATAAGCGTATCCAGGCTGTCAAAGAGCATAGATATAATCTTTTGGGAATGATATTAAGTTTAATTTTTCAGGTCAACTTCAGAAGCTATAAAATTAAATTCAAAAATACTGTTTGTATCAGGATTAAAAACTGTTAAAAAAGTTTCTCCAACATACAAATATCAACCCAAACTATGGGTTCTTATAGAAAAAATTGAAAAGATGTAAAATATTAGTTTTTCCATGAAAAAGACTGTCAATAAAAAACGAGCAGAAATTGCTTTTAAAAACATTTTCCACAAAACAAGTTTTTCAAAGAAATGTAAAGAGCACCATCAAGCCAAGAATGAGGAGAAATAAATTCAAATAATCTTCCAAGCGTTCAACTACCACAAATCACCATCAATAAATAAATGAAACTGAAAACGAACATAAATTACAATAAATAGCAGAGTCATTTTCAAAACCAGCAAAAATTAACACGAGTAGGACGGATAGCCCCCATGCCTTCTCAAGACCAGAACATAATTTTCGCTCTACTGAAAACAAAATACGTTTTAAATGTTTTCACTTCTCTTAATTTCATAAATAAAAAATTATCTCGTGTTTAATTTTTGCTCGTTTTGAGTTTGATTCTTCTATTTATTGTAATTTTTGTTCGTTTTGAAATTCAATTATTTATTGAGAGTCATTTGTGGTAGTTGAACGGTTGGAAGATTATTTTACTTTATTTTTGCTGATTCATAGCATAATGGAGCTCTTTACTTTTCTTTGAAAAAACTTTTTTTGTGGAAAATTATAACTAGTTTGTTAATATCACAGTATTTAAATTATAGGCAGTATGATATTTCCCTATCTCACCCATTAAAAAAACCCGGACCGAGGTGCGAGTACTCCAGAGAACGTATAAACATAAGCGACATCAGATCTTTTCACGGGTAGACAAGTCAGATTTCTCTTGAACGAGAAACTTGGTTTCAACGTTGGAACACTACATTTTGAAGAAACTAATTTTAAATTAATTTAATGCAATATATATATATATGAAAATCGGAAATTAGTAGTGCAATGTTATTATTAGATGTTTTTAGGAATTAAAAGTAGGTTTCGAAGTCTCAAGTTGGTTTCAAAGGCATTTTGACAAAGTTTCTGCCAAAATATGTGTTCCAGGGTAATTGGACCGCTGATGGCAGATCAAATGAGAGGAGCTGTTTGTACGCGCTAATGCAAGAATAAGCGGGAGGAGCTGTTTGTTCGCACCGAAAATGAAGAGCCAGAAATTATCTGCGGTAAACTTACTGCTATATCTTTACACTGTGGTTAATATGAAGATCTCAAGGAGTCTTGGAATTTCGAGGAAGCTAAAACGCATTTCTCCTGGATCAGTTTTAAAAATTCTGTTCAATTGCTTAGTTACATCCTACGTCTCTTATTGCCCTACAATATGGATGCCAACTTTCTCTTCTTTTTTGAAACCACTTTCTAAGTCATCAAACAGTTTGTGGTAACGAACTGGAAGTAAGAAGCGACCTGGCTCAATAGTAACCAAAACTCCAAAAAACAGAATTTTGATGCCAATAGATATGTCAAGTAAATTAGATTTCTATGCTGATTTCAAATATATAAGTTACACCAAGTTTAGTCTTACCCATCAAAAGTTATGCGCCTGAGAAAATTTGCCTTATTTTTGATAAAAGAGGGGAACAACCCCTAAAAGTCATAGAAACTTTAATGAAAATCACACCACCGGATTCAGCGTATCAGAGAACCGTACTGTAGAATATTTCAAGCCCCTA
>CM051261.1:7567610-7845110 GCA_027921565.1 Artemia sinica | reverse complement strand
CTGGACGGCTAATCAATTCGATTGAGATTACTTTGAAATAACTTGTTTAATTTAAGGTTCTTTTAATGTTGAGTTTATAATATTTTTTATTTACTAATTAAAATGTTACATGACCACAAATCCTACTTTTCGGTTAATTTTGGTTGGTGAATTGCTTATCTTAGGTATTTGGAAGAGGGCCAATGAGTGAATATGGCCAAGGCCTTGCTCATGGGCTTATTCGTTCAAATTAATAAAGTAGAAAAGCTGTTTTTTTCTTGCCGAATAAATACCTTTAACACGCTATTAGAATACGAAAGAGATGGTAATGACCATGGTCAAATATGGCTGGTAAAAGTAGGCGTTTCAAAAACCTAAGGAAAATATGGTACTTTTTTCCAAAACAAATGTCTAAAGACAAGTATTGGTGCCTGTTTGGCTGATAATTTATGTACACATAAAATTACTTGAACGAATAAAGTGGAATCAACTTTCTATGGTTATCACGAAAGAAAGGGTGGTACTTACCTCTTATATAAAGAAAGGGTGGTACTTACCTCTTATATAAAGAAAGGGTGGTACTTACCTTTTATAGCCACCGCACTCAAGAAGTGAAGTTGGGTTAATCCTAATGGAACATATCTAATTATGAGGAAAATAAAGTAATTTAATAAAAAATAATTATGGGGACTACAACAGAGAATTATGGAAATCCGCCCCCCCCCCAGAACACATTATATTAAATGGTTTCTAACCTAATCAAAATACCAACTAAAATACTTAATTAGAATAGGGCCGTTTTTTCACTCATCAATGTGCTAAGATCTTACATCTTTTGTCAGAAAACGCTTAAAAGTGAAATCTTTGAACAAAGATCTTGCATCTTTGGTCGTTTTTGTGCAAACGTCTTTCATCATTCTGCTTTGATCAGCGGTCTGAGAAGAATGATGAGTTGATCATCAAAGTTCTCTCATCATTGTTCTATATGGCAAAACAATGGCGGTCCTCACACTTTTTGCTAACATCAGTGAGCTATAAGATCTTAGAACAAAGATGAGTTAAAAAACGATAATCTTTGCAGAAAGATGTAAGATCTTAGTGCTAAAAAACGGGCCTAATATAACTACATTATAGTTTTCCCTCTCACGCCAGGATGATTATCACTGAGTGCATACTGAAACAAGGAAAGAAACCGGTTTTACATTGACCAAGAAATTGAGTGTGGTGGCTATAAGAGATAAGTACCGAAAGGGTAAGATAGCTATGTCACGTTTTATGGATGAATCAATAAATGTTGTGTCTTTTGGTTATCCATTTGTAAGTAAGTAAGTATGACAGCACTAGAACCTTAAGGTCCAAACTGGCGGTGCTGATCTCCGTTTCGTGGCCCTTCACCCAGGAAGTGCAATGGGGGGCTGGGGGTCATCCATCCTGTACTTTCGCACACCCTTCCTGCTTACCTTCTCCATATTTTTCCAGGTTCCCCTTTAGAGCTGGGTCGACTCTGGCTAAGGTTACAGAGTCACACCATTGACCCGCGTCCCAAACCAAATAACTGGCCACGCCAGGGATCGAGCCCGTGCCCCTTGGACAAAGAATTCTCAACCCAGCGCACGTCCACTTTGCCAGGACGGCTTTAAATCCATGTGGGGCTAAGCACAAAGCAGGTTTTCGTTGAAAAAGGTAGAAAGAGGTCAAAAGACAGAATTTAAAGGAAATTACAACTTCATGGGAGGGACTAAAGATGAATTTTTTAATCAATTAAGGTAGAGGAGGAGTTTGCGCAGCTCTTTTGGTCTCAGGTGATTTAGTGCTGCACATAATTGTTAGTAGTTTTAATAGTAATTGAAAAGGCCAGAGGAGACCGTTTTATTTGTCATTTTGTCCGTAAAAACTTAAACGGTAATCTTGCTTTTATTGAGCTTGATTTAGGGCAAAGCGATTTAAAAAAATATCTGAACATTTTTCGACCTAAAAGATTTAAGAAGTTTTTTCTTTAAATTTATTTTGTCTTTCTAAATTATCTCCTTGGAAGTCTATACACGTTTTCCGGCGATGCTCCCATCCTAACAACCCGTCGAAATAAATCTCGCCATTTTTCTTTGTAAAACAATTGTCTGCGTAGGTGACAGCCATCGTTTATGGTAAAAATCTCCTCCGAGCAAGTTCAGACCAGTTCAGACTATAATTCATGGATTTAGCCATGGCAATGGCTTAGGTTTGACAGGACATATTATCTTAATGAAACATAATTTTGTTTTTCTTCAAATTTTGTTGTTTTCTTCCTTCAATTTGTCAAGTGACGAGGCAGAGCATTTTTCACCAATAATATTCACCAATATTTTATTCATCAATAAATTCAGATTTAAAATGCAATACTCTTATTACCCCTCGAAAGGCTCCATTGCCAGGGATACAAGGGGGATACAACAACAATAACAAATCAATATGAGCAACAACTAAAAAAGAAAGAAAAGAGAACAATAGCCAAATGGCATGTAAGAATAAAAAGAGAACATACCTGAGGCCTGGGAGTCAAAACGCAGAGAAGACAACCATCTTAACTAAATGGTCCTTAAGAATCCTTTTAAAAGTCCCCAAACGAGGGGGGTCTCTGTACTGAAAATGGTAGGGAAATTCACACCTATATTATATGGTGTGTACACAGATATTATATGAATAACGAAGGCTATATGAAGCTAAACTGTAATGGCTTTTCCTCTTTGGATATAATCGATTAATACAGTTCCATGGCTATCCTCGAAATAGACTTGCCATCATTTTCTGAGATGAAAAACATTTTCCTTTTGAAACCAATTTCTCTTTCACAGTCAACTGTTTTCATTGTATTTTGCTCTGGGTACCGATTGATGTACTCACTTTTCAAATATAATAAGTTCGTATGCACATTTTTTATGAGTGGGGCCAATAATAATATCTTTTTTTTTTTTGGGGGGGGGGGGGTGGGTATAAATAAAATCAGTTAACTTTATATGTTAAATTGGATAATCCCAAAAACTTAAGAAAAATTATTTTTTTTTGGAGGGGAGGGGTGGTGACGAGCCCCTTCCCCATCTTGTTTTTGTCTTTGATATAAAGTAAATAATTGACACTAAACCCCTGATCTGTTGCGCCTGAACTGCACCAAAAGAGCGTTGAAAACGTTTATTTGAGCTTTTTTTGTCTAATGTGAGTATACGTGACATTTAACGCGTAGACAGCTTTTCCATGCGTAAATCGTAACTCGTAGACGTGGAAATATCGTCCTTTGAACACGTTCATCTCTTCTGCTATCATTCTCACCTTAAATCAAGGGTCATCTAGCACCGTTTGGTCAAGTTCATTGTATACCAAAGTGGGTTGGCCGCAATGGAATTCAGAAGCTAAAAATATAGCCATAGTGCATATAGTGCAGAGTCCTTGGACACAACATCTAACTCATCTTGGACTGCCTTGGCGTTTTGCTTTAGAAAACAAAAATTTAACGACAGATCGATTTTATTTTTTTTCATTAGAGTTCTTACATTAATTTGCTCAAGCGATTATCATATTGTAATTGCTTTTCCAAAATGGCTAAAAATATTGATGTGATCCTGTCGAAAGTTGCGCAATCCCATTACCCAATCTTTATTGACAGGTTCTGCCACTTTCACGTGAAGCCTAGAAACTTTTCAGACAATCCTCGCAGTCTAAATCCTTAAGACATGCTTTTTGTTCTTGGACAGTTATTATTTGTTCTTTTTCGATGTTTTCAAGGATCTCAGACTTCACCTGTTCCAATTGTTATGTGGCATGGCATAGGTACTTTTTTGAACTCAGAATATTCTAATTAAATGTCTGAATAAGTGGAAAATCTATTATAAGCCCGGCCAGGGCTGGATAAAGGGTAATTAGAGAGGTTGTGTCCTTTTGGACCCCGCATTTGAAAGACCCCTGCGTTACCATCAAAATCAACAACAAAAAAGATCTTGAAACTTAAAGCAAATTGATTTTGACGATAAGGAATAAATTACGAGCTATTCACATAATTAAAAATATATTTATTTTAAATTTGCTGGATGAGTTTTATTTATGTATTTATTATTATATAATATATTTTATAATATAGGAAATTGATGCCCGTAAAACATTATGTCAAATTTATTGAATTAAACTACTACACCTATATTACTACGCAAACTACTAGTTTATTTTATTTAAATATTTAATATATATATAGAGGGTCCCGAATAAAATACAATCGAGCCTGGCACCTATTCAATCCGGTCCTGCCACCACACATCTTAGTGGTGTGCCATTTCCCTATTTAACACTGCACAAATCTCGATAGCATGGAATGCATGTCCTATTATGAGCTAATCACTATCAATGATTATTAAATAAAAAAAAACAAGTTTTTTTTATCTGAAAGTAAGGAACGACGTTAAAACTTAGAACGAACAGAAATTATTCCGTATATGAAAGGGGCTGTCCCCTCCTCAACGCCTCGCTCTTTACGCTAAAGTTTTTTATTGTTTAAAAAAAATAAAGTTGTGAGAAAGTCAAAATTTAGCGTAAAGAGCGAGGCGTTGAGGAGGGGACAGCCCCTTTCGTATACGGAATAATTTCTGTTCGAAGTTTTAACGTCGTTCCTTACTTTCAGTTAGAAATACTTGTTTTTTTTTATTTAATTTTTGAACGTTTTTGAATTAATGCAGGTTTTGATTTTGGCTCACCGTACATGAATAATTACAACAAAATTTTCATATTAATTTTACTTTTATTTGGTTAAATGGCTTTCTCGAAACTTGTTTAATTTTATTTACGAACGTTTTTATTAGCAATAAATATACGTAACTTACGAATTAACTTACGAACTTCTATATTCATATATATTTAATACGCACATTAGAGGGTTCGCCCCCTAGTCAATACCTTGCTCTTTAAGCTAAAGTTTGGATTTTGTTCCAATCCTTTAAAAATGACCCCTTAATCACAAACGCCATTAATTAGAGTAAATAGCTCTTATGAAGGTACTAAAAAATCTTTGGCTTAAAGAGCGAGGTATTGACTAGGGGGTGAACCCAATCATATACTTAATATTTTCTGTTCGTTTTAAGTTGTGATGTTGCTCCTTACTTTCAGTTGAAAAACTTGTTTTTTTATTTAATTTCTGATCTTTTTTTTAAATAATGCTGGGAAATCCGGCACCCACTTCATAGCAATTTCCCTTCCCCCATGAAAACTTCCTTCATGGAAAGATCCTCCCATATAACCCCCGACCAAACCCCTTGCCCCACTACCAGAAAAATCCCCCTGAAAACGTCTTTATACTTCCCCATAACCAATAGGCCTACTATATGTTAACATTGGGTGAAGTTCATAACTTTCAGTCCTCCCCCGGGGACTTCGGGGGGTTAAGTCATCCTAAAAGACATAGTTATCATATTTTCGACCACGCTGAACAAAATGGCCACCTCAAAATTTTGATCGAGTGACTTCGGGAAAAAAATGTGCGTTGGAGGGGGCCTAGTTGCCCTCAATTTTGTTTTGGTCACTTAAAAAGGGCACTAGAACTTTTATTTCTTTATTTCTGTTCCAATGAGCCCACCCAGGATATTCTAGGACCACTGGGTCGATACGATCACCCCTGGAGAAAAAAAAAAAAAAAAAAAAAAAAAAAAAAAAAAAAAAAAAGAAAACACGCATCCGTGATCTTTCTTCTGGCAAAAAACGCAAAATTCCAAATTTTCGTAGATAGGAGCTTGAAACCTCTAGAGTAAAGTTCTCTGGTACGCTGAATATGATGGTTTGATTTTCATTAAAGTTCTATAACTTTTAGGGGGTCTTTCCCCCTTTTTTCGAAAATCAGCCGAATTTTCTCAGGCACATAACTTTTTATAGGTAGGACTAAACTTGATGAAACTTATATATTAGAAATCAGCATTAAAATTTGATTCTTTTGATGCATCTGTTGGTATCAAAATCCCGTTTTCGAGAGTTTTGGTTACCATTGAGCTGGGTCGCTCCTTACTTACAGTTCGTTACCACGAACTATTTGAAACTCTGATTTCAATGCGTTGTGAAACTTAGATTTATTAGAATTTTGGGGTGGCTTTCTCTTTAGTTATACTCTCCCCTCTAACACCCAGTTTTCAGAGGCTCATGGGGTAGGAGTTCGTAAATGTTTGGTAATTATCAGTATTCATTCCCTCTTTCACGAAACACTAGATTAAAAATATCATCATTCTATTCCTCGCTAAACACTTAATCAAATATGATGGTGACTAACTCAATAATTTTACTGATCTTGTGATTTTGCATTATTTTTGTGCCTATTTATCATCAAAATTTGTTTCGTTATGCCTAGTATGGCCAAACAAAAAAAATCATTAGGCCTAACTGTTTTATTTAACCTAGGGCTATATCTGGTCCAATTATGGCGGGGAGGATAGGGCAAAATGCAATAACGTCGATTACTAGCATTTGTAAAGGGGAATTACATCGTATGTTTTTTTTCCATTAACTTTAAAAACATTTTCCACAAAAAAAAATTCAAAGAAGAATAAAGAGCTGCACTAAGCCAAAGATGAATAGAAATAAAGCCAAACACTTTTTCAAACGTAAAACGGCAAAAAAATCACCATCAACAAATAAATTAAACCCAAAACAGAAATTACAATAAATAACCAAGTCAAACTCTAAACGAGAAGAATCTACCACAAAGAGTGGTAAGGCCTTCTAAGGACCAGAATATAGTTTAAACTTTAGGGTACTGAAAACAGACTTTTGTTTCAGCAGCGATTTTTTATTTCTCATAACATAAAAAAGACAAACAAATCACAATTATAGCCAAATTACTGAAAAACAAAACGAATTAACTTGGACCGATAGTATACCGATTTTCATTCCTGAAAGTCCTATTAATTTTG
Organism: Artemia sinica; assembly: GCA_027921565.1. Classification (NCBI taxonomy): domain Eukaryota; kingdom Metazoa; phylum Arthropoda; class Branchiopoda; order Anostraca; family Artemiidae; genus Artemia; species Artemia sinica. The sequence continues at coordinate 7,838,220 of CM051261.1, read as the reverse complement.
TATTTAATATCGTTAGTAAGAAAATATATCTGAAATGTATTGTTTTTTTTATTTAGAAATATTATGGACTCAACTCCAGGACTAAAGCTTAGTTTCTCGTAAATGGAAAAGCAGTTTGGCCTAAGAAAGTATTTAGGACTAAAGTCCTTGCTTAACTTCCTTGAAGTAATGATTCTGGGACTGTTTTAGCTTTGAATATTAGTTTTACTGATAGCTCTTTATTTGCAAGTCTTGTTTATTTTTATATATGCTTTGCTGAGAAGAACCCTTGGATTTTAAGCCGACATATTTATTAAGGATTAATAAGTTCACTACCTTAGATTAGTTCCCCATGTTTTATCTTTTGTTCTTTGTATGATGGAAAGGCAGTGTCGACTTAGTCTTGATGTATGTATTGCTTGGTTCTAGGTGTTTACCCCCAGGAAAATACCCTCCCGTGGAAAATACCCCCTGAAAATACCCCCACGGAAAATACTGCCCAAGAAAACACGCCACCCTCCCACCCCTCAAAAAACACCTCTCCCCCATGGAGAAAAACCTCCAACTCACGGAAAATAGGGTTTTCCAAATTTGAGAATTTTATTTGAGTCGTGTTTCTTTAGTTTAGTTGAGAAGCGCTAAGGAAAGTGAAAAAGAGGGATTTAAATATCATTTTTATCTTAAAAATTTAGAAAAAAAGAATTCAATTTTTGTACACAATTTCATCAAACATTGCCTGAATCACTACTAGGACAGTACTACTATTTCTTCCCGCCTCATCACCAATAATTAAGGTGTAGACTGAAAATATACCTGGGAACAAAAAGAAATTAAACAACAAGTCCCAAACAATCATTTAGTTGAGGAAGGGGTAACTCTTCTTACATATGCACGTAATAATTACTGTTCGTTTTAAGTTTTAATGTTGCTCCTTACTTTTAGTGGAAAAAAAACTTCTTTTTTTTTTAATTTTTGATCGTTTCTTAAACGGCAATGCTAGGATATCTGGCTCCACCTCCACAGGCAAATTCCGAAAAATTCAATCCTTGCAAAAATTTACCCCGGACAATTACATATAACATCACCACGCTTAAAATTGAATCGGTAAAGACAAAGCAAGAGATATGAAGAAATTTTGTAGCCTATAGGAATTCTGGAAAATTAACCACAGTGTAAAATTTTACCCCGAAAAGTTTGTCCCCTGGAAGCTTCCCTCCACATGGAAGATTCTCCAAATGGGAAATCCTCCCAGTAGGAAAACTCTACCAGATTCAGCGTATCAAATAACCCTACTGTAAATGTTTCAAGCTCATATCTGCAAAAATGTGGAATTTTGTTATTTTTACGAGAAGAAAGTTAACGGATATGTATTTGTTTATTTTTTCCCCCCAGGGGTGATCGTATCAACCCAGTGGGCCTAGGACGTTGGGAGAGGGCTTATTCTAATGAAAAGTTCTAGTGCCCTTTTTAAAATTAGAGGGCAACTAGGGCCCCTCCCACACTACTTTTTTCCCAAAATCGTCCGATCAAAATTTTAAGATAGCTATTTTGTTCAGCAGAGTTGAAAGGCCCAAAAACTAAGTCTTTGGAGATAAAACGACCCACTATGGCCCCTGGGGAAAGGTTTTTAAGTAATAAACTGTGCCCATTGTTTACGTATAGTAAGTAGAGATGCCTCATGAGCTCCCACTGGGGCACCAAATATGGGCATAGAGTCCCTAGAGAGAACACGTGGTTAATGGGGTCAATGACCTCTTTCTCCAGGGGTGTTTTTGGCACGCTCGAGGCGAATGTTAAACAGGAATTTTCTCACATTGATGGTTGTTTCTTGGACGGTTATGTGTGTTGGTCAATTTATTTGATGTTTTTCATGGATGTCAACAGTAATTTATGTCTGTTTTATGGTTTTTGTCAGTGAGAATAAAAAACAGGAATTTTGTCACATTTATGGATATTTCATGGATGGTTATGTGTGTTGGTCAATTTATTTGATGTTTTTCATGGATGTCAACAGTAATTTATGTCTGTTTTATGGTTTTTGTCAGTGAGAATGGAAAAACAGTATTTTTCTCACTTTGATGGATTATTGAGTCTAATGAGGACAGGGTCAACGACACTTCCTTCAAGATCTTGTTGTTGTTTTGGCCATGTGCATAGAGTCATTAGGGAGAACACGTGGTTAATTAAAACGATTGGGAATTTGGAACACCTGTGCTGTCAGTCATTAATCAAATTGTTTCCGGACAAAGTTTAATAATGTCTGACAGGTACTGTCAATCATTAATCAAATTGTTTCCAGGCGAAGTTTAATAATGTCTGACAGGTGATGTCAAGATTGATTGATATATCACGAAATGGGAATTAATTTGTTGTTTCTAAGGGGAATTATTGATTCAAGAAAGGGGAATTAATTTGTTGTTTCTAAGGAGAAGGTGGGGAAGAGATATATTGATTGCGTAATCGAAGGGAGACAATTCCCGAGAAATTGATTACATAATCGGTAGAACCCTATCAGGAGCTCGTTACGGGAATCCATTTATGTGCATAGAATGACGTAATCGACTAGGACAGTTGGATTTCTGAGAAATTGATTACATAATCGGTAGAACCCTATCAGGAGGTCCTGACGGGAACAAGTTCTTTTCTTAATGTCCATCCTAAACCCATTTTTCAACTTGAAGTACTTATCTTTTTCACCCACAACTATACTTTACAGCTTTTGGTTACCTCAACACCAAGAAATACTTTTCAAAGACCATTTCAGAGCAAGTTACTTTCTTAATGTCCCTCCTAAACCCATTTTCCAACTTGAAGTACTTATCTTTTTCACCTACAACTATACTTTACAGCTTTTTGGTTACCTCAACACCAAGAAATACTTTTCAAAGACCATTTAAGAGCAAGTTACTTTCTTAATGTCCCTCCTAAACCCTTTTTTTCAACTTGAAGTACTTATCTTTTCACCCACAACTATACTTTAAAGCTTTTTGGTTACCTCAACACCAAGAAATACTTTTCAAAGACCATTTCAGAGCAAGTTACTTTCTTAATGTCCGTTCTAAACCCATTTTCCAACTTGAAGTACTTATCTTTTTCACCCACAACTACACTTTACAGCTTTTTGGTTACCTCAACACCAAGAAATACTTTTCAAAGACCATTTCAGAGCAAGTTACTTTCTTAATGTCCCTCCTAAACCCATTTTCCAACTTGAAGTACTTATCTTTTTCACCCACAACTATACTTTACAGCTTTTTGGATACCTCAACACCAAGAAATACTTTTCAAAGACCATTTCAGAGCAAGTTACTTTCTTAATGTCCCTCCTAAACCCATTTTTCAACTTGAAGTACTTATCTTTTTCATTCACAACTATACTTTACAGCTTTTTGGATACCTCAACACCAAGAAATACTTTTCAAAGACCATTTCAGAGCAAGTTACTTTCTTAATGTCCCTCCTAAACCCATTTTCCAACTTAAAGTACTTATCTTTTTCACCCACAACTATACTTTACAGCTTTTTGGATACCTCAACACCCAGAAATACTTTTCAAAGACCATTTCAGAGCAAGTTACCTTCTTAATGTCCCTCCTAAACCCATTTTCCAACTTGAAGTACTTATCTTTTTCACCCACAACTATACTTTACAGCTTTTTGGATACCTCAACACCAAGAAATACTTTTCAAAGACCATTTCAGAGCAAGTTACTTTCTTAATGTCCCTCCTAAACCCATTTTTTAACTTGAAGTACTTATCTTTTTCACCCACAACTATACTTTACAGCTTTTTGGATACCTCAACACCAAGAAATACTTTTCAAAGACCATTTCAGAGCAAGTTACTTTCTTAATGTCCCTCCTAAAACCATTTTTCAACTTGAAGTACTTATCTTTTTCACCCAGAACTATACTTTACAGCTTTTTGGATACCTCAACACCAAGAAATACTTTTCAAAGACCATTTCAGAGCAAGTTACTTTCTTAATGTCCCTCCTAAACCCATTTTCCAACTTGAAGTACTTATCTTTTTCACCCACAACTATACTTTACAGCTCTTTGGATACCTCAACACCAAGAAATACTTTTCAATGACCATTTCAGAGCAAGTTACTTTCTTAATGTCCCTCCTAAATCCATTTTCCAAGTTGAAGTACTTATCTTTTTCATCCACAACTATACTTTACAGCTTTTTGGATACCTCAAGACCAAGAAATACTTTTCAAAGACCATTTCAGAGCAAGTTACTTTCTTAATGTCCCTCCTAAACCCATTTTTCAACTTGAAGTTCTTATCTTTTTCATTCACAACTATACTTTACAGCTTTTTGGATACCTCAACACCAAGAAATACTTTTCATAGACCATTTCAGAGCAAGTTACTTTCTTAATGTCCCTTCTAAACCCATTTTCCAACTTGAAGTACTTATCTTTTTCACCCACAACTATACTTTAAAGCTTTTTGGATACCTCAACACCAAGAAATACTTTTCAAAGACCATTTCAGAGCAAGTTACTTTCTTAATGTCCCTCCTAAATCCATTTTCCAACTTGAAGTACTTATCTTTTTCATCCACAACTATACTTTACAGCTTTTTGGATACCTCAACACCAAGAAATACTTTTCAAAGACCATTTCAAAGCAAGTCACTTTCTTAATGTCCCTCCTAAACCCATTTTCCAACTTGAAGTACTTATCTTTTTCACCCACAACTATACTTTACAGCTTTTTGGTTACCTCAACACTAAGAAATACTTTTCAAAGACCATTTCAGAGAAAGTAACTTTCTTAATGTCCCTCCTAAACCCATTTTCCAACTTGAAGTACTTATCTTTTTCACCCACCACTATACTTTACAGCTTTTTGGATACCTCAACACCAAGAAATACTTTTCAAAGACCATATCAGAGCAAGTTACTTTCTTAATGTCCCTGCTAAACCCATTTTCCAACTTGAAGCACTTATCTTTTTCAACCACCACTATACTTTACAGCTTTTTGGTTACCTCAACACCAAGAAATACTTCCCCCGGAAGAAGAAAAGGCCCAAGACATAAAAAATTTAAAGTTCACTTCTAAATTTTTCCGTAGAAGATAGGAAAAGTTACACCATGATTGTGATTATTTTTAATGAAGATAAAAAGTTTCACTTTAATTCTAAATTTTATTAAATTTAGTTCCAACATTTCTTGAAGAGATGAAAAAATTTAAAGTTCTGTTCCAAATATTTTCCCGGAAGAAGAAAAGTTCAACTTCGATTCTGAATTTTCTCAATGAAAATGAAATAAGTTATTGATCAATTCTATTTTCTCAAAGTGTTATAAAATTTTCCACTTCAATTCAGATTTTTCTCAAAGAGATGAAAAAATTTTAAATATTGTTCCAAATTTTTCTTAGAAGATAGAAAAGTTCAAGTTCTAATCTGAATTTTACCCTTGATTGTGATTATTTTCTATGAAGATAAAAAGTTTCACTTTAATTCTAAATTTTCTTAAATTCAATTCCGGCTTCTCTCAAAGAGATGAAAAAATTTAAAGTTCAGTTCCAAATATTTTCCTGGAAGAAGAAAAGTTCAACTTCGATTCTGAATTTTCTTAATGAAAATGAAATAAGTTATTGATCATTTCTATTTTTCCAAATAATATAAAAAGTTTCCACTTCAGTTCAGATTTTTCTCAAAGAGATGAAAAAATTTAAAATACTGTTCCAAATTTTTCGTAGAAGATAGAAAAGTTCAAGTTCTCTTCTGAATTTTACCAAAGAACACAATTCAATTCTAATTTCACCAGAGAAAATAAAAAGCTTCCACTTCAGTTTTAAGTTCACCAAGACATAAAAAATTTAAAGTTCACTTCTAAATTTTTCCGTAGAAGATAGGAAAAGTTATACCATGATTGTGATTATTTTTTATGAAGATAAAAAGTTTCACTTTAATTCTAAATTTTCTTAAATTTAGTTCCAACATTTCTCGAAGAGATGAAAAAATTTAAAGTTCTGTTCCAAATATTTTCCCGGAAGAAGAAAAGTTCAACTTCGATTCTGAATTTTCTCAATGAAAATGAAATAAGTTATTGATCAATTCTATTTTCTCAAAATATTATAAAATTTTCCACTTCAATTCAGATTTGTCTCAAAGAGATGAAAAAATTTTAAATATTGTTCCAAATTTTTCTTAGAAGATAGAAAAGTTCAAGTTCTAATCTGAATTTTACCCTTGATTGTGATTATTTTCTATGAATATAAAAAGTTTAACTTTAATTCTAAATTTTCTTAAATTCAATTCCGGCTTTTCTCAAAGAGATGAAAAAATTTAAAGTTCAGTTCCAAATATTTTCCCGGAAGAAGAAAAGTTCAACTTCGATTCTGAATTTTCTTAATGAAAATGAAATAAGTTATTGATCATTTCTATTTTTCCAAATAATATAAAAAGTTTCCACTTCAGTTCAGATTTTTCTCAAACAGATGAAAAAATTTAAAATACTGTTCCAAATTTTCCATAGAAGATAGAAAAGTTCAAGTTCTCTTCTGAATTTTACCAAAGAACATAATTCAATTCTAATTTCTACAGAGAAAATAAAAAGCTTCCACATCAGTTTTAAGTTCACCAAGACATAAAAATTTAAAGTTCAGTTCTAAATTTTTCCATAGAAGATAGGAAAAGTTATACTATGATTGTGATTATTTTCCATGAAGATAAAAAGTTTCATTTTAATTCTAAATTTTCTTAAATTCAATTCCGACCTTTTCAAAGAGATGAAAAAATTTAAAGTTCTGTTCCAAATATTTTCCCGGAAAAGAAAAGTTCAACTTCGATTCTGAATTTTCTCAATGAAAATGAAATAAGTTATTGATCAATTCTATTTTCCTAAAATAATATAAAATTTTCCATTTCAATTCAGATTTTTCTCAAAGAGATGACAAAATTTAAAATATTGTTCCAAATTTTTCATAGAAGATAGAAAAAGTTATACTTTGATTGTGATTATTCTTCATGAAGATATGGAGCTCCACTTTAATTCTAAGTTTTCTCGAAGAAGTGCAAAATGTACAAGTTCTCTTCTGAATTTCTTAGAGAGGAGAAAAAAAGTTAACTCAAATCTTAAATTTACCAATGAAAATGAAAAAGCTTCCATTTCAGTTCATAATTTCTCAAAGACATAAAAATTTAAAGTTCAATTCTAAATTTTTCCATAGAAGATAGGAATGGCTATACTATGATTGTGATTATTTACCATGAAGATAAAAAGTTTCACTCTATTTCTAATTTTTCTTAAATTCAGTTCATTCATCTAACCACCAAAAACAATAGGTTAGGTTAGGTATAAATAAATATTAATAAATAATTAGAAACATTTCACCATGTTTAAGTTAGGCTAGGTTAGGTTAACTTATCATGAGCGCTCATGATAAGCTAACCTAACCTAACTTAAACATGGTAAAAAGATTAAATTAGGTTAGGTTAGATTAAGTTAGGTCAGGTTAAGTTAGGTTAGGTTAGGTTAGCCTACGTACGTGCGCGTACGTAGGCTAACAACATTTCTCCATGTTTAAGTTAGGTTAGGTTAACTTATCATGAGCGCTCATGATAAGCTAAGCTAACCTAACTTAAACATGGTAAAAAGATTAAATTAGGTTAGGTTAGGCTAGATTAAGTTTGGTTAGGTTAAGTTAGGTTAGGTTATGTTAGATTAAGTTAGGTTAGGTTAAGTTAGGTTAGGTTAGGTTAGCCTACGTACGCACGCGTCATTAGGCTAATTTAACCTAACATAACTTAACCTAACTTAACCTAACCTAACTTAATCTAACATAACCTAACCTAACTTAACCTAACCTAACTTAATCTAGCCTAACCTAACCTAATTTAATCTTTTTACCATGTTTAAGTTAGGTTAGCTTAGCTTATCATGAGCGCTCATGATAAGTTACCCTAACGTAACCTAACTTAAACATGGAGAAATGTTGTTAGCCTACGTACGCGCGCGTACGTAGGCTAACCTAACCTAACCTAACTTAACCTGACCTAACTTAATCTAACCTAACCTAATTTAATCTTTTTACCATGTTTATCTCTTCCCCACCTTCTCCTTAGAAACAACAAATTAATTCCCATTTCGTGATATATCAATCAATATTGACATCGTCTGTCAGACATTATTAAACTTCGCCTGGAAACAATTTGATTAATGATTGACAGTACCTGTCAGACATTATTAAACTTTGTCCGGAAACAATTTGATTAATGACTGACAGCACAGGTGTTCCAAATTCCCAATCGTTTTAATTAACCACGTGTTCTCCCTAATGACTCTATGCACATGGCCAAAACAACAACAAGATCTTGAAGGAAGTGTCGTTGACCCTGTCCTCATTAGACTCAATAATCCATCAAAGTGAGAAAAATACTGTTTTTCCATTCTCACTGACAAAAACCATAAAACAGACATAAATTACTGTTGACATCCATGAAAAACATCAAATAAATTGACCAACACACATAACCGTCCATGAAACATCCATAAATGTGACAAAATTCCTGTTTTTTCATTCTCACTGACAAAAACCATAAAACAGACATAAATTGATGTTGACATCCATGAAAAACATAGAATAAATTGACCAACACACATAACCGTCCAAGAAACAACCATCAATGTGAGAAAATTCCTGTTTAACATTCACCTCGAGCGTGCCAAAAACACCCCTGGAGAAAGAGGTCATTGACCCCATTAACCACGTGTTCTCTCTAGGGACTCTATGCCCATATTTGGTGCCCCAGTGGGAGCTCATGAGGCATCTCTACTATAGTATTTGTTATTAGGAAGTACGCATGCATTTTTCGGGTGGAGAGGGGAGGAGGAATTTTCTGCTGGGGCGATTTTCCACGGGGAGAATCTTTCATGTAGAGGGAAGCTTCCAGGGGACGAACTTTTCGGGGGAAATTTTACACTGTGGTGAATTTTCCAGAATTCCTATGCAAAATTTCTTCATATGTCTTGCTTTGTCTTTACCGATTCAATTTTAGGCGTGGTGATGTTATAGGTAATTGTCCGGGGTAAATTTTCGCAAGGATTGAATTTTTCGGAATTTGCCTGTGGAGGTGGAGCCAGATATCCTAGCATTACCGTTTAAGAAACGATCAAAAATAAAAAAAACAAGTTTTTTCCACTGAAAGTAAGGAGTAACATTAAAACTTAAAACGAACAGTAATTATTACGTACATATATGAAAAGAGTTACACCTTTCTCAACACCTCGCTCTTTACACTAAAATTTAAGTTTCGTTTCAATTCCTTAAAAACGACTGAAACACAAGAGTCGTTTAATTAGAACAATAAGTAACTTTTTTAAAGTGCCGAAAAACTGTAGCGTGAAGAGCGAGGTTTTGAGGAGGGGGCAAACCCTTCATATATGTAAAAATTTCTGTTCGTTTTAAATTTTAATGTTACTCCTCACTGTCAGTTGAAAAAAAAAATTTTTTTTACTTAATGAGGCTTAGAGACATACATTTTTCTAAACGCAATGAAAAAAGTATATCATGGATACTCTTGCAATGCAAGCAAAAGTTGACGGCATATTTTCACGGAAACTGCCCCTTATTAAGTTGTTTCCCTTTTGTTTTCTATAATTATATGAACTTTCTTGTGTAATAACAACTGCAATACTTACTAATAAACAAATACGTATTTAGGATCATAATAAAAAGCTGATTCTTTGATTTAATGTTATAAATAGTTAGGCTCTTATACTTTCGTCCTTGGAAAGGATCGTTATTTTTTAATTTGACATTTTTTTGCTACTCCAACCAAATCATACAAAAAAAATGTTGGTGGAAAACTGGAAAGGGGTCACTCAGTCACAAATTAGAACTTATATTTTCCTTATTAAGGGTCAAAATCTATTGGCTGGCAGCCAACAATATGGCAACACATTTTTCCTGGTTTTTCTCTCTTCTACTGTCTTTCCTTTGGTTTTCTTGTAATTATTTTATAGTCCAAATTTCCAGGGGGCATGCCCCCTGCCCCTCCTGCCGGCGCCCATGACTAATGTAGCACATAACTAACATGTAAACAAATAAGGTTTTCATGGAAATGTTGGTAATATAAACTTAGGTGGGGGTTAATTGGATTCGAAATCAGAAGTTCTAGTGCTCTTTTTATGAGTCAGAGTGATCAGAGGGCAACTAGCTCTCTCACGTCGTATTTCCTCCAAATATATTCGATAGGTACTTTTGAGATGGCTATTTGTTCAAAAACAGTCAAAAATCACATAGCAAGGCCTTTGGGGTTGACGATATCCACCAGAGTCTGGGGAGCAAGGGTGGTAAGTTATACCCAAGGGGCATAAAAGGTTCCTATGGAAAAGGTGGTTGTGTGGACTTTAGAGGAGGCTCGTTTGGTTGAAATTACAAGGTTCTAGTTCCCTTTTAACCTTGTAGTTTTCAGGTCTGAATAGAAGTAACATAACTCTTAGTAGGCAAAAGATATTTTTATTTTAATCTCCTTGGTACTTTAAACCACGTTTTTTTAGGTGATACCTGCTGTAATCCACATTTTCTTGGCCGAATCAAAAATGTGATCGAAGAAGAAATAGATGGCGTCTATGTTCACTCAATCTCCATAGGTGATGGCTTTGCAAGGGTATATTCTCTTTTTTCTCTCCCTCTCTTTCTGTCTCTGTCTCCGCCTTTCCTTTCTCTTCCCCTTTTATTATATCTCTCACTCCCTCCCTCCCTCTCCATCCCTCTATTTATTACTCTCTCTATCCCCCTCTCTCTCTCACTTTTGTGTTTGACGATTTGGTCAGACTAGGATCTAAACCGTAATTCCTTTCGAAAACCTTTTTGTAATGGCCTTAATACGCTCTGTGAAGAAACTGGCCTTACATAACAAACGACAATAGGGAAGAATGAAAAAATGAATTAAAGACAGAACCAAACACGGTGAATTTCTAGCCATCGAACAAAAGAATTAGCAAACCTGGGGTTTCGATAAAAACTTTTGCGAGGCCACCTTTAGTACAAAAAGAAAATAGCCTTTAAAAATATTAGAGCCACGCCCAATCAAATAAGTTGATTTGAACACATCTCAAAATTATCCGTGCAAGAAAAAGCTGGCCCATTTTGCCGACATTCGAGTTTGAAAGAATGTGTAAGCAGTTTGCTTACTGATCCATTTTGGCTTCTAGTTAACTTTGTAGTTGTATTCAAAATCCATGATAGGTTTTGCCAAGCTAATATCGGAGCATAGCTAAATTATTTAAGGACGTGATAGGTATGTTTTATTATGAGCCATCAAAAGTAAAGATTTTATTGTCAATAAATACTGTTTCTCTACTAGAATGATTGAGATATACGTGTGTAACCGCAACTTTACAATTATATGTACGGTATGACAAGAATGTTTTGTGAAGTTGTCAAAAGCAAACTCTAAATTGATCCGTTACTATTGCTCAACGTGAAACCCGGTTTTACATAGGGGTGATCGGGGTGAAACCAAACTCTCTCAAGTGCTCAGACGCCATTCAGTGAAAAATTCTACAAAAATTAGTAATAGCGCCATCTAACCTTAATGTTAAAAGGAAGAATTCATAGTTCAGTTGATTGATCGTTTCAAAAGTCTAACTGCAAAAACTGTTTTAGGTAGGTCAATTTTTGTCTGGCACCTTGAACATTGGTGTTTTAAGCTGTAAATATGATACCGGAAAGTTTTTCTCTTGTTTTTGTCTTTTCAAACCGTGCGTGGTAACGAACTGTAAGTAAGGAGCGACCCGGCTCAATGGTAACCGAAACTCTAGAAAACGGTATTTTGATACAAATAGATGCACCAACAGAATCAAATTTTAATGATGATTTCAAATATATAAGTTTCATCAAGTTTAGTCCTACCCATCAAAAGTTACGCGCCTGAGAAAATTTGGCTGATTTTTGAAAAAAGGGGGAAAGACCCCCTAAAAGTTATAGAACCTTAATGAAAATCACACCATCATATTCCGCGTATCAGAGAACCCTACTGTAGAGGTTTCAAGCTCCTATCTACAAAAACGTGGAATTTTGCATTTTTTGCCAGAAGAAAGATCACGGGTACGTGTTTATTTTATTTATTTTTTTTCCCAGGGGTGATCGTATCGACCCAGTGGTCCTAGAATATGGTGGGAGGGCTCATTGGAATGGAAATTAAAAGTTCTAGTGCCCTTTTTAAGTAACCAAAAAAACGGAGGGCAACTAGGCCCCCTCCCACGCTCATTTTTTTCCCAAAGTCACCCGATCAAAATTTTGAAATAGCCATTTTGTTCAGCATGTTGAAAATATGATAAGTATGTCTTTTAGGATGACTTAATCCCCCGAAGTTCCCGGAGGAAGGGCTGAAAGTTATGAACTTTACCCAATGCTAACATATAGTATTGGTTATTGGGAAGTATACAGACGTTTTCAAGGGAGATTTTTCCTGGTAGTGGGGGGGGGGGGTGGGTGGGTCGGGGGTTATGTGGGAATCTTTCCATGAAGGAAGTTTTCATGGGGAAAGGGACATTGCTATGAAGGGGACGCCGGACTTCCCAGCATTATTTAAAAAAAGATCAGAAGTTAAATATAAAAAAACAAGTTTTTTAACTGCAACAGCAGCAACATCAAAACTTTAAACGAACAGAAAATATTACATATATTTTTGGGTTCACCCCCTAGTTAATACCTCGCTCTTTAAGCCAAAGATCTTTTAGTACTTTCATAAGAGCTATTTATTCTAATTAACGGCCTTTGTGATTAAGCGGTCATTTTTAAAGAACTGGAACAAAATTCGAACTTTCGCTTGAAGAGCAAGGTATTAACTAGGGGGCGAACCCCCTAATATACGTATTAAAAATATATGAATATAGAAGTTCGTTACGTAAGTTAATTCGTAAGTTACGTATATTTATTACTAATAAAAACGATCGTAAATAAAATTAAACAAGTTTCGAGAAAGCCATTTAACCAAATAAAAGTAAATTAATATGCAAATTTTGTTTTAATTATTCATGTACGGTGAGCCAAGATCAAAACCTGCATTTTTCAAAAACGTTCAAAAATTAAATTAAAAAACAAGTTTTTTTAACTGAAAGTAAGGAGCGACATTAAAACTTAAAACGAACAGAAATTATTCCGTATATGAAAGAGGCTATCCCCTCCTCAACGCCTCGCTCTTTACGCTAAAGTTTTACTTTCTCACAACTCTATTTTTTTTTAAACAATGAAAAACTTTAGCGTAAAGAGCGAGGCGTTGAGGAGGGGACATTCTCTTTCATATACGGAATAATTTCTGTTCGTTTTAAGTTTTAATGTCGCTCCTTACTTTCAGTTAAATAAAACCTGTTTTTTTTTTATTTAATCATTCTAGAATCGAGAAAAAGTGGCATTCTCAACATTTTCTATAATGCTCTTAAGCCAGGCGGCTTGCTCTTTCAGATTATAATGGAAGGATGATCCGGATATTTTTGGGGGGTTGAACCGGACGGTGTCTGGTTCTACCGTACATGAGCAAGACTTGATGATTGTTATATTTCTTTGCTTACGACCATGAGTCTTAAATCTTAAATGATTTTAATCTTAAATCTTAACTCATGAATCAGTTTCTATATTCAATAAGCAAAGAGACTGATTGTAAAAAACTCCCACTTGACCACTTCAAATTTGCCAAAGCAGCATCTAGCCAGATAAAATAAGAAAAAAAAAAGATATCTTGTGAATTTCAGCGGAATGTTCAATCTTATTTCATATTTTTTTCTCCTTCTTCTTCATGTTCAATTCTTCTTCTTCTTAATGTTCTCTCTCTCTCTCTCTCTCTCTCTCTCTTTCTCTCTCTTTCTTTTGATAAGAAAGAAAAATATCAACCCCGACCTTCCATACGTAACTATAGAATTCAGACCCATATCCTAGAATTTTTTCGGGGTGGGGGTGGGAGGGCGTCTTAGATCAGGAAGGTGCCGAGAAAAAATAATGCAATTCTTAGTAGATAGGATAATTTTGGAACTGTAAGTTTAAATCGGAAAGTTCACGAACAAAGTCGTAAAAATTACTGCATTAAGAAGTCGATTGAATCACTTGTTTCTCGAAGGAGTTTGTTTCTTGAAAAAGTCCATTCCGACCGTCGCACATTGCAGTCCACCTCATCGCAATTCATCTTCAAGAAGCACTGCCTTTTTTGCACCGCAGTTGTAGACCTTGTAGTTGCTTATAAAAATGGATATGAAGCATTTCTGGTACATTCAAATGGCATGGATATGAGAATTTGAGAGCTTTGTGAACTAAAGAATGACCAGTGGGGGAATGTCATCTACGGACGAGTTTGCTCAATAAGTGATTTTCATGCGGCAGATTCGGTGTACCATCAGAGGTGTTGTAATAGTTTTCGAACGTTCAGACATATCATGGCTAAGTTTAGTGAGACTGATAAACCATATATAAAAAAATTGACCAGTGGGGAATAGACGTCTACAGACGAGTTTGCTCAGTCAGTGATCTTCATGCGACAGATGCGGTGTACCACCAGAGGTGTTGTAATAAAGAAAATGACAAAGAGCAAGTGACATTGGATAATCTTTTTGATTTTAAGACAGTATCCGGTTGTGAGGCTTACTCGAAGGTCTACATAAAAAAAGTTTCTAGAGTATTATGGTGATCAGATTATAATTACTACTGTTGATGGGTCAGCTGAAGTTGTTACTCGGAAAACGACAGCATCAAGAATGCTTCACGACTTCTCTAAGGTTAAAAAAACCGAAAACAAAGAAAACAAGAAGAAAGAGCTTATAAAAAATCCACCAATTTCCAAGCCTTGAAGATTCAGATTGGCCAGCACAATTTTGATATCGCATTTTTTCAAGCCTTTCTTTACAAGCATTTGGTTTTGTGACATGAGACTTTCCCTTTAACATGTGATTTTTCCAGATTTTCGGAGGTCGAATTTTCAAATTCTTTTCAACAATTTATTAACCCTTAGTAATAAGTGGTTTAATTTTTTTCGTATATGTTATTTAGTCTTATAACCAATACAGAATAAAACTTTGATAGGTGATCTTCTGAATTTCAGATTTAAATAACTAAAGCTTTTATTTTTTGCTTTTCATCTTGTATTGCTAAAATATACTAGTATTTGTGTTCATATTCGATTGATTTCGCGCCTCAATTCCAGAATGTGGGGTTTTCATTTTTAAGCCTTTTTCAATAATTTAATCATGTTGAGTTAGATATAATTTATTATTTTTGTATATGCTATTTAAACTTATGACTACTAACAACGAGGCAAAGAAAGAAGCTAAAGCATAGTTTTAAAACAAGGTATTATCGGAATAGAAAAAGAAAGCAGAGACAATTCAAGCCATGAAACTTCATAACTAAAAATGGTATATCTTAACTTTCAAACAATGAGGCCACTATAAATTCTGTTTTTATTAAAAAAATACGTACGAGCCTGGCCATATATTTTTTTTATACAATCTTTCAGTATATTTATATTTCCAGTTTTTTTATATTTCCTGTTTAAGTTAGCTAGGTGCTTATTTATAGTATGAGAAAGTCTTTCAGGAACAAATTTAGGTAAAAACTTTAAAAAGAACTTGGGAAAAAGCCGTGAAGACATAAAGGGAACCTTCTAAGAAAAAAAAAAACCTTCAGGAGAATTCTTAAAGAAGGAAGAAACTTGCAGAATTGTTAATTGAAAAATTCGTTAGACAGGCTTTTTTTAAACTCAAAAACACTTAAAGGTTATTTTCAAACATAGAACAACTTAAAATACAGGGAATATACGAAGAGAATTCTTAAATTCTGGATTTCAAAAATTCAAGAAATCCCGAATTCAAGAAACGTGTGATGCACAAACCTACGCAAGCAAAAAGACCTTTCCGGTACCACTTAGTGCCAGAGTTACGTCTTTGCGTTGCGTTACAGCACGGTGTAGAGATGTATTAGTGGTTAGTCACGTCGTTCCGTAGAGGTAGAGGTTCACCATAGCGTCATGTAGTAGCAGGAAGCAGCCAAGGTGTCATACAGCGACAGGAATGTCGTTTTGTTTGCAAATGTTTAGTTTGGGTTTGACTTATCTGTGCTTTATTGGTCTATTCAGAAGTTGTTTTGTTTGAAAGTTATGGTTTGATATATTTAGTTTTTCTGTTCCCTGATTTGACCTATTTAAACTTTCTTTATCTATTTCAATGATGCCCAGTTTGAAAATAATGGTTTCCCATGCTTAATCTCGTAATTTTATGGTTTGACCTGTCTGTGCTTTCAATGTCTATTCCTAAGTTGCCCTGTCTAAAAGCTATAGTTTGGAGCATTTAGTTATGCTGATTCATGATTGGACATGTGTGTGTGCTTTCTTGGTCTATTCCAAAAGTACCTTGTTTGAACGATATGATTAGATATGTTCAGTTTTTCTATTTGATGGTTTGGCTTGTCGGTACATTCATTACGTATTCAGAAAGTGCCTTGTTTCAAAGCCATGATTTAATGTGTTCAGTTTGGCTTTTTCATGGGTGACTTGCCTGCGATTTCATTGTGCATTGCAAAGCTGCCTAGGTTGAAAGTTATGGTGAGGGACATTTGATTTTGCTCTTTCATAATTTGGCTTGTCTTTGATTTTTTTTTGTTTGTTTCGACGGTGCTTTGTTTAAAAGTTATGGATGGATATGTTTAGTTGTGCTGTTTCGTGGTTTGACTTGTCCGTGCTTTCTTAGTCTAATCTGAAGTTGTCTTCTTTGAAGCTTACAATTTGATTCCATTAGTTTGGCTTTTTAATGATTTGACTTGTCTGTGCTTTCTTTGTATATTCCGTATGACCCCGGTAATTTGTATAGTCCTTTAACCCTCTCATCTGTATTTCTATACTGGCCTAAGACTTGGTTTTGTATTTCCAACCTTATTGGTTTCACCTACCTCTCTTTTTCCACATATGACTTCTTTTGATTTTTTCATCCTAGTTTTGAGCTTGTTCGCAAGCTTCTTGGTCTCATATGACCTTTTTTGTTCCTTACGACTTCCTTTGATAATATTTGGATCTTCCCTCCATGCTCTAACTTCATACTATTTGTTCTAGTCTTTTTGCCAGGCCTCTTGGTGTCATCTGGCTCTCTTTTCACAAAAATGACTTTCATTACTCTCTTATTACTTATGGTCTTTTTCTTAATACTATGTGGTCTTTTCCGAGCCTATTAGTCTTTTCTGCCCTTCCTTTCCCACATACGATTTCGTTGATGTCTTATTAATGGGTCTAGTATTTTCAAGCCTCTTGGTGTCATTTGGCCCTACTTTCCCTATACAACTTGCTTTAACTTCTTTTACCTTGTTCTACTCTCTTACGTTTTGGTTTAGTGTTTTCCAACCCTCTTGCTCTCATCCGGCACTCTTTTCCAAAAACCTTCCTTAACACAGTTTCTGTTTTTGTGGTTTATAAAGAGGGACATCAGAGTATTAATTATGTAAATTTGAAATTCAGAGAATTACCCTACGAGATTTTACCGCCTACTGGCCATGAAATTAACTAATGTATGTTAAAAAAAATCAAAACTACCAATTACCCTTCATAATTAAATCATTAGAAAATGCTACAAAATTAGAACTACAAGAGTCTGGAATTAAAGCTTGAAATCAATCGAATGTAAACACTTATATCAACATATTCTAGGAAAACAAGGTGACTAGCAGAAAATCAGAGCTTCTTCTTATTTAAATCTGAAATTCCGATAGTTATACTAGGAAGTTTTTATCCTTTAATGGTTGTAAGACTAAATAGCATAGACGGAAAACGTATTTAGCCTCTCACTGAAAATGATAAATTATTTTTTAAATCTTGAAAATCAGAACTCTAAATTCTGGAAATAAAGCTTAAAATCAATCAAATACGAACGTTTACAAAAAAGGTATAGAATGTGGCATTGGACCGGTGAAGCTGATCTCTGTTTACTCAACTCTGTTCAGTAAACTCTGTTCGGTGATGCTGAACTCTGTTCGGTGATGCTGATCTCTGTTTCCTGGCCCTTCAGCCAAGAAGTGCAATGGGTGGTTGGGATATGAACATTAACGTCGGCAAATTCTTGAAATACTAGCTAAAAAAAAACCCTTTTCTCACATTACACTGTTTCTTAGGAAATTAATAAAATACAGTTTTCGGATGAAGAAGTTTTCAAATTATTCTAAATCATATTCCAAAAGGAAAATCTTACATCAAAGAACAAATTTCCTATACATAAGTGCTCATAGAAATGCCATATTGAAACAACGCAACGCCAATCTGAATATTCAAAGCTTCGAAGGGGGGGGGGGCAACTTGTGCCATATTTTCTCACCCTTTCGCCCCAAAGAAATTTAATATTAAAATTAAGCATGCCACTCTGAACAATCACAGTTTAGAGACAGAGTGGGCCTTACTCGGGCCACGTAGGCCTATCCCTTTTCACGAAGGATTCTTATATTAAAAGTACACACGAGGATTATGTACGCCCGTCTTTTTCCTTCAAAGAAGTCCAATATGTCCAACAAACCGCAGTGAAAATTAACGAAAGGTAAGAAAAGTCTTTTTTTCGGTAAAATGACGCCTGTCAAATGTGACAGGCATAAAATTTTACGCCTTTTTGGGTAAATAACAATCAGAAATATTTGGTCAGAAACAAAATAAAATGTGAAGGTGTGTGATTGTTCTCCTAGAATGCAATATCGCATAAATATGGGTCCAAGAATTTTCCCCAGAAAACCAATGAAATGTCATGAACTTAATACAAAGGACATTGTATTTCCCTATGCTTGACGTAGTAGACTAAGTATTATCACCTACTGATTATTTGATCTGAAATGATTAACTTCTAGAGCGAAAAGCCGTTCCCGCTACAAACTGGCTTCCCGGTTCAATGTTGGATTTTTGAAATTCCATTTAAATTAAGGCATTCCATACACATCCTTATCTCAGAGACGAAGGGTTTTTGGGCCTGAAAACTCCCACATGTGTAATCCCATGAATAAAATAGTACAAATTTTACACTCAGGATTGTATAAATTTTTGCGGTGTGGGGGGGGGGGAAGGGAGAAGTAGGCCAGACCCGAAAGATATGCCAGTATATTTCATTTATCTGTTTTTGAATAGGAATACAATACATTACGTGTATCAAACACTTAAGGCTATTGACATTATTTGCGCCATTCGCTTAATTCACATTATTACCTAAAAATGAAGTTTTCTTTTTACTGCTTTACTTAAATTTAGACCTAAACTAATTAATGACAATTAACTGAATTTCTTTACGAACACACAAAATCAGGTTCGTACAAGTTTCTAATACTTAATGGAAGCAAAGTTTAGTTTCGTTTGACCTAGTTGATCTGACCTAGTTGCTCGATTTGACCTAGTTGATTGATGCATGAATGTTTTTCAGGATGCTCAGAGTAGTTATTTTGTACCCCCAAACAAGCAAATAGAGATTGCTTGTGAACAGCTAAGGAAGGATGAAAAGCTTAAAAATGGCTATCACGGGCTTGGATTTTCACAGGGTGGCCTGTTTTTGTAAGTAATTCAGCGATGCGTAAGCAACACTTTTTGTTGTTTCGATTTACTTGTTTTAATATTTGTGTAATTGTTTACTTTATCTGTGTAATTTGTCTTGTTTGTCTTATGTGGTTTCGATTATACTTTTCATTTTCTCAATTTCCTTTTTTTGCTGCTCTCCCATTTTATATAATACTCCAGAGTGGTTACAAAACAGACTACGATCATCATTATTATTAATTTAATTATTATTATTATTGCATTTATTAATATTGCCATTATTATTTTTGCTATTGTTTTGTTTATACTGGTATTTTTTACAAAGGACTGAATATGTATATATATATATATATATATATATATATATATATATATATATATATATATATATATATATATATATATATATATATATATATAATATATATATATATATATATATATATATATATATATATATATATATATAAATGGGGCAATGCCTCGTAGATTTGGAAAAAGATGCTACTGGAAAAAATCAAGTCGACCTCTTTTGTCTCAACTTGGTATATAGTCAAAAGAGTGTTTATTATTGTCAGTTGTTTGTCAGAGCTACTTCAAACAGAAAGTTTGCCAATCTTTAAGGAACTTGCACTGATTTCTGGGAAATACAAGACGCTCCAAAAGCTGAGATACCATAACGAAACTTAAGCCAAAACACATTCGAATTTTTTGCTTTACATGATATACAGGAATTGAAGTCTCCAAAATCTAAAATCAGTGATCGGAGTAAGATAAGTCATGCTATTTCTATCCGTCTAAAAGATTTTCTTTCAAATTTAAAAATCGGTCATCCAGTTCAATCAGACTTCAGTAAATTTATGTGCTTCGAGGTGATAGACCGTTTCAATTTTGAGATGGACCGACGTTTCATGAAAACATGTCTCTGCTCGACGCTTTATCTGCCTCTGACCCTTCAAGTTCCGATTGCCCCAAATTTTTTAAAGTTAAGAGTATAATCTGTCATTACCAAGTGATTCTCGGTGTTGATGACTATTCCCTAGTATCTCAGCTTCTCTTGCAAAGGTGCAGCATTCTTATTGTTGTAAAGTTGCCCCTGCTTATCAGGGCTAAAAATCTTCAGCGTGTTATATTTGAGGCTTGGGTAAGAATTGGTACACAGAATTCAGTGACAACTAATATTTTATTATAAAAGGAAATAAGGAACTGATATTTTATTATAAAAGGAAATAAAAGGAAAAATATTCTAATCCTAATGATTTTGAATTTTTCTAAACCTCTTCTAGGTCTGTTGTTCAATCTACGAATGTTTACCGAAAAAAAGAATTAAGTTAATTCTAGGCTATCGGATACTTCTAGTTGAAAGACCTACACTTGAATAATCAGACAAGACTTGGGTGCCAGTGTATTTAAAATTCTTTGCATCAAATTATTGTTTCTTGAAAACTATGAATAACCTTTTTATCAGATCTCACACTAGATGAATAAATTAAACGAAGTTTCAGGTTTATATTCTGAAAAGGAGGTTCATTTTCTTTGGAATTTGATAAACTTTAACTTTTTAGACAAAACTGGATCTTGGGACGGAAGAGATTGGAATTCTTATTCTAGCAATGTAATTCCTCCTTTCTTCCCTAGCCATTCTATAAAACATCAGGGCCGCCTCTGTATAATATTAGCACGGGTTTAGAAATGCAAAGTTTGCTAAAAAGAGGAAATCGAGTCCTTCTTTCGTATAACGTCAGAGAATTCGCTAGGGGAGGAATATTGTATTGTCCTCTAGTTCCAATCTTCTCATATATATAAAAGATTTTAATAAACGCTAGGTAAATTTCAAAGGTCATTAAGCTGGAAGGAGGAGCCAAAAGCTCTTTAATGTATTCTTTAAGGTTAAGGGGTTTATCTTGTACTTAAACCTTAGGTTATGCACAAGTTCCAGTTTCTAAGACGAAACCAGTTATATTTCTATTTTAATCCTTAAAATTTCTATACTTTGTTTAGAGTATCCAAGTCTTTCTAACTAAACCCAAAATGTCGTTCTTTGTTTTCAGCACTAGTTTATGTCTCCTATATAAGTATTAAATTTATTAACTCAACTCAGCATAAGACCTTAGTTTAGCCCAGGCGACATAAATCTCTTTGAAGCTTATTATCTTATTTCAGTGGTTCTCAAAGGAAATTTATGCAGAACAGTAGTAGCTTTTTATACTAATTTATAAAGAAAACACTTATTCATATTCCTTGGTTATGAGGCAAACTACCCCAATTTGTCTCTCATCCTTAAGTTATATTCATTTTGCTACTGGATCCGTTTTAGCCCCCTTGTCCTGCTCTTTTAGCCAATCAAGAACTTTTTGTTTAAAAGTTTTTTTTTCAGTATTTCAGGGCCTTGCGTTTGTTTATACCCAAAACTAGTCTAAATTAGGTCTTCAAATATTTATCACGGGTTCAAAAGTCGTTAGATTCTTTGACAAAAAAGTTTCACTAAAAGATTTATGACTAGTTACGCAAAGTGAAGTTATTTTCAAATTCAAGCTAATTTGAAATTGTCGCTATATTTCTGATGTATTGAAACGAAAGGGAATTCCAAGCTTTACTAAAATTGAGTTACCAAATTGCACAAAATTAAGGCCTCCTTACATTTTGACACTTCAAAACTGGGCTTTCTCAAAACTTTTGAAATTTCATATGACCTCCTAATTACCTTTTCTGCAATGCTAAGTCTTATGAAGCTAGTTGGTGCTTTGCTTGTGACCTGACCATTGCCAGCAGTGAAAGATATTAAATAAAAAAACAAGTTTTTTAAACTGAAAGTAAGGAGCGACATTAAAACTTAAAACGAACAGAAATTATTCTGTATATGAAAGAGACTGTCTCCTCCTCAACGCTTCGCATACGCTAAAGTTTTTTATTGTTTTAAAAAATAAAGTTGTGAGACAGAGTCAAACTTTAGCGTAAAGAGCGAGGCGATGAGGAGGGGACAGTCTCTTTCATATACAGAATAATTTCTGTTCGTTTTATGTTTTAATGTCGCTCCTTACTTTCAGTTTAAAAAACTTGTTTTTTTTATTTAATTTTTGAACGTTTTTGAATAAATGCAGGTTTTGATCTTGGCTCACCGTACATGAATAATTAAAACAAAATTTTCATATTAATTTACTTTTATTTAGTTAAATGGCTTTCTCGAAACTTGTTTAATTTTATTTACGAACGTTTTTATTAGTAATAAATATACGTAACTTACGAATTAACTTACGTAACGAACTTCTACATTCATATATTTTTAATACATTTATTAGGGGGTTCGCCCCCTAGTCAATACCTTGCTCTTTAAGCGAATGTTCAAATTTTGTTCCAATTCTTTAGAAATGACCGCTTAATCACAAAGGCCGTTAATTAGAATAAATAGCTCTTTTGAAAGTACTAAAAAAATCTTTGGCTTAAAGAGCGAGGCATTGACTACGGGGTGAACCCAATTATATATGTAATATTTTCTGTTCGTTTAAAGTTTCGACGTTGCTGCTGTTGCAGTTGAAATACTTATTTTTTATATTAAATTTATGATCTTTTTTTAAATAATGCTGGGAAGTCCGGCGTCCCCTTCATAGCAATGTCCCTTCCCCCATGAAAACTTCCTTCATGGAAAGATCCTCCCACATAACCCCTGACCCACCCCTCCCCCCACTACCAGGAAAAATCTCCCGTGAAAACGTCTGTATACTTCCAAATAACCAATACTATATGTTAACATTGGGTAAAGTTCATAACTTTCAGCCCTCCCCCCGGGAAGTTCGGGGGATTAAGTCATCCTAAAAGACATACTTATAATATTTTCGAACATGCTGAACAAAATGGCTATCTCAAAATTTTGATCAGGTGACTTTGGGAAAAAAATGACCGTGGGAGGGGGCCTAGTTGCCCTCCATTTTTTTGGTCACTTAAAAAGGGCACTAGAACTTTCAATTTTCATTCCAATGAGTCCGTTCACGATATTCTAGGACAACTGGTTCGATACGATCACCCCTGGGGAAAAAAAAACAAAACAAACAAATAAACACGCACCCGTGATCTTTCTTCTGGCAAAAAATGCAAAATTCCACATTTTTGTAGATGGGAGCTTGAAACCTCTACAGTAGGGTTCTCTGATACGCGGAATATGATGGTGTGATTTTCATTAAGGTTCTATAACTTTTAGGGGGTCTTTCCCCCCTTTTTCGAAAATCAGCCAAATTTTCTCAGGCGCCTAACTTTTGATGGGTAGGATTAAACTTGATGAAACTTATATATTTGAAATCAGCATTAAAATTTGATTCTTTTGATGTATCTATTTGTATCAAAATACAGTTTTCTAGAGTTTCGGTTACCATTGAACCGGGTCGCTCCTTACTTACAGTTCGTTACCACGAACTGTTTGATTGATTGGAATTAGGGCATGTGAAGGATTGTCTGCTATTGATAATGAGAAGTAACCGACTCAATAATCACATAATCAATGGCGTAAGAAAAGAAGGTTAAGAAATTATATTGGGATAGATCAGTCAACGAATTGTTCAAACAGCGAAGTCATTGATACCCCTCTTTTTCTTCTTTTTTTATGCTACTTATTTTTAGTTTCCCCTTGAGACCTTAATTTTTAGTTTAAAACATTAATTATAGTTAGCAACAGGCCTATAAAGCTTTGCCAATCGTACTACCTTTTTTCACCACAACTTACCGTCTCGCGGGTAAACTTTCCCCAAGTATTTCATTTTAAGCCAAAAATCTCTCGTTTTTATATTTAAAGTGAAATTCTAATTTTCTTTTCTTTTTATTTCCCCTCGACGATTTAAATTTTATTTTTTGAAAATTAACTATAGTTAAAGCTACCAACGGGCCAAACAAACATATGGACGTTCCTTCAATCACCATTAATCACTAGAAGCTTAGCAGAGAAATTGCTGAATAGTTAGGTCAAGCAAGAACATGGCAAAAGCTATTTTTTAAATGCTAATGATCAGAATCAAAATGCCACAAGTACAAACCAGCTTATAAGTGAATAAGTAGGACTGTATAATATCATTAAACAGGATAACTTACCTTTGTAATAGCTAGAGCTCAAAACATTATCTTACACAGGGCATAAACACCGAAACTGTTTTTGTAAGAGTTTTGGAAAGAAAGGTTAGATGAGACCAAAAAGCCTGGAAACAGACTTGACTAGGTAACAGGACAGTAGAGCAGGTTCAAGGAAGTTGTATGGAGGAAAAGGGCCAGAGTAATCAAAGACGCTTCGAAAAAAAAAAAAACAGATTAAGACGTAAGAGAGTGGAACAGTGGGAAAGAGGTCAAAGGAAGTCGTACGTAGAAAAGGAGAACTGGCTGAAACCAAAAGCCTTAGAAAAAGACTAGAACAAGTCGTAAGAGAGTAGAGCAAGTTAAAGAAATTCGAATGAGGGAAAGTAGGCCCAGATGAGACAAAGGGACTTGGAAAAAGACTAGATTAAATCCTAAGAGACGAGAACAATGGAAAAGAAGTTAAAGGAAGTTGTATGCAGGAAAAGAGGACTGGCTGAGATCAAGAGCCGCGGAAAAAGACTAGAATAAGTCTTAAGATATTGAACCAAGTGAAAAGAATTCGGACAGGGCAAAGAAGAGCAGAGGAGGGTCATTGGAAGTGATTAAGGATGATGGAAGCCATGATAGGAATTTCAGAAGGACCAAACGTAATTAGGAGGATAAAAATGATTTGAAAAACTCAGAGTAGGGCAAAAAGGTCAGAAGGGACTACTATTGTCAGTAGGAGGCTAAAAATATCAAAGGGGTGGAAAAAGGCCAGAAGAAATTAAATAACATCCAACCAGAATGAACAAAGTCAATGGGCCAAAAGAAATTTTAGAGGGAGTAAACATAGTAAGGAGGGTAAAAAAGGACAAGTGGAACTCGATAGATGGTAAGAATGTCAGAAAAGACTAACAATGTCAGAAGAGGCTAAAGAGATCAAAGGAATAAAAAAAAACTTAGAAGAAATTAAATCAAGTCTAAGAAGAAAAAACAAAGTCATCAGGGACAAAGACTGGAAGCCATGAAAACCCAGCTCACTGTATGATAGCAAAAAGTTTGTTGCACTGTTTGAAATTTTGAGATACACACAATTGACAAAATTCGTTTTAAGCATCTTCTCTATCAGCTTGAAAGTAATCTGGAATTGAGAATGATTTCAATCTTTCTAGCATTAAATAAAAAAACAAGTTTTTTTTAACTGAAAGTATGGAACGACACTAAATCTTGAAATGAACAAAAATTATTCCGTATATGAAAAAGGCTGTCCCCTCCTCAACGCCTCGCTCTTTACGCTAAAGTTTTTATTGTTTAAAAAAATTGAGTTGTGAGAAAGAGTCGAACTTTCGCGTAAAGAGCGAGATGCTGAGGAGGGGACAGCCCCTTTCATATACGGAATAGTTTCTGATCGTTTTAAGTTTTAATGTCACTCCTTACTTTCAGTTAAGAGACTTGTTTTCTGTTTATTTTCTGAACGTTTTTGAATTAATGCAGGTTTTGATTTTGGCTCATAGCAATTTTGGCTCATAGCATATTTGGCACCTTTTACACCTTTTGGCTCATACCGTACCAATAGCACCCTTTGGCTAATAGCAATTAGGCTCATAGCAATTTTGGTTAAGAGCAGTTTTGGCTCATAGCACCCCTTCATAGCTAAATCCCTTCCCCCAAGAAAACTTCTTCCACGGAGAGATCCTCCTACGTAAAGCCCCGACCCCCCCCCACTACCAGAAAATTCCCCCTGAAAACTTCTGAATACTTCCCAATAAAGAATACTATATGTAAACACTGGGCACAGTTCATAACTTGCAGCCCTTCCCCCGGGGACTGTGGAGAATTAAGTCATCCTCAAAGACATAGCTATTATATTTCTCAACCATGCTGAACAAAATGGGTGTCTCGAAGTTCTGATGAAGTGACTGGAAAAAAATGAGCGTGGGAGGAGGTCTAGTTACCCTCCATGTTTCGGTTACTTAAAAAGAGCACTGGAACTTTTAATTTCCATTTGAACGAACACTCCCGCGATATTCTAGGACCACTGGATCGATATGATCAGCCCCCCCCCAAAGAAAAAATAAAAATAAACACTCATCCGTGGTTTTTCTTCTGGCAAAAATACAAAATTCCGCATTTTTGCAAATAGGAGCTTGAAACCTCCATAATAGGGTCTGCTGATACGCTGAATCTGATGATGGGATGTTCATTAAGGTTCTGTGACCTTCAGATGATGTTTCCCCCTTTTTTCCAAAATAACGCAAATTTTCTCAGGCGCCTAACTTTTGATTTATAAGACTAAACTTGAAGAAACTTATAAATTTGAAATCAGCATAAGAATCTAATTCTTTTAATGTATCTATTGGTATAATTTTTTTTTTTTAGATTTTCAGTCACTATTGAGCTAGGTTGCTCCTTACTTACAGGTCGTTACCATGAACTGTTTGATAAAAGGGGTTACCCGACTATGAATATTTTCAATCCCCTCAGGCTCTCCTAGGTCTTGGGAGCTGCTGGTATCCAAGGATAATATTGTTTCTTTGTTCAAACAAATTCAAATTGTCATTAAAGCTTGAAGTGATATCTGCTCTATCAAGTGTGAAATTATCTAGACCTTGAATAATCTTGAAATTTCCGGGATAAAAAGAGTTGCTTAACTTGGAACTTTTTAAATCTGCCCAGCCTCGCCAGACCATACTTTAATTAGTAGATCCAAACTTGAATCGGTTACAGTCACAGTCATAATTTTTCACAGTCGCGAGTGGTCTCAAACGCAAGTGTCCACAGCCTTAAGAAGTCATAGTCACAAGTAGTCACGGTCACAAATAGTTGCAGTCAGGATTGTAAGTAGTCACTGTTGTATTCTCAAATAAACGGGATTCTGGAGAACACACAGAAGAAGGATACCGCGTAGTGTGGGTTGAAACAGTTGCAAGTCGTGGAGTGGACAAAATAAGAAGAGATGTAGCTTTTTTCGGTTCAGGAAATTATTTCTACCTACTCTGACGTTAGCGAGACTATCACTCGGACAGATTAATGTGTGCCACATAATCATAATCAGCACAATAGCGCCGCCTAAGTAAAGAGCGATATTGGCACAACTTTTTTCTTGGTTCTTGGTCTTAGACCAGGGTACTTCGTATCCAAGGATTTGTCGTAGAAACATCGAAAAATGCTCATTTGATTGGAAATGGGAGTGGCTTGTGCCCTTTTTAATAATCGAAAATGATTGCAAGGCAACTAACACCCCTTCCACGCCCACTTTTGCCAAAACGCATTCATTTTGTTCAGCGTAGTTGACGTCCAGATAGAAATTATGTTTTTGAGGAGGACACTCCCCACAGCCCTCAGGACAAGGGTTGTAAGATATACCCTGGGGCATATAAGGTTATCATAGAATGCGTTGTCTTAGAAACTTCAAAAAAGGCTCATTCGATTGGAAATTAAAAGGGCTAGTGCCCTTTTTAATAGTCGAAAGTGATTGGAGGGCAACTAACCCCCCTCGCACGCCGGCCTTTTCCCCAAAAATATCCAATCAAAATTTTTAGATAGCCATTTTGTTCAACGTAGTTGAAAGCTCTGGAAATTAGGTCTTTGAGAATGAAACCCCCCCCAGCCCCTAGGGCAAGGGTCGTAAGTTATGCCCTGGGGTAATATAAGGTTTTTTCTTATAGAAAGAGTTGTCGTAGAAACTTCAAAAAGGGCTCATTTGATTGGAAATTGAAATGGCTAGTGCCCTTGTTAATAGTCGAAAATGATTGGAAGGCAACTCACACCCCTTCCACGCCAACCCTTTATCCAAACACATTCAGTAAAAATTTTGAGATAGCCATTTTGTTCAGTGTAGTTGAAAGTTCTGGAAATTAGGTTTTAGAGGATGACACTCCCCCCACAGCCCTCAGGGTAAATGTTGTAAGTTGTGCCCTGGGTATATGAGGTTTTTATTGTAAGCTTGTCGTAGAAACTTGAAAAAGGACTCATTCGATTGGAGATTCAAGGGCTAGTGTCCTTTTTAAAAGTCAAAAGTGGCTTGAGAGCAACTACCTCCCCCCCCCTCACGCCCTCCTTTCCCCCAAACACATCCAATCAAAATTTTATATGGCCATTTTGTTCGATGTAGTTATAAGTCTTAGAAATTATGTATTTGAGGATGATAAACCACTCAGAACCCTCAGGACAAGGGTTCTAAGGTATGCCCTCGGGGCATATAAGGTTTTCTATAGATAGTGATCTTAGAGAAACTTCAAACAGGGCTTATTCGATTGGAAATTAGAAGGGCTTGTGCCCTTTTTAATAGTAGATAGTAATTGGAGGATAACTAACACCCCTCTCACACCCACCAATTTCCCAAAAACATCCAATCAAAATTTTGAGACAGCCATTTTGTTCGACCTAGTTAAAAAGTCTGGAAATTATGTTTTTGAGAATGGAACTCCCCTATAGCTCTCAGGGCAAGGGTTTTAAGCTATGCCGTAGGGGCTGTAAGTTTTTTTTATTGAAAGTTTCGTCGTAGAAACTTCAAAAAGGAATTTTTGATTGGAAATTGAAACGACTAGTTCTCTGATAGTGATTGGATGGCACGTAACCCCCCTCTTACGCCCACAATTTTCCCCCTAAAAATTTTAAAATTTTAAGATAGCCATTGTGTTCAACGTAGTTGAAAGGTCAAGAATTTTGTCTTTGAGGATGACAGCCCCCTCACTGCCCCCAGATCAAGGGTTGTAAGTAATGCCCTGGGGCACATATGGTTTTTATAGAAAGTGCTGTCGTAGAAACTTCAAAAAGGGCTCATTCGATTGGAAATTGAAAGGGCTAATGCCCATTTTAATATTCAGAAGTGATTGGAGGGCAACTAAATCCCCTCTCACACCCACCATTTCCCCAAACATATCCAATCAAAATTTTGAGATTGCAATTTTCTTCAACGGAGTTGGAAGTTCTGGAAATTAGGTCTTTGAGGATGACAACCCCCCTCAGCCCTCATTGTAAAGGTTGTAAGTTAAACCCTGGGGGAATATAGGTTTTTTATTGAAAGCGTTGTCGTAGAAACTTCAAAAAGGCTCATTCGATTGGAAATTGAAAGGACTAGTGGCATTTTTTTAATATTTGAAAGTGATTCAAGAGTAACTAACGCCCCTCTCACGCCCACCATTTCCCCAAACACATCCAATCAAAATTTTTGGATAGCCATTTTGTTTAACGTAGTTGAAAGTTCTGGAAATTAGGTCTTTGAGGATGACAGCCCCCTAACAGCCCACGGGCAAGGGTTTTAATTTACGCCCTGGGGGCATATAAGGGACTTATAGAAAGCGTTGTCTTAAAAATTCTAAAAGGCTCGTTCAATTAGAAATTGAAAGGACTAGTGCCCTTTTTAATAGTTGAAAGTGATTGGAAGGCTTGAAATTTTTATAGTAAAGATCGATGTGGGTACAATGTATTATTATTTTTTTCCTTTTTTTTTTGTTTTGACCAGGGCACTTAGTATCAAAGGAGTTGTCTTAGGAACTTCGAAAAGGACTCATTTGATTTAAAATAGAAAGGCCTAATGCCCTTTTTAATAGTAGAAAGTAATTGGAGGGCAACTAGTCCCCCTCCTACGCCCACCCTCCCATTTGCCTGTTATGTTTAAAAGCTAAATGTGGCCTTAAGATTAAATCACACTGCACCGTGTTAATGCTAATTCCAAATAAGGCTTCTCAGCATTACCCCAAGAACGACTGAGGTTGTTATGTTCAAACTTTCGGGGCTACTTCTGCTCTTAAAATTTAACCAAATCAAACTAGCGTAAGTGTATCCAAGCTATCAAAGAGAGTAAACAGATGTTTATGCAGCTCAAGCTTGAAACGAACAAAAATCACTACAAACAAGAGTTTGGGTATCGCCTCCTTCTCTCACTGTAAAAGTCTAAAACCTACTGCATCATTTGCGCTTTATTGAAAACCAATTTTATTGCAAATGTTTTTTTTTGTACTTAATATTTAAAATAAACATTAAAATTATAGCAAAATTTTGAACTGATGACCTTTCAGCAATTAATATCATTATACATCAAATATTCAGTTTAATTTATTAGCTCTTTCTAGAGTTTTTCAAGACTAATATAGTTTCAATACAAACAAGAGTTTGGATACAGCCCCTTTCCTTAACTGTAAATAAAAACCAAAAGCCTACTGCGTCATTTTTGCTTCACTGAAAACGAATTATATTACAAATATTTTCTTTTCCAGTTCTTACAGCATTAAAAATAAAAACAAAATTAGAGTGAAATGAATTCTTGAACTGATGGACCTTTCAACAACTAATATCATTATACATAAAGCATTCAATTTGATATTTTGTACGCTTTCCAATTCTGTTCAAGACGCATATAGTTTTCAGTAATGTGCCAATGACGCAGTAGGTTTTAAGCGAAAATGACGCAGTAGGCTTTTGGTTTTTATTTACAGTTAAGGAAGGGGGCAGTATCCAAACTCTTGTTTATATTGAAACTATATTAGTCTTGAACAACTCTAGAAAGAACTAATAAATGAAACTGAATATTTGATGTATAATGATATTAATTGCTGAAAGGTCATCAGTTCAAAATTTTACTATAATTTTAATGTTTATTTTAAATATTAAGTACAAAAAAAAAATATTTGCAATAAAATTGGTTTTCAGTAAAGCGCCAATGACGCAGTAGGTTTTAGACTTTTACAGTGAGAGAAGGAGGCGATACCCAAACTCTTGTTTGTAGTGATTTTTGTTCGTGTCAAGCTTGATTTGCATATTCAATTTAAGTTTCACTCGTCTTAAGATTTATTTATTCATTTACATTACTGTCTATTGTATGTTTGTTTGCATTGATTGTTTATTTAATTTCTATTCGTTTAAAGTTTCATTTATACTTCAATATCAGAATATTTTTTTTTCATTTTAAGCTTGATTTTCATATTCAATCTAAGCATTACTCGCTTTAAGATCTATTTATTCATTTATATTATTACTTGTTGTATATTTTTTCCTATGATTGTTTATTTAATTTCTGTTCGTTTTGGGTTTCATTTATTCTTTAATAGTAATTTCTGGTCGTTTTTAGTTTGAATTTTAACAGGTATTTGTGTCTGATGAGCTTAAGTTTAAAATGACCATTACTTTTTTTTTGAGAAACTTATTTTTGGAAAGTTTTTTTTTTAATTAATTCTTGCTTGTTTTTGACTGCAAAGAGTTTTAAGTTTTTAAAAATTCCTTGTTTCAAAATCAAAATTTTGAAAAAAAAATCAAATCTTCATAAAAGTATTAAAACTGGTATCAAAGTAATAATATCAAAGTGAAAAAAGTTTGCCCCCTTTGAAATGAGCCCCCTTTGAAGTTTATACGACGATCCCTTCTATATGAAATGCGTTTGAGAAAAAAAATTAATGGAGTGTGGGGGGAGGATAGATGCCCTTTGATCACTTTTTACTCTTAAAAACTGAATTACAACTTTCAGTTTCCTCTATTAAGTTTATACAAGCAACCCTTCCATAACAACCGTATATGCCCCCAGGGCATAACTTACAACGCCTACCATCGAGCCCTGGGGGCTGTGTTGACACCGGAGTTTTTGTTATCTGAACTTTGAACTATTTCTAACAAAATGTATGTCTCAAAATTTTTATCTGATGCATTTAGGGCGTGGAAGCGGGTTGAGGGGCGGGGGGGGGGCTAGTTTCCCTCCAATCTCTTTTGACTCTTAAAAAGGGAACGATAAATTTCATTTCCCAGTCAAATGAACCCTTTTCGAAGTTTATACAAGCTTCCCTTCTATAAAAACGATATATGCCCCCAGAGCATTACTTAAAACGCCTGCCTCCAGACCATGGGGGTTTGTGTCGACACAGGAGTTGTTTTGTCTGACGTTTGAATTTTTTTTTAATGAAATGGCTATTTAAAACTATTATCGGATGGGCTTGGGGGAAAAGGATGTGTGGGGGGGCTAGTTGCCCTCGGATATCTTTTGACTCTTAAAAAGTCAACTAGAACTTTCAATTTCCAATAAAATGAACCCTTTTCGAAGTTTATACAAGCTTCCCTTCTATAAAAACGATATATGCCCCCAGAGCATTACTTAAAACGCCTGCCTCCAGACCATGGGGGTTTGTGTCGACACAGGAGTTGTTTTGTCTGACGTTTGAATTTTTTTTTAATGAAATGGCTATTTTAAAACTATTATCGGATGGGCTTGGGGGAAAAGGATGTGTGGGGGGGCTAGTTGCCCTCGGATATCTTTTGACTCTTAAAAAGTCAACTAGAACTTTCAATTTCCAATAAAATGAGCCCTCTCTGAAGTTTATACGAGCATCCCTTTCATAAGAACCATTAACACCCCAAGGACATCACTTACAACGCCTAATCTCTGGGCCCCGGAGGGTTTTGTTGACACCGAAGTTTTTGTTATCTAATTTCTGAACAATTTTTAAAGAACTGACCATCTCAAAATTTGTAGCGGATGAGTTTGGGGAAAGCAGGCATAGGGGCTAGTTGCCCTTAAATCTCTTGACTCTTAAAAAGTGAACTAGAACTTTCAGTTTCCAATCAAATGAGCCCTCTATGAAGTTTATACGAGCATCCCTTTCATAAGAACCATACATGCCCTTAGAGCTTAACAAAGAACGCCTTCTTCTGGCCCCTGGGGGGTTGTTTGGACACCGGAGTTTTTTATTCGACCTTTGAACTATTTTGTTTTAACAAAATGTCTACCTCAAAATTTTCATAAGATAAGTTTGGAAAAAGAAGGCGTGGGGGGGCTAGTTGCCCTCAGATCTCTGTTGACTATTAAAAAGTGAACTCGAACTTTCAATTTCAAATCAAATGAGCCCTCTCTGAAGTTTATATGAGTATCCCTTTCATAAGAACCATATATACCCCAGGGTATAACTTACAACGCCTGCCCCCGGGCCCTGTGGGAGTGTGTCGACACCTGAGTTTTTGTTATCTAACTTTTGAAATTTTTTAACTTAATGGCTATCTCAAAATTTTTATCTTACCATTCGGGAAAAATGGTTGTGGGGGGGGGGCTAGTTGCCCTCTGATCTCTTTTGACTCTCAAAAAATGAACTAGAACTTTGAATTCCAATCAAATTAGCCCTCTCTGAAGTTTTTACTTGCATCCCTTCCATAAGAAACTACATGTTCCCCCAGTGCATAACTTACAACGCCTGCCTTTGGGTCCTGGGGGGCTCTGTCAACCCCGGAATTTTCGTTATATATTCTTTGAATAATTTTTAAAAAATTGCTATTTCAAGGTTCTTATCAGATATGCTTGAGACGAAAAGGGTGCGGAGGGGGGGGGGCTAGGTGCCCTCCTATTCCTTTTGACTCTTAAAAAGTGACTAGAACTTTCAATTTTCCAATCAAATGAGCCCTTTTTGAAGTTTATACGAGCATTCCTTCCAAAAGAACCATATAAGTCCCCAGGGAATAACTTACAACGCCTACCCCCTGGCCCTGGGGGTTTGTATAGAAACTGGAGTTTTTGTTATTTTCTTTGAAATATTTTTAACAAAATAGCTATCTCAAAATTTTCATTGGATGCATTTGGGAAGCAAGGGCGTTGGGAGGGGGGTCGGGTTATCCTCCAATATCTTTTGACACTTAAAAGTTAACTAGAACTTTAAATTTCCAGTCAAAACGAGCCCCCTCTAAAGTTTTTACGAGCATTCCTCCATTAGAGCCATATATGCCCCCATGGCCTAGCTTATAACCCCTACCCTGAAGACTTTGGGGGGAGTGTCAAGCTCAGTGATATAATTTTTCAGAACTTTCAACAACGCTGAACAAAATGTCTGTTTTAAAATTTTGATTGGATATGTTTAGGGAAATGGCTGGCGTGGAAGGGATGTTAGTCGCCTTCCAATCACTTTCGACTATTAAAAAAGATATTTGCTTGGATAGAAAACTTTCTAACGGGGCGCAAGCAAGTCATTGCTGTAGAAAGCCAGATAAGCCAAATATAATTTGACGTTATCAGTGGTGTCCCACAGAGAATTATCCTAGGTCTCCTTGTGTTCAACCTTTATATAAACTACCTAGTTGATGATATTGACTCAACAATTCTGCTGTACGCGGATGAAAGCAAGCTATACCGTATCATCATGTCACCTGAAGACTCTGCAAAACTTCAAGAAGATCTTGACCGTGTTAGCGCCTGGATGAAGACTTGGCTGATGGAAATTAATATCCCGAAAAGCCACCACTTGAACCTCGGAGCTCATTTTGACTCTCGCCACCACTTGACCCTTGGATGTTCATCTGCATCATACAGCATCGGGCCCACACCACTTGCTCAAAGCACGGTCGAAAGAGATTTGGGTATCAGGGTTGACCACAAGTTGACCTTCTCGGACCACTATGAATTGGCCATAAAACAGGCTACACGGATATCAGTGCTGATCAGACGAACGTTCAAGTGCCTCGATGTAGAAATGCTGGCGACCCTCATCAAGTCGCTAATCCACCCAATTCTCGAATATGGTCATTGCACAGTTCGTTCCATCCCCGGACAAGGATACAGATGCACCGGAAGCACTTCAAAGGTGAATGACGAAGTTCTCCCCAAGTCTGAAAGACCTCCCATATGAACAACGTCTTCGTCTGCTTTGCCTACCAGCACTCTCATACAGATTTCTAAGCGCTGATATGATCGAGCTTTACAAGCTATGCCTTGGATGCTATGACGACATCCCCGATGAAGCACTGCTGGTCTTTAACGAAAATCATCTACGTGGCCATCCCTTAAAGCTTAAAACTGAAAGGTTGTATAAAGATGTAGGTAAATAGGCCTTTCGAAACCGAGTCGTTGACACCTGGAACTCCCTACCCGAAAAAAACGCTCTGGCACCCTCCATCAGCTCTTTCAAGAACTCGGTTGACAAGATATACGAGAGTCATATGTACGACTTCAGTAGCTTTGGAAGATTTATCTAAATTTTTGTATTGTCTTTTTTCTGTTTTATACGAGGCTCTGGCCTATGTTTTGAATTACATTATATTATTATTATTATAGAAACCTTATATGCCCCAGGGCATAACTTATAACCCTTACCCTGAGGGCTGTGGGGGGGGGGCTGTCATCCTTAAAGACCTAATTTCCAGAATTTTCAACCCCGTTAAACAAAATGGCTATCTCAAATTTTTGATTGGATGTGTTTGGGGAAAAGGTGGGCGCGAGAGGGGGGTTATTTTCCCCCAATCACTTCCCACTATTTAAAGGGCACTGGCCCTTTGAATTTCCAATCGAATCAGCCCTTTATCAAGAGCTCATAGACCCCCCAGGGTATAACTTATAACCCTTGCCCTGAGGGCTATGGGCAGTGTCCTCCTCAAAAACATAATTACTCTCAGGAAATCAACTACGTGGAACAAAAAGACTATTTCAAAATTTTGATTGGATGTGTTTGGTGAAATGGTGGACGTGGAAGGGGTGTTCGTTGCCTCTCAATGACTTTTGACCCTTAAAAAGGGCACTAAAACTCTCGATTTACAATTGAATGAGCCCCCTTTAAAGTTTTTGCGACGACTCTTTCCATATGAAGTGCTTTTGGGTAAAAAAAATAAATAAATAGATAAATAATAAAACATTGGAGCTGTATGGCCTTCACTATAGGCAACGCTTTAGCGTTGCCTCTGATTTATTATTTTTTTTTCCAGAGGCACTTCATATGGAAGGGGTCGTCGTAGAAACTTCAAAAGGGGCTCATTCTATTGGAAATCGAGAGTTCTAGAGTCCTTTTTAAGGACTAAAAGTGATTGGAAGGGAACTAACACCCCTTTCACGCCCACCAGTTCCCCAAGCACATCCAATCAAAACTTCTTGAGGAAGACAATCCCTCACAGCCCTCAGGGCAAGGGTTGTAAGTTATGCCCTAGGGGCATATATTGTTTATATAGAAAGCTTTGTCGTAGAAACTTCAAAAAGGACTCATTCGATTGGAAATTCAAAGGGTTAGGGCCCTTTTTAATAGTCAAAAGTGATTGGCGGGCAACTAGTCCCCCTCTCACGTTCACCTTTTCCCCAAACAAATCCAATCAAAGTTTTGAGATTGGCATTTTGTTCAACGTAGTTTAAAATTTATTAAATTAGGTCTTTGAGGACAGCAAGCCCCCCACAGCCCTCAGGGCAAGGGTTGTAAGTTTTGCCCTGGGGGCATATAAGGTTTTTATAGAAAGCGTTGTCATAGAAACTTCAGAAAGGGCTCATTCAATTGGAAATTAAAATGCCTAGTTCCCTTTTTAATAGTTGAAAGTGAATGAAAGGCAACTACCACCCCTTCCACGCCCACCATTTCCCCAAACATATCCAATCAAAATTTTGATATAGCCAATTTGTTCAACGGAGTGAAAGTTCTGGAAATTATTTGTTTGAGCAGAACACTCCCCCTACAGTCTTCAGGGCAAGGGTTATAAGTTATGCCCTAGGGGCATATATGGTTCTTATGGAAGGAATGTTTTTATGAACTTTAGAGAGGGCTCATTTGATTGAAAATTGAAAGTTCTAGTTCAATTTTTAAACGTCAAAAGATATCGGAGGATAACAAGCTGCCCCCCCCCTAGACCATTTTCCCAAATGAATCCGATAAAAATTTTGAGATAGCTATTTTGTTGAAAATAGTTCAAAGATCATATAACAAAATTCCGGTGTCGACAAGACCCCTAGGGCCTGTGGGAGGCTTTGTAAGCTATGCCCTGGGGGCATATATGGTTCTTGTGGAAGGGATGCTTGTATTAACTTCAAAAAGGGCTTGTTTGATTGAAAATTCTAGTTCACTTTTTAAGAGTCAAGAGAGATTGGAGGGCCCCTAGTTTCCTCCCCCTCCACGCCCTTTTTTGCTCAAACCCAACCGATAAGAACTTTGAGATGACCTTTTTTTAAGAAAACAGTTCAAAAACCACATAACAAAGCTCCGGGGTCGACACAGCCCCCCAAGGACCGAGGGTAGGCGTTGTAAGCAATGCCCTTGGGGAATATATGGTTCTTATTGAAGGGATGCTCATAAAAATTTCTGCTCAGAGACTGCTCATTTGATTGGAAATTGAAATTTCTAGTTCAGTTTTTTAGAGTCAAAGTAGATTGGAGGACAACTAGCCCTCCCCCCACGTCCATTTTCTCCCGAATGCATCCAATAAGAATTTTGAGATAGCCATTAAGTTAAAAATTGCTCAAAAGTCAGATAAAAAAAAACTCAGGTGTCATCACAACTCCCCAGGGCCCGGGGAAGGTGTTGTAAGGTATGCCCTTGGGCAAATATGGTTCTTATGAAGGGGATGCTCGTATAAACTTCAGGGAGGGCTCATTTGATTGGAGATCTAAAGTTTGAGCTTACTTTTTAATAGTAAAAAAATATCTGAGGGTAGCTAGTCCCCCCCCCCACACGTCTTTTTTTCAAACCCATCTGATGAAAACTTTCAGATATAAATTTTGTTAAAAATAGTTCAAAGGTCGCAAAAGGAAAACTTTGGTGTCAGTACAACCCCCCAGGTCCCAGGGGAAGGCGTTCTAAGTTATGCCCTAAAGGCATGTATGGTTCTTATGAATGGGATGCTCGTATAAACTTCATAGAGGGCTCATTTGATTTGAAATTGAAAGTTTTAATTCATTTTTTAAGAGTCAAAAGTGATTGGAGGGCAGCTAGCCTTCCCCTACACTCCATTTATTTTTTTCCCTCTGTTCGATTGGAAATCGAGAGTTCTATTGATCTTTGTAAGAGTCAAAAGTGATCGGAGGCAACTACCCCCCCCCAAGCCGGTTTTCCCCAAATACATCTGATAAAAAATTTGCGGTAACCATTTTGTTAAAAATAGTTCAAAGGTCAGATAAGAAAAACTCCTGTGTCGACACTCCCCCACAGGGCCCAGGGCATGCGTTGTAAGTGTTGCTCTTGGGGCATATATGGTTCTTATGGAAGATGTGCTGGTATAAACTTCGGAGGGGGCTCATATGATTGGAAATTGAAAGTTCTCGTTCACTTTTTAGAGTTAAAAGAGATTGGAAAAGAGACTAGTTCCCCTCTACACGCCCTGTTTTCCTCAAAACTATCCGATAAGAATTTTGAGAGGGCCATTTTTTTCAAAATAGTTTAAAGGTCAGATAAGATTAACTCCGGTGTCAACACAACCCCTTGGGGCCGGGGACAGGCATTGTAAGCTATGTCCTGGGGCCGTATGTGGTTCTTATGAAAGGAATGCTCGTATAAACTTCAGAGATGGTTCATTTGAATGGAAATTAAAAGTTGTAGTTCATTTTCTCAGAGTGAAAAAGATCGGAGGGCAACTAGCCCCTCCCGACCTCCACGCCTTTGGGTTTATCTGATGGATAAACCCATCCGATAAAAATTTGAGGTGACCATTTTGTTAAAAATAGTTCAACTATCAGATATTAAAACTCCAGGGTCGACACAACCCCACAGTGCCTAGGGAAAGGCGTTGTAAGTTATACTCTGGGGATATATTGAAAATCATTTGATTGAAAATAGAAAGTTCTAGTTCACTTTTAAAGAGTAAAAAGAGACCGAAGGTTAATTAGTCCCCCTAAGCCCTTTTGCCCCAAACCCATCTGATAAAAATTTTGAGATAGCCACTTTGTTAATAGTAGTTCAAACATCAAATAATAAAAACTCCGAGGTTGACACAAGCCCATTTTTCCCTTTTATATTGTTATTTTGATACCAATTTTGATACTTTGATGAACATTTGATTTTTTAATAAGAAAGTTTGACTTTAAAATAAGGAGTTTTTAAAAACTTGAAACTTTTCGAAATGAAAAACGAAAAAAAAATTCATTAAAAAAAACTTTTCGAAAAATTAGTTTTTCAAAGAAAATTAAAGTCTAAGTTAAAACTAAGCTCAGCAGATACAAATACCTGTTAAAATTCAAACTCAAAACGACCAGAAAGTACTATTAAAGAATAAATGAAACACAAAACGAACAGAAATTAAATAAACAATCATAGTAAAAAACATACATGAAGTAATAATATAAATGAATAAATAGATCTTAAAACAAGTAATGCTTAGATTGAATATGGAAATCAAGCTTAAAACGAAAAAGAAATTTTCTATTAAAGTATAAATGAAACTTGAAACGAACAGAAATTAAATAAGCAGTCAATGCAAACAAACATACAATAGATATTAATGTAAATTAATAAATTAATCTTAAAACGATTGAAACTTAAATTGAATGTGCAAATCAAGCTTGAAACGAACAAAAATCACTACAAACAAGAATTTGGGTATCACCTCCTTCTCTCATTGTAAAAGTCTAAAACCTCCTGCGTCATTGGCGCTTTACTGAAAGCTATAGGCGCCTTGAACAGTCTTGGAAAGTATAAACAACATCAAATTGAATATTTGATGTATATGATGTTAATTGTTTAAAGATCATTCAGTTCAAAAATTTATTTCACTGTAATTTTATATTTATTTTCAATGCTAAAAGAACTGGAAAGAAAATATTTGTAAAATAATTTGGTTTCAGTTAAGCGTCAGTGACGCAGTAGGCTTTTGGTTTTAATTTACAGTTAAGGAAGGGGGGAGTATCCAAACACTTGTTTGTAGTGAAACTATATTCGTCTTAAACATCTTTAAAAAGAGCTAATAAATGAAATTGAATATTTGATGTATAATGATATTAATTGCTGAAAGCTCATTAGTTCAAAATGTTACTATAATTTTAAAGTTTATTTTCAATATTAAGTACAAAAGAAAATATTTGTCATAAAATTGGTTTTCAGCAAAGCGCCAATGACGTAGTAGGTTTTAGACTTTTACAGAGAGAGAAAGAGGGGATACCAAACTCTTGTTTGTAGTGATTTTTGTTTGTTTCAAGCTTGATTTGCATATCCAATTTAAGTTTCACTCGTTTTGAGATCTATTTATTAATTTACATTGATATCTATTGTATATTTGTTTGCATTGATTGTTTTTTAATTTCTGTTCGTTTTAAGTTTCATTTATGCTTCAATAGGAAATTTTTTTCGTTTTAAGCTTGATTTTCATATTCAATCTATGCATTACTCGCTTTAAGATCTATTTATTCATTTATATTATTACTTGTTGTATGGTTCTAGCCTTGATTGTTTATTTGATTTCTGTTCGTTTTGGGTTTCATTTATTCTTTAATAATAATATCTGGTCTCTTTGAGTTTGAATTTTAATAGGTATTTGTATCTGCTGACCTTAAGTTTAAAACGGCCTTTACTTTTCTTTGAAAAACTTATTTTTCGGAAATTTTTTTTTTAATTAATTCCCTGAAAAGACAATACCAATATAAAACGAACTGAAATTAATTAAAAAAAATTCCACAAAATAAGCTTTTCAAAGAAAAGTAAAGAACTCCATTAAACAAAAAATGAGTAAAAATAAAATCAAACAATCCACCAAGCGTGAAACTACCACAAATCAGCATCGATAAATAAATGAAACCCAAAACGAACAGAAATTACATTAAATAACCGAGTAAAACTCAAAACGAGCAGAAATTAACACGAGTAGGGCTCAAAAACACCTATGCCTTCCCAAGGCCAGAACCTAATTTGCACTTCAATGAAAAAAATACAAATGAATGTGCTTTGTCAGTTTAATAAACATATACTGATATTTAGTAATCAAAATGTTAATATTATTTGATTTACTAAAGTTATAAAAGTAAAAAAATTAAATTTTGTCAGTAAAGTGCAAATACTTATGTTAATTTCTGCTCGTTTTGAGTTTGATTCGGTTATTTATTGTAATTTCTGTTCGTTTTGGGTTTCATTTATTTATCGATGCTGATTTGTGGTAGTTTCACGCTTGGTGGACTATTTGATTATATTTTGGCTAATTTTTGGTTTAATGGAGTTCTTTACTTTTCTATGAAAAACTTATTTTGTGGAAATTTTTTTCTTTAATTAGTCTAAATTCAATGACGAACTTTGCTATACAGAACGTACTTCGTAAGTTCCGTAGACTGTTGAAAGAAACAATGAAATACTGTGATCCAGGTCACTCGATTATACAGGAAGAAGATTTAGTCCATAGTTGTACTGATAGGGGTCTTAAATCTTCCAAGGTACACTCACAACTGGACCCGGTGAAGCTGCTCAGATGAGTTAGAGAAAGCATTTTTACATCCGTACATGTATCCGTACAATACTTGTACATCCGTGCAAGTATTGATAAATTAAGTGTTGGATTTTAGCAAGCCATCAAGATATATAAGAACGTTAATGTGACAGACAGCCAATGAGCTTAATAAACACCTATCTAGAACTGTGCAAACGTTCCTCCCTATCTAGAAAAACCAGCTAATCCCTGAAACTCCAAAAGATAAAATCCTGGAAATTTCAGCGAAGAAGATAATAGGAAAAATACAGAAACTGAAACAACTAGTATTTATCCCATTGATATCCCAATTGATCTAATAATAGCATTCCCTGATAAACTATCAACACACCTTGTTAGTATTTTTAATGATATTAGTAATTCCGGATGTTACCCGTCGTTCTGGAAGCTGGGCTATATTACTCCAATCCAAAAGAAGGGAGGCGTGAACGATTTTAATGGAGTACGACCAATCACCTTAATCCCGGTTATTTCAAAAATGTACGAAGGATTCTTAGCTGACTGGTTAAAGGAAGAGATTCTTGAACTTGTCGACTTACAACAATTTGGAAACCTGAAGGGGGCATCTACTTCACACTACCGTTTTAGTCTTCTTGACATCGTTCTTAAAAACCTTGAAAACCTGATACTTGGTTAAATCTTTAATTAATTGATCTCCAGAAAGCGTTCGACCTATTTAATCACAATATCCTTACAAATAAACTGCTGAAGGACTTTCAAGTTAGTCCCTTTTTAGTTAAAATTGTTACCTCCTTTTTAACAAATTGTTTTCAAGTGCTTGAATATAAAAATGTTTATTCCGATCCTCTTTCTATCTTTTGTGGGGTACCTTCCCACCTGCAACAGACAGTCCCGTATAAAATCCCCCAAAAGTCTCCAAACTGACTCCCATCCCCGCAAATCATGAAAGATACTGGAAGAGTTTTGTTCCGAGTTTGTTGAGTTATATAATCGCCAGGAAAATTAGTTACTAATTTTATTGTTACCTATTTATTTCTTCTTTTTGACTTTTTAACATTTCAACTAAGTTTTGACTCATTATATTTTCTTATGTATTTTCATTAATTTTATTGTTATCTATTTATTTTTTATTTTTGGCTTTTTAACTAAGAGTTGACTTTATTTAGTAAGTGCTTTTGAGATATATATAGTGATTTTTTGACGTAAAAATCAAATTTGGCAACTATGCTATAATAGAAATTTTTAAAATAAAATTCTTATTCTTCTTTTCTTTTTAATGTTTCATTTTTCTAATATAGCTCCAAGTCTGATATGACCACTCCAAAAGAGTCTGTTACAAACTTTAGTTTTCTGAGGAATTAGTCTGTGAACTAACCATTGCTGTGGATGCTAAATTCAAAGCAAGGAAAGACAGTTCTTCAAAAGAAGTGTTTGAGTTACTTATGGTCCCAAAGTTGGATCTCAGACCTGTTATTCAAATATATACTAGCCAGACATGACAAAAAGAAAGCAAAACTAGCCAGACACGACAAAAAGAAAGAGAAATAAAAATCTTAAAATGAAGAAAACAAACGGGCCTCCAATACTTAGTGTTTTCATTGATTCTACTCTGTGATGCAGACTTTAAAAAAACTATTCACTGCACCATCTTTGTATGCCTCTAACCTGCACATGAAGCAAAAACTTTCTCTATTTTCTCATTTGAAATAAAATATTTGAAGTTTTAAAAGCTATGTGCACTCTGTGAATACGTCTCATCCGTCAATTAAACTATAAGCTTTCTTTATTTTGTGTTTGTTTTAAAGGGAT
This sequence comes from Artemia sinica, assembly GCA_027921565.1. Taxonomy (NCBI): domain Eukaryota; kingdom Metazoa; phylum Arthropoda; class Branchiopoda; order Anostraca; family Artemiidae; genus Artemia; species Artemia sinica. The sequence continues at coordinate 7,794,819 of CM051261.1, read as the reverse complement.
TTGCAGTTTATATAAACTATGGACTTAAAGTCTCTGAATATTTTTGATTTCTTCATAAGGCTCCATATTACTCGATTTTCTGCTCTATCTCTTTCTACCTCTCTCTCTCTCTTAAATATATATATATATATATATATATATATATATATAGATATATATATATATATATATATATATATATATATATATATATATATATATATATATATATATATATATATATAATATATATATATATATATATATATATATATATATATATATATATATATAGATATATATATATATATATAAAGTATATATATATATGTATATATATATATATAGATATATATATATATATATATATATATATATATATATATATATATATATATATATATATATATATATATATATAAAATATGTATATATATATATATATATATATAGATATAGATATATATATATATATATATATATATATATATATATATATATATATATATATATATATATTATATATATATATATATATATATATATATATATATATATATATAATATATATATATATATATATATATATATATATATATATATATATATAATATATATATATATATATATATATATATATATAATATCATGCTGTTTTCTGCTTAAAAAAAAGATTTATATAGTTTATAAAATCTCTACACCGTTTTCTTTATGTATATGAAGCTCAGGAAGCTTCATATACATATGAAGCTCATGCTCATGAAGCTACATACTTTCTCTTTTTTCTGCTTTAAATGAAGAGCTTCACAATTTTATACACTCTGCTATTATGCTATTATGTGGTATTATGCATTTTATGCAGAATAAATAAAAAGTTTCTCACAATACTTATTGGAAAAAAATATTAAGAATACTCTTTTTACTGGGGTTTTCATAAAATCTAATAATTAATTATCTCGCTGTTATTTGCACTAAATCACTAAAACCATATTATACACATCACCACTTTTTAAAAGATACTTGGCTGTCTTATCGGAAAATTATCCTTACAGAAGAGCTACTACTTTTCAGAATTTGTCTTGAAAATTAGTTTATAAAATTCATATTTCATTGTAGGCGGGGACTGGCACAAAGATGCCCAACTCCACCAATGAAAACCCTGGTCACTCTTGGAAGTCAGCATCAAGGGGTTTATGGCCTACCAAAATGTCCTGGGGATAGAAACTATTGCGACTATTTTCGACGAATTCTCAACTTTGCTTATTCCAAGTAAGTTTATGTTTATTATTTAGGGTATATTTTCTTATTATTGGCTACTATGGGCTAGACTTTGTTCTTTACTAGGCTGTTTCTAACGATGCAAGCATGAAACAATAAAATTCTTTAGAAAAGTCATTTTTACAAAAATAGATTGTTAAATACAATAAAAAAATTAAACTTCTTACGTAAAATATTGACGACACTAAAAGCACTACATACAATAAAAACTCGAAACACGAAAAAAAAACACGAAAAACATACAGGATAGAATAATAATCATAGGCAGCAAAATAGCGCTGCCTAAGTAAAGAGAGATGTTGGAACTATGTCTTAATTATTTATTTATGTGTTTCTTTATACCAGGGCACTTTGTATCGAAAGAGTTGTCGTAGAAACTTTAAAAAACGCTCATTTGATTGGAAATTGAAAGGGCTTGTGCCCTTTTTAATAGTCAAAAGTGATTGAAAGGCAACTAACATCCCTTCCACGCCCACCATTTCCCCAAACACATCCAATCAAAATTTTGAGATATCCATTTTGTTCAACGTAGTTGGAAAATCTAGAAATAATATCTTTGAAGAGGACATTACACCCACAGTCCTCTGGGCAAGGGTTGTAAGTTACGTCCTGGGGGCTTATAAGGTTTTTATTGGAAGCGTTGTCTTAGAAACTCCAAAAAGGGCTCAATCGATTGAAAATTCAAAGGGCTTATGCCCTTTTAAATAATCGAAGTGACCGTAGGGCAACTAACCCCCTCTCACGCTTAGCATTTTCCCCAAGACATCCAAAAAAAATTTTGAGATAGCCGCTTTAGTTCCTCACATTTGAGAGTTCTGAAAATTAGGTCTTTGAGGATGACAACCCCCCCCCCACTACCCTCAGGAGAAGGGTTATAAGTTATGCCCTGGAGGCATTAAAAGTTTTTATAGAAAGTGTTGTCGTAAAAACTTCAAAAAGGGCTCATTCGATTGAAAATTGAAATGAGTAGTGTCCTTTTCAATAGTTGAAAGCGATTGGAGGGCTCCTGACCCCCCATTCCACGCCCACCATTTCCCCAAACACATGCAATCAAAATTTTGAGATAGCCATTTTGCTCAACGTAGTTGAAAGTTCTGCAGATTAGGTCTTTGAGGATGATATACATATATATATATATATATATATATATATATATATATAGATATATATATATATAGATATATATATAGATATATATATAGTAGATATATATATATATATATATATATATATATATATATATAGATATATATATATATATATTATATATATATACATATATATATATATATATAGATATATATATATATATATATATATATATATATAGATATATATATATATATATATATATATATATATATATGTATATATATATATATATATATATATATATATATATATATATATATATATATATATATGTATATATATATATATATATATATATATATATATATATATAATATATATATATATATATATATATATATATATATATATATATATATATATATATATATATATATATATATATATATATATATATATATATATATATATATCTGAAGGCCTCAGAGCCTTCAGGGCAAGGGTTGTAAGATATGCCCTAGGGGTATATAAGGTTTTATAGAAAGTGTTGTCGTATAAACTTCAAAAAGGGTTCATTTGATTAGAATTTGAAAGGGCTAGTGCCCTTTTTAATAGTCGGAAGAGATTGGAGGACAAATAACCCCTCTCTCACACCCACTATTTCCCCAAACACTTACAATGAAAATTTTGAGAGAGCCATTTTGTTCAAGAGAGTTGAAAGTTCAGGAAATTATGTCTTTGACGATGACAAACCCCCACACCCCTTACGGCAGGGGTTGTAAGTTATGCCCTGGGGGCATTTTAGGTTTTTATAGAAAGTGTTGTCGTAGAAACTTCAAAAAGGGCTCATTCAATCGGAAATTCAAAGGACTAGTGCCCTTTTTAATAGGCAACAGTGACTGGAGGGCAACTAACCCTCATCTCACGCCGACCATTTCCCCAAACACATCCAATCAAAATATTGAGATAGGAATTTTGTTCAACGTAGTTGGAAGTTCGGGAAATTAGGTCTTTCAGGATGACAACCCCACCTCAGCACTCAGGGTGAGGGTGGTAATTTTTGACCTGGGGGCATACAAGGTTCTTATAGAAAGGGTTGTCGTAGAAAGTTCAAAAAGGGCTCATCGATTGGAAATTGAAAGGGCTAGTGCCCTTTTTTTTATAGTAGAAAATGATCAGAGGGAAACTAACCCCCTCTCACGCCCACTATTTCCCCAAATATATCCAATCAACATTTTGAGATAACCATTTTTTTTTAACGTAGTTGAAAGTTCTTGAAATTAGATCTTTGAGGATGACAGTCCCTCCACATCCCTCAGGGTAAGGGTTCTAAGTTATGCCCTGATGGTATACAAGATTTTTAATAGAAAGCATTGTCGTAGAAACATCTCATTTAATTGGAAACTGAAAGGGCTAGTGCCCTTATTAATATTCAAAAGTGAATGAAGGGCAACTAACCCCCCTGTCAGGCCCACCATTTCTCCGAACACATCTAATCAAAATTTTGAGATAACGATTTTGTTCAACGTAGTTAAAATTCTGCAAATCATGTCTTTGAGAATGACAACCCCCCCCCCCCACCCTCAAGGTAAGGGTTGTAAGTTATGCCTTGCGGGCATATAAGGTTTTTATAGAAAGCGTTGTTGCAGAAACTTCAAAAAGGACTCATTCAATTGGGAATCGACAGGGCTAATGCCATTATCAATAGTCAAAAGCGATCGGGGGAGAATGCCCCCCCCCCTACTACTATTATTTCCCCAAAAACTTCCAATCAATATTTTGATATAGCCATCTTGTTGAACGTATTTGAAGGGTTTGGAAATTATTTTCTTTAGTATGACCACCCCCAAAGCCCTTAGGGCTAAGGTTGTAAGTTATGCCGTTGGGGTATTTAACGTTTTTATAGAAAGTGTTTCGTAAAAACTTCAAAAAGGTCTCATTCAATTGGAAATTGAGAGGGCTATTGCCTTTTTAATAGTCGAAGGTAATCAGAGGGAGAATTACCCCCCCCCCCATGCCATCATTTGCCCAAACATTTCCGATCAACATTTTGATATGGTCATTTTGTTCAACTTAATTGAAAGGTCTGGAAATTATGTCTTTGAGGATGACAACGCTCCCCCCAAGGCGTCAGGACAAGGATCATAAGTTATATCATTGGGGCATACACAGTTTTTATAGAAAGTTTTTTCGTAAAAGCTTCAAAAAGGGCTCATTCGATTGGAAATTGAGAGGACTAGTGATTTTTTTATTAGTCAAAAGTGATCAGAGGGCAAATGCCCCCCCCCCTCACGTCCATCCATTTCTCAAGATACTTCCAATCTAAATTTTGAGTTAGCAATTTGGTTCAACGTATCAGACAGGTCTCTAAATTATGTCTTTGAGGATAACAAATCCCCCAGCCCTCAGGGCAAGGGTTTTAAGTTATGCCCTGGGGAATAAGGTTTTTATAGAAAGCGTGGCCATATAAACTTCGGAGGGGGTTCATTGTTTTGGTAATCAGACGCTCTAGTGCTCTTTTTAAGAGTCAAAGTGATCGGAGGGTAGCTATCCCTCCTCCCAAACACACATCTCGTATTGTACCGAAATGCATCTAATAGAAATTTTGTGATAGCCATTCTATTTAAAATTGTCTTAATATCATATAACAAGGCTTTTGGGGTTGAAATAAACCCCATATATTAGGGGCAAGGATTGTAAGTTATGCCGAGGGGGTATTTAAGGTTCTTGTGGAAGGGATGGTTGTTTAACTTTAGAAGAGGCTCAGTCTTTCTCCCTGAAAAAAATATGCCAATACAAAACGAACAGAAATTAATTTAAAAAAAAATTCCACATAATAAGTTTTTCAACAAAAATAAGAAAAGAACTCCATTAAACCAAAAATGAACAAAAAAAGAATCAAAGAATCTACCAAGCATACAACCACCACAAATCAGTATCAATAAATAAATGAAATCCAAATTCAAACAGAAATAAAAATGTCTTGTTTTGAGTGAAACTCAAAACGAGTAGAAATTAATATGAGTAGGGTTCTAAACCCCTATGCTTTCTAAAAGCAAGAACATAATTTGTGCTTTGCTGAAAAATTCTTTTAAATGTTTTCGCTTTTATAACTTTAAGAAATCGAAATTAATTAAGATTTTAAGGAATAAATATCAGCAAGAGTATATTAAATTGACAATACACATTTTTTTCAGTAAATCCATTTGATTTTTTTTCAGTAAAGTAAAAATTATATTCTGGCTTTTAAAAGAAAATAATGGTCACAGTGCATTGAATAGAGTCTAGCCAAAGTCATGTGAGAACATTTGCCGTAGACATAGCATAACCTACCTTCAGTTTATTCCTGGGAGGAAAGAATAGTCTGCAGAGGAAAAAATAGCTGATACAGAAAAGCAAATACCAGGGCCATATCCAGGATTTCTGCTTTGGGAGGGGGGGGGGGGTGTTTTACACGAAAATTTTTTCGGGGGAGGGGGAAAGTTTACAAAAAATACTTCAAAAAAGCATGAAAAAAAATATTTATATCCTTTGTTGTTACGTTTTTACGAGTCATACAAACATTTCGGGGGGGGGGGATTGTTCAAACCCTTTAAACCCTCCTTGAATACGGCCTTTGCAAATACCACTTCAGTGCCGGATCTAGCTCAGCACCAACATAGCACGCAAGCAAACAAATCGATGAATAAAGACACAGACATTTTTCATATGTCTTATTTATGACACAAAGTTCGACTGTTGAAACCATTTGAATCTAATCAGAAACTATTGGTATCAATTCTATGATATCCTTTTTGTGTCAAAATAGGATGAAAAGGAGCCGATAGTAAGCAAAATGCCACCGGTGGCAAAATGCCACCGAGTTAGCATAAAATCTAACTGAGACAGTAGCTTTTATCTTCCGGGTCTTTAATGTGGAACTGGACCTGTGAATCTTCAGAGTAGTTTCTACTACACACTTCTGAAATATCCATAAAACCAGACCATCCACAATTACCTAAATATTGTTTGGCCTTCATGCCATACAATACCATGGCTATTATACCCTTTTATACCATGGCTATCATACCAATTGAAGACAAAACTGCAAGCACAGTCACAAAGATCCAAAGAAATCCCACAGATAATGGACAACATGGAGTGACATTGCTATAAAAGTAGTCGTGATTCCCTGTAAACCTTGAAAAAAAAATGTAAAATAGCGTATTTAGGCCACAATTTGTGGATTCTTGAGCGAGAGGAGAGAGGGGGTTTCCTTTGAGTTTTGCCAAGATTTTTTTTTGTATAGGCTTGTGGCTGTAATGTCTTAAAAATATTGGGCTCCTCTCAAAACATAAACTAATTGTTGTATCTCTTTTAAAGTTTGATACATTTGTATTAATAGAAGTGAAAACTACATAAATTAAACGAAAAAAAAAACTTTTGAGGAATTTTTTCTGCTAGTGAGGAGTTTTTTAGGAGAAGGCTACTACACATGGAAGGCTACTATATGGCTACTATATGGAAATATGATCTATATTTTTGGGTTGGCATTTTTTATTTGGGTGTTGTACTTTCGGAATGGAAAATGGGAGATAAGCTCCTTTCCCACTTTTGAAAACATATATTTGCACGAAGTTTTGGAGACAACAACCATTGCAAGAAAAATGGGACTACAAAAGTAGTGATGCTGAAAACGAAGAACAATGATTTGTCACTTTAAGATTCCACCCTAAATTTTAGAAAGAGGTGATTTCCTTTTTAACATCCAGCTTGACATTTAGTCTTATTTGTCATACGCTGTTATTGATTAACGCTAAGAAAATCAGACCCTGGACGATCTGTTCCACAATTCTTTTTCAATTTATTTGTTTAGGAGGGGTTGGGGGTCAAAATAGCAAAACAGCTAATCCTGGAAAGTTATAAAATCAATTTTTTCGAGGAGGAGATGATCAAAAATTAGGTGAATCTGGCAAAACTTACAAGTAAGTTTGAAAAACGTGAGATTTCAGTGGGACTAGGTAAAAGTAGCTGCTATCTCGGCTTCATTTTATGCATCCTTGTTGATATTTCTTATAATTTTTGTTGGTAATTCATGTATTAACGATTTTTTTATACAAATGTTATTATTGTGAATATTTTGGGTTTTTTTTTTACTAGAGATATCGGCTAATTGTTTTGGAATTTCTGGTAACAATTCCTGGAATTTCGAGTACAAAGATTTTTGGGATCGTCAATATCTCAGTATTTCTTGGTTAGCGATTTTTTTTCCTTATAAAATCTCGGCTGCACAGTTGTCAATCTTGGCTCCAAATAACGTAATTTCGGTTCCATAAAATAAAACCTTTACGACAAAAGTAGCAATCTGGATTATGAAACTCTGCGGATTATGACCACATTGATGAATCAAAGGGGCATCCATACAAAGAAAATGTATTTGGAACCAAACTTATTAAAACCGTAAAAAATATTATCTTTTGCAAGTTTGAATTGTTTTTTAGTCAATAAACATTAAAATGATAAAAATTTATGTCTTCACCAAAAAGTGCTAAATAAAAGAAAGTAGAATAAAATTTTTTTAAATCGAAACAGCAAATGCAGTGACGAAACAGTTTTCTTAAAATTGGTTTCAATGAAAAAGTACTTATACCAATAATATCATATGATTTAGATATTAGGATTGTATGTTCTGTCAAATTTTCCAACATTTAATGTTAAAAGTAATCAAAAAAATCAGCAAAGGTAAACTAGCTGTTATGCATTTCTTAATCATCCTAATATCAAGATTATTTCTTAATCTGAATCTCTTATGCATTCTAATGGTGTTCTTAATCTACACTCAATTATAAAACCAGAACCGCATATGTAACCGAGCAAAATTATTTTTCAAGGTGACTTTTCTAATTTAGATTAATGCGAAATCCACTTTGTAAATTGTTTTACACAACTTACAAAGTGGGTATTTATGCACAATGTATGACTGTATTCAGCCAGTGGCTGTAGAATAAAGAGCCTACCCAACAGAATAAAAAGTTACAGATTTAATTGATTGCTTTGCAGTAAATTTTAGTTTTTGACTGTTTTCTGCTGCAAAGAAAGTTTTGTCTCGAATAATGTCTAGTGCTATCATTTTGATACAAAAATATTTGTAAATATTTTGTAGATATTTGTCCTAATGGGGGGGGGGAGCTAATCAAGTACATTTAGAAGGACAACGCTATCCAACATTGGGTGAAAGGGTGTTTGAAATCAATCCGGAATGACGGCGTGCCGTTTAACTCTTATATACCTTTTATTTGATGAAACATATTTGGCTGAAGCATCCAATTTAGGTTCTTAGGGGCAGCACTTTCATCTTTTCTATTTTGAAAGTATTTTGAGACTAAAATAGAATATCATTCTCATTACCCAGCCCATAAATTGGTTGGAGGGGCTGGAGTATCACTGAAAACATGGGCGTAGGCAGCATTAGGCAGCATATTGTCTAGGGGGGGGGCAGTCGATAGTGTGATGGAGTTTTATCAACTGCTTTTTCCAAACCATCTGCTTTGTCAGCCATATCTAATGTAAATTTGAAGGTTTGGGGGGGGGGGGGGCGGCAGCTGCCCCCCATGCCCCCCCCCTCCCTACGTCCATGACTGAAAATGAAGTTTGTTAGAAGAACCCCTGCCTCTTCAAACTTTTGAAAATTGTGATCGAAAAATCCATTACCTTTGTTGCTTTTCTGAATTGCAATTTTTGGATACACAGTTACGTTCAGGATGTCGTTCATTTTTTTCCTTTTTTTAACCTTTTAATTTATGTATTCTTTCTTTTATAGCTGGGCTCAGAGAATACTAGCACCAGCAGGCTACTGGCATGATCCTCTTGATGAACAAACATACAAGAAGAAGAGTAAATTTCTGGCAGATATCAACAATGAAGTTTTCATTAACCAAAAATACAGAACAAATATTTTAAGGCTTCAGAAACTAGTATTGGTCAAATTTAATAACGATACTACAGTACAGCCCAAAGAAACCTCATGGTTTGAATTTTATAAGCCTGAAACACTTACCATTCAGAGATTAAATCAAAGCTCTCTTTGGATTGAAGATAGAATTGGCTTAAGACAAATGGGAAATCGTCTTATTTTTGTTGCCACGAATGGAGACCATCTTCAGTTTACTGAAGATTGGCTTTTAACCAGTATTGTTCGACCTTATTTCAAATAACTCATAAAAAGATTTATATTTTTTTAACTTATTTTAAGGTATGTTATATTTTTATATTACATTATTTGACACACTCACAACGATGTACGCTATGTGTGGATTTATATCTTTTTCAAACACTAATTAAGAAAGTGTTTAATTTATTCTGTTATTAAAATGTTTAAATTGTATTCTGTTTTTTACATTTAGAGATTAGTTTTATGAAGATGCCTATTCCACACTTTAAAATGAGTGTCCAAAAAATCTTTTAACTTTTAAATACAATTTATATGAGCAATTTTCTTTTAATATCAATTAAAAGCTGACAAAAGACTTTTTATGAGAAAACAAAAAATGTTTACTAAGATAATTTTAAATGCAACAAAAACTAGTAGAGTTTAATAATAGATATCATTTTTTTCAAAAAATTAAACTTATGTTAAAAAGCATTTTATTGATTTTTTTTAACTTTAAAAAAGGTGCTTTTTATGCAAACTCAATGAAGTACGTTCCATGAAGTACTTTTACATATTGGGTTTTAGAACACGATTTTCCAAATATGAGTTTACGGGAAAACCCTTACGAATGGCGCAAATGAAAAAAAAAAAACAAAAAAAAACTTTTCGAGAATTTTCTGGTAAAATTATCTACAAAACACACCATCCAGAAAACTTACCAATTTCATTGTCAGGGTTTCATTGTAATATTTTCATCATATTACGGCTGTTTAAAAACAAATTGGACCCGGCCTTTCTTTCTTGATCAGAAATTTCAAAAAAATTCTTCTGATTTTCAAAATCTTGATTTTGACATCCTCGCTATGCCATTTCTTTTTGTGATGGGTTCCTGTGTTTATAATATATTATGTCTTAGTGAGGTATATAAAAAACGTTCTGTGTCTTAATCAGACATACTGTTAATTTGATCCACTTGTCATTGTGGTATTGTAAGATGATACTACAGTATATTTTCAAGATTGTTTTTACTTTCTAAATTCTTGCTCCCACTTAGATAAAATTACTGCAGGCATTCCTAGTTTTTTTTTCTTTGTAAATTTTATGCATATCAATCAATTTTGAAAACATGGCAAGATATATCAGAAGAAAATCATTTCGTAAAAAGAATCCTGCCAGAAAATAGATTTAAGATAACATCTTTAAACTCATTGTACAATGAAAATTGATCAAAAAAGGGGTGCTTTATTAATTAATAAAAAAATTACAAATTATCTTACAAAAATTTCGACCAAACTCAGCGTAATAAATTGAAAATATATCACCCAGTTCAAACAAACAACATCCTCAACAATAACGTTGAGAGAGAAGTTTTTGAGTATTAAGATAAGAACAAAAAATCAAAAACATGTATTGCCAATGGATAAGGATAATTTCTGAATTATTCAATTGAATAGTCTTATCATAAGACATATACAAATTTAATTATCCGGTCTTGAAGAGCTCAAATGCTAGATTTTTTGAATAAAAAGAGATGTGTCGTTTTTTAAAGAAAAGTTGAATTAGAAAAGTAGGATCATTTCGAGTATCAGATAAGCCTACCGAGTGTCATATATTGCTAGTTGGTCAATTCTAGTCCTTTGAATGCATTGTTTCAGACAAGGGGAATTGGGATCTGTATCTCTTTATTTTAAATTGTGTATATCTAATAAACTAAATAATGTTCAGACTACTCGCTTTGTAGAGAATTATAACGTCTTATTCTTAAATTACGTAGAGGACATTCTTTTAATTAATCGTACACAGAAAAGGGCTTTCTGATTCTGGTAATTTTTTTGGCGCTTCTTCTTCCACTATTGAACTGTCTGTGAATGCTGATAAGTGTAAGTTCCTCTTTTTCAATGTTAAAGCTTTTTCTAATCAATTAGTTGTCAGGATTTTTCTATACCTTCTGTTGAATCTTTTAAATGGTTGGGAAAGTCGATTACAAATAATTCACAGTCATTTCGTTCGTGCATAAATTCCGACACTAAGCTCAAGCTCCAATTTGGGTATTCTAGAATCATTCTCCTGTGAAACTGTGCTTGACCTAAAGCGACCACTCCATCCTATCTATCTGCTTTATTTCAAATTTTACTCAAAAAATATTTCCGTGCTCTCCACTTGTCGAATTTTCTGCATCCGAGATTTTTACTTTATTTACCACCATAGTATAAGAATCAGAAAGTTAAGCAGAATTTAATAATCCAGATAAACGGCAAAATTGGCCCTATATGTATAAATTTTATTACATATATGTAAATTCTACTTACATATATGTAATATCGATGTAAAAATGTCATATAGACATATATGTGACGTCAAGTGTCATTTGAGAAATTTTTGATTATACAATTTCGCTTTTTAGATTTATATTTAGACGGTAGAACAAAAGGTAAATAGTATTTGTCCCTTACTGTCATGTTCTTTGAATTAAACTTCTTGCAAAAATGTTGATCAATCTTATTATTCATAGAAAGCTGTTTAAAACAGAAGTGAAGAGCAATAAAAATTTTATAAGTAGTGGAAAGCAACTTGTCTTTCTTAATTATTTAAAACAACTTTTCCACAAAATAAGTTTTCAAAGAAAAGTAAATATCTCCATTGAACTGAAGATGAGCAAAAATAATCTTCCAAGCGTAAAACTACCACAAATCTCCATCAATAAATACATAAAACTCAAAACAAGCAGAAATTACAATAAATAACAGAGTCAAAATCAAAATGTAAAAAAAATTTAAAAAAGAGAAAACATTTAAAATGAGTTTTGATTTCAGTAAAGTATAAGTTATATTCTAGTATTGAGAATGCTTGGGGGATGTCGGCCCTACTGAGGCTAATTTCTGATCGTTTTGAGTATGGTTCAGTTATTTATTGTAATTAATTAAAAAAACTTTCCGACAAATAATTTTTTCAAAGAAAAGTAAAGGCCATTTTAAACTTAAGCTCAGGAGATACAAATACCTGTTAAAATTCAAACTCAAAACGACCAGAAATTACTATTAAAGAATAAATGAAACCCAAAACGAACAGAAATTAAATAAACAATCATAGCAAAAAACATTCAACAAGTAATAATATAAATGAATAAATAGATCTTAAAGAGAGTAATGCTTAGATTGAATATGAAAATCAAAAATAAAACGAAAACAAATATTTTGATATTAAAGTATAAATGAAACTTAAAACGAACAGAAATTGAATAAACAATCAATGAGAACAAACATATAATATATATTAATGTAAACGAATAAATAAATCTTAAAACGAGTGAAACTTAATTTGAATATGCAAATCAAGTTTGAATCGAATAAAAATAACTACAAATAAGAGTTTGGGTATCGTATCACTGCAGAAGCCTAAACCCTACTGCGTCATTGGCGCTTTACTGAAAACAATTCTTTGAAATATTTTCACTTTTGTAACTTTAGAAAATCAAAAATTGATTAAGATTTTAGGGAATAAATATCAGAATATGTATATTAAATTGACAATGCACATTTTTTTTCAGTAAACTCATTTCATTTTTTTTCTGTAAAGGACAAATTATATTCCGGCTTTTAGAAAGCATAGGGGTTTTGAACCCTACTCACATTAATTTATGCTCGTTTTGAATTTGACTCTAATATTTATTTTAATTTTGGTTCGTTTTGGGTTTCATTTATTTATTGATACTGATTTGGGGTGGTTGTATGCTTGGTAGATGACATGATAGTCCGGACGCCAGGTGTTGAAAATGTGAACCACACCACGACGGAATGGAGCTGCTACGAGAATTAGCCTACCCTCCACCCTCTAAATTGGCCCTGTGGATTCAAAAATACCAATGGCACTTGCTTGCGAGTAGTGGAACACTCCGAAACTTGACATTTTATTATATTTTGGTGTTTCATGCAAGAAAATGCATGTTCCACAAAGTTTAGGGTGCAGTTTTCCGCTCAAATAGAAATGCCTAGAACCATAGAATGTTTTCATAACAAACTAACACGATTAGTTACAAAAAATGGCAGAGTTAAAAAAAATGGCAAAACTATATGAGTCTTGAACAGTCTTGGAAATTATAAACAAAACCAAATTGAATATTAGATATATAATGATATTAGTTGTTGAAAGATCCATCAGTTCAAGATTTTTTTTCACTGTAATTTTTATTTTCATTTTCAATGCTGTAAGAACTGGAAAATAATATATTTGTAATATACGAGTAATTCATTTTCAGTGAAGCACCAATGACGCAGAAGGCTTTAGGTTTTTACAGTTAAAAAAGGGGGCAGTATCCAAATTTTGCTTGTAGTGAAACTATATTTGTCTTGACCGATCTTGAAAAGAACTAATAAATTAAACTGAATATTTGATGCACAATGATATTAGCCGCGTTTTCAGGCTCAGCGGGTTGGAACACGGGTTGTCCTCGTCTAGTTTCAAGTTTCTAGTTTTTCGTCTAGTTTTGTCTAGTTTCGGCGGGTTCGAAGCTTCAACCCGTGTTTGATGCACTAGATGCACTGCTGCACAATGCTTGATGCGCTAGACGCGAACAACCCGTGTTTAAAGACGGGTTGTTGACGGATAAGCAGGTTCGAACACGGGTTGTTCTCGTCTAGTGCATTAAGCGTTGTGCATCAGTGCATCTAGTGTATCAAACACGGGGTTGGAGCTTCGAACTCGCTGAAACTAGACAAAACTAGACCAAAAACTAGAAACTTGAAACTAGACGAGGACAACCCGTGTTCAAACCCGCTGAGCCTGAAAACTCGACCATTAATTGCTAAATGCTCATCAGTTCAAAATTTTACTGTAATTTTAATATTTATTTTTAATATTAAGTACAAAAGAAAACATTTGTAATATAGTTCGTTTTCAGTAAAGTGCCAATAACGCAGTAGGTTTTAGGCTTCTACAGTGATATGATACCCAAACTCTTGTTTGTAGTTATTTTTATTTGATTCAAACTTGATTTGCATATTCAATTTAAGTTTCATTCGTTTTAAGATTTATTTATTCATTTACATTAATATATATTGTATGTTTGTTCGCATTGATTGTTTATTTAATTTCTGTTCGTTTTAAGTTTCATTTATACTTTAATAGCAAAATATTTGTTTTCGTTTTAAGTTTGATTTTCATATTCAATCTAAGTATTACTCGCTTTAAGATCTATTTATTCATTTATATTATTACTTGTTGTATGTTTTTTGCTATGATTGTTTGTTCAATTTCTGTTCGTTTTGGGTTTCATTTTTCTTTAATAGTAATTTCTGGTCGTTTTGAGTTTCAATTTTAACAGGTATTTGTATCTCCTGAGCTTAAGTTTAAAATGGCCTTTACTTTTCTTTGAAAAACTTATTTTTCGGATTTTTTTTTTAATTAATTTTTGTTCGTTTTTGATTGCAAAAAGTTTCAAGTTTTTTTGGCATGGGCGGGGGTGCTTACTGTCCGATTATTCTTGACTTTCAAAAACGGATCTAAAACTTTCAATTTAAATTGAATGAGGCTTTTTTCAAAGTCTATACGATTACCTCTTTGATAAAAACCTTATATATGAACAATAGACAGCTTGCATAACTTGTGGAAAGCGATTCACAGCAATGAATGGATTGAAAAAATAGCTCCAATAAGAGGGTTTAGACCATTTCACTTGCTGACACAAAGGGATCACGACTGTTTGGAATTAACCTTAATAGGAATTTGTTTGCCAAAGCAATTTTGCATCTATCACAGAGTATGTATTTTAGCCTTATAATTAGATAATTATAATAGATTTCCTATGTTTTCTTCTCATAAAAAAACCCCTTCCCATAAGTTATAAACCCCCGGTAATAAGTTATGCCCCAGGGCATAACTTACAACGCCTACCCCAGGGCCCTGGTGGGCTTTGTCAACACCGGAGTCTTTTGTTATTAGAAATTTGAACTATTTTAACAAAATGTCTATCTCAAAATTTTTATCTGATGCATTTAGGGCGTGGAGGAGGGAAAGGGGCTAGTTGCCCTTCAATCTCTTTTGACTCTTAAAAAGTGAACAAGAACTTTCAATTTTCAATCAAATGAGCCCTCTCTAAAGTTTATACGAGCATCCCTTCCATAAGAAATAATATGAAGGATTCGGAGAATCCTTAAATTACAACCCTTGCCCTGAGGACTTTGGGGGAGTTGTAATCCTCAAAGACCTAATTTCCAGAACTTGAAAACTACGTTTAATAATATGGCTGTCTTAAAATTTTGATTGGATGTGTTTGGGGAAAAGGTGGGCGTGAGAGGGGGGTTAGTTGCCCTCAGATCACTTTCGACTATTACAAAGGGCACTAGCCCTCGGCATTTCCAATCGAACGAGCCTTTTTTGAAGTTTCTATGACACCGCCTTCTATGAAAACCTTATATGCCCCAGGGCATAACTTAAAACCCTTGCCCTGAGGGTTGTGGGGGATTGTCCTCCTCAAAAACATATTTTCTATCTGGAAATCAACTACGCTAAACAAAATGGCTATCTCAAAATTTTGATTGGGTCTGTTTGGGGGGATGACGGGCGTGGGGGCGCTAGTTGCCCTCCAATCACTTTCGACTATTAAAAAGGGCACTGGCCCTTTGAATTTTCAATTGAATGTGCCGGTTTTGTAGTTTCTACGACAACGCCTTCTATAAAAACCTTATACGCCCCCAGGACATAACTTAAAACCTTGCCCTAAGGGTTGTGGGGGATTGTCCTCTTCAAAAGTATATTTTCTATGTGGAAATCAACTACGCTGAACAAAATGGCTATCTGAAAATTTTGATTAGATGTGTTTGGGGAAATGATGGAAGTGGGGGGAGGGGGGGGGGCTAGTTGCCCTCCAATCACTTTTGACTATAAAAAAGGGCACTAGCCCTTTAATTTCCAATCGAATGAGCCTTTTTTGAAATTTCTATGACAACGCCTTCTATAAAAACCTTATATGCCCCCAGGCCATAATTTAAAACCCTTGCCCTGAGGGTTGTGGAGGATTTTCCTCCTCAAAAACAGGTTTTCTATCTGAAAATCAACTACGCTGAACAAAATGGCTATCTCAAAATTTTGATTGGATGTGTTTGGGGGAATGATGGTCGTGGGGGGGGGGGGGGGGGGCTAGTCGTCCTCCAATCTCTTTCGACTATTAAAAAGGGCACTATCCCTTTAAATTTCCAATCGAATGAGCCTTTATTGAAGTTTCTACGACAACGCTTTCTATAAGAACCTTAAATGCCCCCAGGGCATATCTTAAAACCCTTGCCCTGAAGGTTCTGGGGGAGTGTCCTCCTCAAAAACATATTTTCTATCTGGAAATCAACCACGCTGAACAAAATGGCTATCTCAAAATTTTGATTGGATGTGTTTGGGGAAATGATGGGCGGGGGGGGGAAGGGGGTTAGTTACACTCCAATCACTTTCGACTGTTAAAAAGGGCACTATCCCTTTGAATTTCCAATCGAATGAGCCTTTTTTGAAGTTTCTATGACAACGCCTTCTATAAAAACCTTAAATGCCCCCAGGGCATAATTTATAACCCTTGCCCTGTGGGTTGTGGGGGATTTTCCTCCTCAAAAACAGGTTTTCTATCTGAAAATCAACTACGCTGAACAAAATGGCTATCTCAAAATTTTGATTGGATGTGTTTGGGGGAATGATGGTCATGGGGGGGGGGGCTAGTCACCCTCCATTCTCTTTCGACTATTAAAAAGGGCACTATCCCTTTGAATTTCCAATCGAATGAGCCTTTATTGAAGTTTCTACGACAACGCTTTCTATAAAAACCTCATATGCCCCCAGGGCGTATCTCAAAACCCTTGCCCTGAAGGTTCTGGGGGAGTGTCCTCCTCAAAAACATATTTTCTATTTGGAAATCAACCACGCTGAACAAAATGGCTATCTCAAAATTTTGATTGGATGTGTTTGGGGAAATGATGGGCTGGGGGGGGGGGGTTGCTAGTTTCACTCCAATCACTTTCGACTATTAAAAAGGGCACTAGCCCTTTAATTTCCAATCGAATGAGCCTGTTTTGAAGTTTCTATGACAACGCCTTCTATAAAAAACCTTGTATGCCCCCAGGGCATGACTTAAAACCCTTGCCCTGAGGCTTGTGGGGGTATGTCCTCCTAAAAATATATTTTCTATCTGAAAATCAACAACGCTGAACAAAATGTCTATCTGAAAATTTTGATTGGATGTGTTTGGGGAAATGATAGGCGTAGGGGGGGGAGGAAGGGGGCTAGTTACACTCCAATCATTTTTGACTATTAAAAAGGGCACTAGCCCTTTAATTTCCAATCGAATGATCATGTTTTGAAGTTTCTACGACAACGCCTTCTGTTAAAACCTTATATGCCCCCAGGACATAACTTAAAACCCTTGCCCTGAGGGATGTGGGGGAGTATCCTCCTCAAAAATATATTTTCTATGTGGAAATCAACTACGCTGAACAAAATCGCTGTCTCAAAATTTTGATTGGATCTGTTTGGGGGATGACGGGCGTGGGGGGGGGGCTAGTTGTCCTCCAACCACTTTCGACTATTAAAAAGGGCACTAGCCCTTTGAATTTTCAATTGAATGTGCCTGTTTTGAAGTTTCTAAGACAACACCTTCTATAAAATCCTTATATGCCCCCAGGGCATAAACTTAAAACCCTTGCCCTGAGGGTTGTGGGGGATATCCTCCTCAAAAGTATATTTTCTTTGTGGAAATCAACTACGCTGAACAAAATGGCTATCTGAAAATTTTGATTGGATGTGTTAGGGTAAATGATGGGCGTGGCGAAGGGGGAGGGGGGCTAGTAACACTCCAATCACTTTTGACTATTAAAAAAGGTGAAACTATGAGACCAACTACCAAAATGGACCCTTTTCTTATACTCTAATCAATTTTAATTAGATCAAAACTCTCTTCATTAATCAGAATAAATCCAAAGGCTACCTGAATCATCCGTAAGGCTTAAACCTCTAATAAATTAACCAACAAGTTTCAAGGGGGAAAATATCGCTCTAATTAAAGTTAGAACCAAAGGGGCTCATAAGATTTGATTGTTAACTTAATTCAACACAGACATAGGATCCTTGGTTTTGGACCAAGCAACAGAAAAGTTTCACAGCTTTATCTGAGTATTACATTCAGAGAAATTTACACAGGTAAGTGTTTGCTATTTTACTAGTTACAGAGAAGTCTACTTACTCATTTCCTAGGTCCAGAGACAAAACAACCCTTAATTTTTGTTAATCTCAGTCTTTTATTTGCTTAGTGTTGTTTTCTTTCTTGACTGTCATTCGCTCGAGACTAGTTCTTTGTGTCGTCCCTTCTTTAAATTGTAGTCAATCCCCAACTTTTCTGTTAAAGGTACTTTTTTCCAGTTTTTTGGGGCCTTGATTCTAAAACCTCGAAATGTCGTAACACTTTAGGACATTCTACTCTGTTTTATACAAAACTGGTATAGATTGGGTCTCGTCGCAGATCAAGGGGGATGGCGTGCACCAACCCTAACGTAGTCTAAAGTAGCGTAGTTTACTTAATAACGCAAGTTTGCATTAATTAAAATTGCTCCTAACACAAGTGTGTCTGATCTACCTATTTTGCGACCTCCTCCCCCTGAAAAAAATTCTGGATCCACCCCTGATTGGGTCTTCGAATATTAATTTTAGGTTCAAAATATCATTCCATACTTAAACAAAGAAATTTCTTGTCAAGATGTACGACTAGCTATACAAAGAGAACGTATTTTAAAATTTAAGCTAACTTGAAATAGTCGGTTTACTTCTCATCTGTTGGAGCAAAGGAGATTTCAACGCTTAATGAATTTGAGCTACTAAATTTTTGCAAAAATAAAGCCTCCTTGCACTAGTACTACTAGTACAAGTATTAAAAATAATACCACTATTACTAGTAGCCATAGTAGTTTTAATATATAGCCTTTTGATCAGTTGAACGTCCCTCTCATCAAGTCCTGGAGTTTTTAATTTAAAGCAATTAGCAGTTGCAACCGATGTGTCCTTTTGATAAACTGTATATTCATATACTTCTTGAAATTGTCATCTAAATGCTCTTAACCTTACAAGTAGTTAAAAAAAAGTAGTAGTAAATGTAGCAGTGGTAGTAGCCTAGTATTAATAGTAGTAGGCAATTGATGCCTTTTGGTCAATTGATCTTCCCTTTTGATCGTTCTCTGAAAGCTCCAACTGAATACCGAAATCCATTCTTGATAAACGCCGTTTAGACAATCTACATGCACACAGTTTCTTTTGAATTAGTTCAAATTTCCCGGAATTATATCTCAAATGTTCACCTTCATCGAGCCTTAATAGTACTAGCATCATTGTAGCAGCTTTGGCAGTAGAAGTTGTAGCAATAGTAGTGTTGTATTAGCAGTAGTAGTAATAGAGGTAGCAGCAGTATTAACAACAGTAGTAGCATTGACATGTTGACTTTTGGTCAGTTAAAGCCCCCTTCGCGATACCCCCGGAAGCTTCACCTTGTTACGGTGATCCGTTCCAAAAATATTGCTGATGTGTCCTTTTGATGCCCTTTTCATCTCAATACTCTTAGCCTTACAAGTAGATGCAATTAAAGTAGTAGTTGGAGTAGTCTAGCGTCAGTGGTAGTAGTAGTAGTAGTAGTAGAGGTAGTAGTAGAAAAAGTAGTATTAGTAGCAGTATGAGTACATGATGCGCCTGAGGGTAGCCAACCCCTCTCTAAAACCTAGTTCCAAAGATGAAAAATCACGCTTAGAAGTTATTTCAGGCAAAAAGAATATACTCAAAAATCTTACTCATAAAACACGATACAGTAATCGATCTATAATTAAAACATGAATGTGGATCTTTAGCTCGTTCAAGTATAGACGTGACACTACTAGAAAGAGGACTATCAGGAGCTAAAGATTGAGCTATACAAATCTGAAACATTAATTGGGCCATGGTAAAAAAAAAATGGGCAATCATAAGCTAAATTCCTAAGGTATAGGCCGTCACTGACAGGAGAATCTAATTTTTTTTACGTTCTTTAGTGCCCGCTGCAAATCATTAATACTTACTGCAAGAACTCTATGGTGGTAGATAGAGACACTGGCAGGACCAAACTAAGTAGAATAGAAAAATGATTTTGAACATACTGAATAAATACGGAAAATACTTCAAAATAATAGCCCACAAAATTCATAAGGTTTAATCCTGACTGGGTAGGGGGAGTACACTTACTGCTATTGATAACCCTATTCCAAGTCTTTTTACTATTTGGAGCGTCCCATGAGTTAAGCCTTGCATAATTTAACCAGGATTCATGTTCTTTTTTCGTGTTTGCTTAATTGTAAACACATCCTCAGAAGTAGGTTGATCGCAAGTATTCGACAATCGCAACCAAAACTACACACGGTTCTTTTCTTTTTTCACTTCCGGATGTATATTGCACAGGGCTGGCACGACCCAGAACTCACATTCCCCTCGGAACTGCAGCCTTTGTGTCCGGCTTTAGACATTCTCATTCCGCTATTTTATTCTACACAAATTCAGGTCACAGGGGCTGGCACGACCCAGAACTCACATTCCCCTCGGAACCGCAGCCTTTGTGTCCGGCTTTAGACATTCTCATTCCGCTATTTTATTCTACACAAATTCAGGTCAGCCTTAAAATTTGGCCACTTAATGGAAGTCTGGAACAAGTGAAACAGGACTTTAATAACAGGAAGTAGAGTGTACAATGTAGTAATATACATCGCGTAAAACCACGAATTCGGTTATGTTTTTGCTGAAGTTTTTATTTTTATGATTCCTCAGATTTAGGAGTGTCTCATATGCCCTAAAAATCAGTGTAAGTGCCTCATAAATCAGACAATTTTCTTTTGGAAGTTGTTGTTATAAAAAATTAGCCGTGAATAACACTTTTTCCACTATATGTAAAGTTAACACAATTTGAGTTGATTTTAAATTTGATTACGGCTACCACCACAACAGTACAG
Organism: Artemia sinica; assembly: GCA_027921565.1. Taxonomy (NCBI): domain Eukaryota; kingdom Metazoa; phylum Arthropoda; class Branchiopoda; order Anostraca; family Artemiidae; genus Artemia; species Artemia sinica. The sequence continues at coordinate 7,773,357 of CM051261.1, read as the reverse complement.
TCAAGTCTGGCCTTCGTCTTTGGAATAGAGTGGCATGCCTAGGACCAACGAGTTTGGATGGTCCTCACAAGCTCCAAGACCAACCTCGCTAATACAACGGGATTCCAAAAATAGTTCATATCAAGTGTTGTTGCATGATATAAATACGTAAAGTCTTTTCACCACAGCAAAAAGTTCCTAAAGTTAGCTGATGCTCTTCAGGTAACAAAGTGTAACCTTTGGGCGTGACATTGTAAAAAAAAAACTACATGAAACACCTTCTCCCTAACTGCTTGAATCCCATTTGTCTGAACTCCATTAGATTCCCCACTCCTAACAATACACCGTCATAATATTGGGCAGCACACAACATCAAATCTATAGAAAGCTTTTCTATAGTTTCACGAATCGAGGTGGATAAGCTATCGGCGTCTAATATTTGCATGTGATTGCAGTCGATTAGTCGTTCCACTATTTTTCCATTTGATATGTACCTGGGTAGGGTCGCTAATTATTCATTTCTAGAAATATATTTTGACTCGTGAGAACAGAGTAGTAATTAGCCGATTTTACTTCTGAAATAATGCCTTGTCGCAAGACATTTCCCATCAGTGTAACTGCGTTGTTTTTAGTACTGTTGACTACAATAGTGACCAAATTAGCACTGTAACTTGGCCATCTGGTTTCCGGTACGTTTAGATATTTTCTTCATCAGTTCAAAGAGTTACCCTGGTTTGCGGATGTTTCTGGTTTGTTATGAACCCTCGAAGGAAGACCTTGGCGGCCAAGAAAGCAAATTGCACGAAAAATGTACTTCACATGATCTCTATTTTCTTGAACCTCTTGAAATTTGGATCTACTTAAGCCATTTGATACACATCTCGAACTATCAGTACTAATTAGGCCTATATTAAATCCCGCCCCTGCAGAAAAACAATTGCTTTGTCTTTTACTATCATTATGTTGCTTCAATTGACCAGAATTGTCTTTCCATTTACAAAATTATGTCTTGATGAAAGCCTTTTTGCAACAGTTGCTCAGGCCCTCAGAGCCCCGCTAGACAAATGGCAGCAAGCAAAACAAAATGCAGAAACCAAGTTTAATGAGTAGTCAATCCATTCGTAAGTCTTAAAGCAATGTGCGCTGAATTTCCTTCCGTTAGAAGTCGGATATCTCTTAAGAATAGGCTGAGCTAGTTGGCTGGGACGCGTTGTTGAAACACCTGAGAGGGATTCTCGACTGTGGCTGGAACCTTCAACAGCAGACCCCCCTTTTATGTTGACCTGGATCAGTTACTGCTCCTCCTATTCCTGAAAAATTGTCAGAGATAAGGGAATTCATGTCCAGTAATCCGACACTTTGAACACTTATTGCCATTTTCTTGCACTGATGTTTGTTCATTTGTCTTCCGGATTCTCACCGAAAATCAGTCTGAAGTTTGTTGCCGCTTCTTGCTCATTGTTTGATTACAGACAGCAGCAAAAAAGATAACCTGACGAGGTGATGCCTAGTTTTGACTGAACAATAGCCAGAGATCATGACGGCAGGTAAGACAGCGAAAAGGAATTGGCTGGGAACCAATGGTCTAGCGTGATATTTGCACTATGGTGGGCTCTGGTGTCTTTAAGGCTAGATATTCATCATCTTTTTTTAGATGACAGTAGATCATTTGATACAACTATGCGTTCGATAACTTGTCCATCTGAAGACATCTTGGAGGATTTGTAAATATCTTAGTGCAAAAAAGTTGCCATTAATTGGGATAGTATTTGTAAGGGTCAAATTAACAAGTAAAAAAAAATTGTTTCATTCACCAATGCAATGTCTTCCTAAGACTTTGGGACAATGTGGCCCATCAGATCCAACTCGTATAATCATCTGAATCAAGAGACCATAGGTTAGATCTATACTTATTCAAATATATTATCAGTTCATATGATGCACTTCTAATTGAAAGTTTGAAAAGATGCATAAAAGACTTTTTTAGAAACAGGTAACGCCCCTCCTCATAAGAGAGTCCATTGATTAACTTCCTTTGCTTGTCCAAAAGATGCTGAAAGCAAAAATCCAACGCAAAATTCAAGGAGATATCAAACGTTTTTGTCCGAAAGCTAATAAGCAGAATGTGCAGCTTCTTCTGCAAAGAATTACAAACATATTGATCTGCATATTTAGAATTAGTGTTAAAACTTGTATTAATTTGTGTGTTTCTTTTTAACCTAGTGAAATAATACATAAATTGTATTTACCCACTTGAAAGTGTTCCATATCTTACTTAATTCTAATTTTGGTGTTATTTGGCATTACGTGCCAAGTGTTACTTTAAAACAGTAAAAAATATACCTGAAACCAACGAAATTACTGAATTTTTGTCTGTATCCTAGGGGTGAATACAGACATGGGAGGTGAGGGGAAGGGGAGTGCTGTAAAATAGATAGACTGTAGGCTACTCAGATAATACAATGAACACAAGTTTCCTTGATGAAGTGAAAAATTGGCTCTTAAGCGTTTAGTTCAGATGAGTGTATTAAGAAGACTGAACATTTGAGGAATAGAAAATGTTATCTCCTTTGCCACATTCTTGAATTTGATCCTTTCTTTCGAAGATTAGTAGAAATGACCCTATTGATCCGATCAGCACACCATATATGGGCATTGAGTCCCTAGGGAGAACACGTGGTTAATCGGTCAATGACCTAAGTTTCCAAAGGTCGATTTATTTCTGGATCACGTGTGACAGATGATGTCATGATTGATTGATTTGTCACGAAAGGGGAATTAATTTGTTGTTTCTAAGGGGAATTATTGATTCACGAAAGGGGAATTAATATATCGTTTCCAAGGAGAATTGTCTCCTGGACGAAGTTTATTAATATCTTTGGAGTTCGACCAGAATTGTTTCCGGGAAAACAGGATCACGTGTTTCTAACAGATGATGTCATAATTGATTGATTTGTCACGAAAGAGGAATTAATTTGTTGTTTCTAAGGGGAATTATTGATTCACGAAAGGGGAATTAATTTATTGTTTCCAAGGAGAATTGTCTCCTGGACGAAGTTTATTAATATCTTTGGAGTTCGAACAGAATTGTTTCCGGGGCAAAGTTTATAAATAACTGACAGGTGATGGCAAGGTTAATTGTTTCCGGGCGAAAGTTTTGATATTAGAGTTTAACGCGGGAAAAGGTTTCTTAGTAATTTCAAATGTGACTGCGCAGGGATGCCAAAAACAAAAGGAACACGATGAAATTACGTTTAGAGATTATTTGGGCGAAACCGTTTTAGACATTTTAGGGAATTATTTCGGCAAAACAGTTAGAGACATTTTAAAAGATGATTTTAGAAGATGTTTTAGAAGAGGTTTTGAGTATGGTCGTTATAATACACAAGTTCTATTTAAACAGTGTCATGAGGTCCCATACCCCAACCCCAAAGAGCCCCGATCCCCCTACCCCGACCCAAAGGGCTCCGATCCCCATACCCCAACCCCGAAGGAAGCCCCCGGCACCCAAATGTTCTCCCGGGCTCCCAAACGGTCCCCCAAAGGGCCCCCGACGCCCCAAAGGCCCCTGAGCCCCCACTTTTTAATACTTTTTTAAGGCTTTATTATATCTTTTCAGAACAAGTTATTTTCTTAACGTCCATCCTAAACCCATTTTACAAGTTGAAATGGGCGAAAACCGTTTTAGGCATTTTAGGGAATTATTTCGGCGAAACAGTTAGAGACATTTTAAAAGATGATTTTAGAAGATGTTTTAGAAGAGGATTTGAGGGTGAAACTCTGTGGTCGTTATAATACACAAGTTCCATTTGAACAGTGTCGTGAGGTCCCCTACCCCAATCCCAAAGGCCCCGGTCCCCCTAATGCCCCTCGAGCCCCCAAAGACTACCGGAACCCCACCCCCCCATTTTTTAAAAATAATTTTTGAATTTTTTTAACATGGTATTTTTTAACTTTTTTACGTATCTTAAAATGACATGAAATATGCTTACGGCTCTACCAATCGTACACTGTGCTTGTTCATAGACACGACGCGGCTTTCCCACTGGTACTCTATGGCAGGTTATCGACACTACCTAGTTTATTGCGTGCATTAAATCAGTATTTTTTACGCAGTGGAAGGATAAACACACAATTCATATCTGTAAAAAAGTGAAGATGAATTATTCGACGAAAGTATGTGCACATGAAAAAATCATCGTCGTGTTGAATGCTGACAAGGAGAAATACCTGAACTATGAAACGAGTGCAAGTGGTAACACTATTGGAAATGTATGCATGCGTTGTCATGACAGCGAGAAGTTAGATTTCTTTGGAGTACCCAAGAATTTCAATCGTGTAAACGGTGGATATGCGAGAGTAACATTACCAGAGAAATTAGTGCTCAAAGAGAATGCAAACTTAAAAATAATTGTCAATGATCGGGGACAACTCCTTGCTACTGTTGCTGGTAACACATTACCTGTTGATACATCCTATCATCATCTTTCTGGTATTAGCATTTTAAAGAGAACAAGAAGAAGACAAGCATACTCCTGCAATAATGTCATTAATCATATCTTGTCAATATGTCAAAACTGCTATCTATGTAAAAATAATGTGACAATAGACAGTGAAATCGCAGGCAGAATAAAAAGGACATTAGCAGACAATATCATCAATGAATATAAAGATGAATTGACGGAAAGTGAAGCGCAAGTGTACTAATAATGTATAATAATGTATTTAACGTATTTTTATATTAATATTCTACATGTCGTTATTTCATTAAAAATATCTTATGCATTATTTTGTTAAGTGTTCATTATTTTTAGGGTATGCTAGAACGTCAAACGTTCAGAATATCTATTAAAAAGGTCAGAGATGTAAGAAAAAGAATTTTTAGAGATAAAGATACTACTAGAAGGCTCAATTTTTCATAGAAGATAGAAAAGTTCAAGATCTCTTCTTAACCAAAGAACAAAATTCATTTCTAATTTCACCAGAGAAAATAAATAGCTTCCACTTCAGTTTTAAGTTCACCAAGACATAAAAAATTTAAAGTTCACTTCTAAATTTTTCCGTAGAAGATAGGAAAAGTTATACTATGATTGTGATTATTTTCCATGAAGATAAAAAGTTTCACTTTAATTCTAAATTTTCTTAAATTCAATTCCGACCTTTCTCAAAGAGTCAAATTTAAAGTTCTGTTCCAAATATTTTCCCGGAAGAAGAAAAGTTCAACTTCGATTCTGAATTTTCTCAATGAAAATGAAATAAGTTATTGATCATTTCTATTTTCCCAAAATAATATTAAAATTTTCCACTTCAGTTCAGATTTTTCTCAAACAGATGAAAAAATTTAAAATACTGTTCCAAATTTTTCATAGAAGATACAAAAGTTCAAGTTCTCCTCTGAATTTTACCAAAGAACATAATTCAATTCTAATTTCTCCAGAGAAAATAAAAAGCTTCCACATCAGTTTTAAGTTCACCAAGATATAAAAAATTTAAGTTCAGTTCAAAATTTTTCCATAGAAGATAGGAAAAGTTATACTATGATTGTGATTCTTTTCAATGAAGATAAAAAGTTTCACTTTAATTCTAAATTTTCTTAAAGTCAGTTCCGACTTTTATCAAAGAGATGAAAAAATTTAAAGTTCTATTCCAAATATTTTCCCGGAAGAAGAAAAGTCCCAAGACATAAAAAATTTAGATTTCACTTCTAAATTTTTCCTTAGAAGATAGGAAAAGTTATACTATGATTGTGATTATTTTCCATGAACATAAAAAGTTTCACTTTAATTCTAAATTTTCTTAAATCTTAAAATGACATGAAATATGCTTACGGCTCTGCCAATCGTACTCTGTGCTTGTTCATAGACACGACGCGGCTTTCCCACTGGTACTCTATGGCAGGTTATCGACACTAGCTAGTTTATTACATGCATTAAATCAGTATTGTGATCAGTGATTGTGATTATTTTCCATGAAGATAAAAAGTTTCACTTTAATTCTAAATTTTCTTAAATTCAGTTCCGACTTTTCACATAGAGATGAAAAAATTTAAAGTTCTGTTCCAAATTTTTCATAGAAGATTGGAAAAGTTATACTTTGATCGTGAATACTCAAGTTCTCTTCTGAATTTTACCAAGGAACACAATTCAATTCTAATTTCTCCAGAGAAAATAAAAAGCTTCCACTTCAGTTTTAAGTTCACCATGACATAAAAAATTTAAAGCTCAGTTCTAAATTTTTACATAGAAGATAGGAAAAGTTATACTATGATTGTGATTATTTCATATGAAGATTAAAAGTTTCACTTCAATTTTAAATTTTTCTCAAAGAAGTGAAGAAAAGTTCAACTTCGATTCTGAATTGTCTCAATGAAAATGAAAAAAGTTAGTGATCATTTCTATTTTCCCAAAATAATATAAAAATTTTCCACTTCAGTTCAGATTTTTCTCAAACAGATGAAAAAATTTAAAATTCTGTTCCAAATTTTCCATAGAAGATAGAAAAGTTCAAGTTCTCTTCTGAATTTTACCAAAGAACAAATTTCAATTCTAATTTCTCCAGAGAAAATAAAAAGCTTCCACATCGTTTTAAGTTCACCAAGACATAAAAAATTTAAAGTTCAGTTCTAAATTTTTCCATAGAACATAGGAAAAGTTATACTATGATTGTGATTATTTTCCATGAAGATAAAATGTTTCATTTTAATTCTAAATTTTCTTAAATTCAATTCCGACCTTTCTCAATGAGATGAAAAAATTTAAAGTTCTGTTCCAAATATTTTCCCGGAAAAGAAAAGTTCAACTTCGATTCTGAATTTTCTCAATGAAAATGAAATAAGTTATTGATCAATTCTATTTTCCTAAAATAATATAAAATTTTCCACTTCAACTCAGATTTTTCTCAAAGAGATGACAAAATTTAAAATATTGTTCCAAATTTTTCATAGAAGATAGAAAAAGTTATACTTTGATTGTGAATATTCTTCATGAAGATATGGAGCTCCACTTTAATTTTCCAAGTTTTCTCGAAGAAGTGCAAAATGTACAAGTTCTTTTCTGAATTTTCTTAGAGAGGAGAAAAAAAAGTTAGCTCAATTCTGAAATTTACCAATGAAAATGAAAAAGCTTCCATTTCAGTTCATAATTTCTCAAAGACATAAAAATTTAAAGTTCAATTCTAAATTTTTCCATAGAAGATAGGAATGGCTATACTATGATTGTGATTATTTACCATGGAGATAAAAAGTTTCACTCTATTTCTAATTTTTCTTAAATTCAGTTCATTCATCTAACCACCAAAAACAATAGGTTAGGTTAGGTTAGGTATAAATAAATATTAATAAATAATTAGAAACATTTCTCCATGTTTAAGTTAGGCTAGGTTAGGTTAACTTATCATGAGCGCTCATGATAAGCTAACCTAACCTAACTTAAACTTGGTAAAAAGATTAAATTAGGTTAGGTTAGGCTAGATTAAGTTAGGTCAGGTTAAGTTAGGTTAGGTTAGGCTAGCCTACGTACGCGCGCGTACGTAGGCTAATCACAGTCATGGTATAACTTTTCCTATCTTCTACGGAAAAATTTAGAACTGAACTTTAAATTTTTTATGTCTTGGTGAACTTAAAACTGAAGTGGAAGCTTTTTATTTTCTCTGGTGAAATTAGAATTGAATTGTGTTCTTTGGTAAAATTCAGAAGAGAACTTGAACTTTTCTATCTTCTATGAAAAATTTGGAACAGTATTCAAATTTTTCCATCTCTTTGAGAAAAATCTGAACTGAAGTGGAAACTTTTTATATTATTTGGAAAAATAGAAATGATCAATAACTTATTTCATTTTCATTAATAAAATTCAGAATCGAAGTTGAACTTTTCATCTTCCGGGAAAATATTTGGAACAGAACTTTAAATTTTTTCATCTCTTTGAGAAAAGCCGGAATTGAATTTAAGAAAATTTAGAATTAAAGTGAAACTTTTTATCTTCATAGAAAATAATCACAATCATAGTATAACTTTTCCTATCTTCTACGGAAAAATTTAGAACTGAACTTTAAATTTTTTGTGTCTTGGTGAACTTAAAGCTGAAGTGGAAGCTTTTTATTTTCTCTGGTGAAATTAGAATTGAATTGTGTTCTTTGGTAAAATTCAGAAGAGAACTTGAACTTTTCTATCTAATAAGAAAAATTTGGAACAGAACTTTAAATTTTTTCATCTCTATGTGAAAAGTCGGAACTGAATTTAAGAAAATTTAGAATTAAAGTGAAACTTTTTATCTTCATGGAAAATAATCATAATCATAGTATAGCTTTTCCTATCTTCTATGTAAAAATTTAGAACTGAACTTTAAATTTTTTATGTCTTGGTGAACTTAAAACTGAAGTGGAAGCTTTTTATTTTCTCTGGAGAAATTAGAATTGAATTATGTTCTTTGGTAAAATTCAGATTAGAACTTGAAATTTTCTATCTTCAAAGAAAAATTTGGAACAATATTTAAATTTTTTCATCTCTTTGAGAAAAATCTGAATTGAAATGGAAAATTTTATAATATTTTGAGAAAATAGAATTGATCCAATAACTTATTTCATTTTCATTGAGAAAATTCAGAATCGAAGTTGAACTTTTCTTCTTCCGGGGAACTATTTGGAACAGAACTTTAAATTTTTTCATCTCTTTGAGAGAGGTCGGAACTGAATTTAAGAAAATTTAGAATTAAAGTGAAACTTTTTATCTTCATTGAAAATAATCACAATCATGGTATAACTTTTCCCATCTTCTACGGAAAAATTTAGAAGTGAACTTTAAATTTTTTATGTCTTGGGCCTTTTCCTCTTCCGGGAAAATATTTGGAACAGAACTTTCAATTTGTTCATCTCTTTGATAAAGGTCGGAATTGAATTTAAGAAAATTTAGAATTAAAGTGAAACTTTTTATCTTCATGGAAAATAATCACAATCATAGTATAACTTTCCCTATCTTCTACGGAAAAATTTAGAAGTGAACTTTAAATTTTTTATGTCTTGGTGAACTTAAAACTGAAGTGGAAGCTTTTTATTTTCTCTGGTGAAATTAGAATTGAATTGTGTTCTTTGGTAAAATTCAGAAGAGAACTTGAACTTTTCTATCTTCTATGAAAAATTGAGCCTGCTAGAAGTATTATTATCTCTAAAATTCTTTTTCTTACATCTCTAACCTTTTTAATAGATATTCTGAACGTTTGACGTTCTAGCATACCCTAAAAATAATGAACACTTAACAAAATAATGCATAAGATATTTTTAATGAAATAACGACATGTAGAATATTAATATAAAAATATGTTAAATACATTATTATACATTATTAGTACACTTGCACTTCACTTTCCGCCAATTCATCTTTATAATCATTGATGATATTGTCTGCTAATGTCCTTTTTATTCTGCCTGAGATTTCACTGTCTATTGTCACATTATTTTACACAGGTAACAGTTCTGGCAGGTAGACATGATATGATTTATTACACTAGTGCAGCAGTAGGCCTTTCTTTTCCTCTTTGGTTTCATTTGAATGCTAATACCAGAACGATGGGAATAGGATCTACCAATAGGTATCGTGCTACCAGAAGCATTAGCAAGGAGTTGTCCCCGATCATCGACAATTATTTTTAAGTTGGCATTCTCCTTTAGCACTATCATCTCTGGTGCTCTCACTCTCGCATATCCACCTTGAGCAATGTTGAATGATTTCGATAGTCCAAAGAAATCTAACTTCTCGCTGTCATGACAACGCATGCATACATTTCCAATAGTGTTACCACTTGCACTCGTTTCATAGTTCAGGTATTTCTCCTTGTCAGCATTCAACACGACGATGATTTTATCATGTGCACATACTTTCATCGAATAATTCATCTTCACTTTTTTACAGATATGAATTGTGTGTTTATCCTTCCACTGCGTAAAAATACTGATTTAATGCATGCAATAAACTAGCTAGTGTCGATAACCTGCCATAGAGTACCAGTGGGAAAGCCGCGTCGTGTCTATGAACAAGCACAGAGTACGATTGGTAGAGCTGTAAGCATATTTCATGTCATTTTAAGATTTAAGAAAATTTAGAATTATAGCGAAACTTTTTATCTTCATGGAAAATAATCACAATCATAGTATAACTTTTCCTATCCTCTACGGAAAAATTCAGAAGTGAACTTTAAATTTTTAATGTCTTGGGACTTTTCTTCTTCCGGGAAAATATTTGAAACAGAGCTTTAAATTTTTTTCATCTCTTTGAGAAAAGTCGGAACTGAATTTAAGAAAATTTAGAATTAAAGTGAAACTTTTTATCTTCATTGAAAATAGTCACAATCATAGCATAACTTTTCCTATCTTCTATGGAAAAATTTAGAACTGAACTTAAATTTTTTATGTCTTGGTGAACTTAAAACTGATGTGGAAGCTTTTTATTTTCTCTGGAGAAATTAGAATTGAATTATGTTCTTTGGTAAAATTCAGAGGAGAACTTGAACTTTTCTATCTTCTATGAAAAATTTGGAACAGTATTTTAAATTTTTTCATCTGTTTCAGAAAAATCTGAACTGAAGTGGAAAATTTTTATATTATTTTGGGAAAATAGAAATGATCAATAACTTATTTCATTTTCATTGAGAAAATTCAGAATCGAAGTTGAACTTTTCTTCACTTCTTTGAGAAAAATTTAAAATTGAAGTGAAACTTTTAATCCTCATAGGAAATAATCACAATCATAGTATAACTTTTCCTATCTTCTATGTAAAAATTTAGAACTGAACTTTAAATTTTTATGTCATGTATGAACTTAAAACTGAAGTGGAAGCTTTTTATTTTCTCTGGAGAAATAAGAATTGAATTGTGTTCTTTGGTAAAATTTAGAAGAGAACTTGAATATTCACGATCAAAGTATAACTTTTCCAATCTTCTATGAAAAATTTGGAACAGAACTTTAAATTTTTTTCATCTCTATGTGAAAAGTCGGAACTGAATTTAAGAAAATTTAGAATTAAAGTGAAACTTCTTATCTTCATGGAAAATAATCACAATCATAGTATAACTTTTCCTATCTTCTACGGAAAAATTTAGAACACAACTCTACGGAAAAATTTAGAAGTGAACTTTAAATTTTTTATGTCTTGGTGAACTTAAAACTGAAGTGGAAGCTTTTTATTTTCTCTGGAGAAATTAGAATTGAATTGTGTTCGTTGGTAAAATTCAGAAAAGAACTTGAACTTTTCTGTCTTCTATGAAAAATTTGGAAGTATTTTAAATTTTTCATCCCTTTGAGAAAAATCTGAACTGAAGTCGAAAATTTTTAGCCCCCGGGTGCCGGGGGCTTCCTTCGGGGTCGGGGTATGGGGATCGGAGCCCTTTGGGTCTGGGTAGGGGGATCGGGGCCCTTTGGGGTTGGGGTATGGGACCTCACGACACTGTTTAAATAGAACTTGTGTATTATAACGACCACACTCAAAACCTCTTCTAAAACATCTTCTAAAATCATCTTTTAAAATGTCTCTAACTGTTTTGCCGAAATAATTCCCTAAAATGTCTAAAGCGGTTTCGCCCAAATAATCTCTAAACGTAATTTCATCGTGTTCCTTTTGTTTTTGGCATCCCAGCGCTGTCACATTTGAAATTACTAAGAAACCTTTTCCCGCGCTAAACTCTAAGATCAAAACATTCGCCCGGAAACAATTAACCTTGCCATCACCTGTCAGTTATGTATAAACTTTGCCCCGGAAACAATTCTGGTCGAACTCCAAAGATATTAATAAACTTCGTCTAGGAGACAATTCTCCTTGGAAACAATAAATTAATTCCTCTTTCGTGAATCAATAATTCCCCTTAGAAACAACAAATTAATTCCCCTTTCGTGACAAATCAATCAATCATGACGTCATCTGTTAGAAACACGTGATCCTTTTTTCCCGGAAACAATTCTGGTCGAACTCCAAAGATATTAATAAACTTCGTCCAGGAGACAATTCTTCTTGGAAACAATAAACTAATTCCCATTTCGTGAATCAATAATTCCCCTTAGAAACAACAAATTAATTCCCCTTTCGTGACAAATCAATCAATCATGACATCATCTGTCACACGTGATCCAGAAATAAATCGACCTTTGGAAATTTAGTTCATTGACCGATTAACCACGTGTTCTCCCTAGGGACTCTATGCCCATATATGGTGTGCTGATCGGATCAATAGGGTCATTTCTACTAAGATTCTTTCTCCTTTTTTAAATAGTTAGAATTTTTATTAAAAGTGTCAACTAAAGTCGCAAGTTTATCAAATATATTTTTATTTATCTAAAAAATCCAGCACAAAATCCCACACTTTCACTGGATTTTTGGCAAGCAAAATTTGTCAGATTATCCAACCAATTATCCTAGTCCGAAAGAAAAATCCATAGAAAATCCTACAAATTACAGCTAAATAAAAAAAATATTAACTGAAAGTAAGGAGTGACATTAAAACTTAAAACGAACAGAAATTATTCTGTATATGAAAGGGGCTCTCACCTCAACGCCTCGTTCTTTACGCTAAAGTTTTTATTGTTTTAAAAAGTAGATTCAGAAATAATAGTCAGACACTAGCGTAAAGAACCAGTCGTTGAGGAGGGGATTGCCCCTTTCAAATACGGACTAATTTATGTTCGTTTTAAGTTTTAATGTCGCCCTTACTTTCAGTTAAAAGAAACTTTTTTTGTTTATTTTCTGAACATTTTTCAACTAATTCCGGTTCGAATTTGGCTCACCGTACCTGAAAAATTTAAACAAAATTTGTATACTAACTTTGGCAGATTTATTTTTCATATGAAGGGTTACCCCATCCTCAATACCTTGCTCTTTACGCTAAGGCTGTTAGCACCTTTTAAAAAGCTTCCTATTCTAATTTAACGGTCTCCGTGTTTCAGAAGCCGCTCTTAAAAAATTGAGACAAATAGTCAAACTTTAGCGTAAAGAGCAGGGTATTGAGGGGGGGGGGACCCTTCACATATGGAAAAATTTCTGTTCGTTTTTCAAATATTGCCGGTAAATCTAGCTCACCTTCTATGAAATATACCCCTCCCCCTCATGGAAAATTCCTCAGTGCAAATTTCATCGAACGTAAAGTTCACCCCCCCCCCCGTAAAATTCACTCCAGACAATTCCATCCTCGCTGAGAATCACCCTTCCCTACAAAATTTCTTACGGACGATTAAGCCTGAATAATTCTCCTAAGCATTCTTTCATTTGTACTTTAATCTCTAATCAGTTTCATCGATATAACTCCAGAAATGCCAAGTTCCGTTGAAATTATTTCTCGGAAGTCAAAATCCCCCCAGTGTAAAATTCCCCCTGGTAAATTCACCCCCAGATATGTCCCTCCCCAAGGAAAATTCTCCCTATAGAAATCCACCCCAAGCCCCCCCCCCCCCAAAAAAAAGGTCTGTATACTTCCCAATAATAAATACTATATGTAAACATTTGATCCATCTTGAAAATTTCCTTCATAAGGTGGACTTTTTATTAATTGACAAGGTAAGAAATTTATCTTTCTGCAAAATGAGTGACCTAGATTCTATATATTCCTCTTCGTTTTAGAACTATTAGTGAAGACGCGGAGAAACCTAATTTTTAGCTCAGGTAACTATAGGCAATTATCGAGAACGAGTACGCCTGTCTCGGTAGATCTCTGTGACTTAGCTGAATAGAAAAACCCTGTCACAGCAATAGAATCTATGTAAGAGCATACTGTTGCTGCTGAATGGATCCTGACGCAAGAAATTATTTGCCGACAGTAAGTTTTACGTGTAAAACTTATGAAAAAAATAGAAATTCCAAAAATGAAATAAAAATCCTTCCCTGTCATCTTCAAAACTTATTCAGCCAGGAAATCACGGTAAGACTTACCTAAAGCGTGGGGGTGTAACTACAGTATTTTTGGGGCAAGAGGGGGTGCTATTGAAGTAGGTACTATTCCAGCGGTAGTGAAAAAAGTAGATATTTAACAAACACGCTACTTTGTGAACCTAAAAATATTACACAGCACATTATAAACAATAAACACACACTAAATGATCATAAATATAAGTGCTGGTGATGGGCTTTTGCTAAAAATGTCAGCAGTGAGCTGCTGTAGACAACAATAGTATAGCGTGAACAAGCTTTTGGGTGGACGAAGGGAAATGTCGTATAGACTCAGCTTTTTTCAGCCAGATTCACTACTAATGCTGCATTATATATCCTCCTCTACTTCCCCCAACCCCCACACCCAGCACAGGAGGCTCCATTTCGTAATTTAACCAAGCTCTATTCTAACAGCCCAGGATATCATGCTATTCATTTGCTCGTATTTTCGAATGGATTTTGACTCTGTGAGATTTAATTTGTTTTACTAAACTTTTAATATACATAATTAATTATAATATTAGTTATGATTTTTAATTAAATTGATTTTTTTGTGGGTTCACCAATTTATATCAATAAATAGTATTGATATCATCAGGCCACATAAAGCCAAAATAAAAATCATAGGCAGCGTAATAGCGCTGTCAAAGTACAGATACAGGATAAGTCAAAGAATTACCACTGACTGTGTAACCTAGGGTTTGAAAATTATCTTCCCCTTTGTATCTCTGTTTTAAAAAAGGAATTCTATAAAATTACACTGAAGTTTTTCTTGTGTAAATTAGGGTATGGGGGTATATATATCCAAGGGGGTTACATTGAATATCTTTTTACGTCTAAAGTTCTTTTCACAAGCAAAGCTTCGTTTCTTTGTGCTGCATGATAAAACTTATAGCAATAGAAAGAGAGAATGGATTGAAACCGCTTGTATGTACACACAAACTTTCAAAATTGTGAGAGAAATATACATATTTTGTTCAAATTAACTTTATTCTCTCTTTAACTCTTTCCTTATCACTAACTGTGGCTCCGTTTCTAGATTAACTGGGACAAGTCCAGATTGACTACTCCTTCTCAACTTATAAACATGCCAGTACGATATTTTACTATTATGCCGTCTAGCAGCATCTTCCAGATCCTCGGCAATTTTATCCATGGCCTCCGATCCACACTTCCTTATTTTTAATTCTTTCTCCAGTTTGTTTACATGCCTTTTGTTTAAATATGATCTTTCATTTAGATAATTCTTGTATTTGCCCCTTCTCCTCTTTATTAAACATATAGCTTTTTCGCTAATATTCTTATCTGTGCTCCTGACTTTCAAGAAGGCACACTTGTACCTCTTTAAAGAGGCGACCCACCACAATGTAAAGCGATTTCCGGTCCTAGCTGTTGCAGAGAGACGGCGGTGATCGCGTTTTGTAGCCTAAGCTCAAACTAAGAAACATGCAAAATTTCACCCCCCCCCCTCCGACTTTATCTTCATGGGGGAAAGTGGGCCGGAAGTTTCGACCCTCCCACCACAGCTCCCCCTTTAACGTTGTCCAATCGGGCTGAAATTCAGAGGATAAGCTTTCCTAGGGCCTGGGAGCTTATTCTCAAAATTTCAGCTCAATCCGATCACCCCTTCCCTGTTTTCCAAAAACCAAATATAGCCACTTAATGTTCATCAAGTTATTTTTTATCAGCCACGCCTACAGGTTACAGTTGGCAACGAATCCGGGTGAATGAGGACTCATTCGAAGCGGAATTCAACCTGTTAGGAAGTGGAAGATTTTCAGACCGAAAAAATTATCCCCCGAATTTACATTTACGAAAAACCTCGTCTTCCTATAAGAGCCCATGTTAATTTTTCCCACCACAGCCCCCCTTTAACGTTGTCTGATCGGGCTGATAAGCTTTCTTAGGACCTGGGAGCTTATCCTCAAAATTTCAGCTCAATCCGATCACTCCTTCCCTGTTTCCCAAAAACCAATTATCAAGTTATTTTTTTAGCCACACCTACAGGTCACAGTTGGCAACGGATCCGGGTGAATGAGGACTCATTCGAAGCGGAATTTGACCTGTTAGGGCCTTTTGATATTTTCAAACCGAAAAAATTATCCCCGAATTTACATTTATGAAAAACCTCGTTTTCCTATAAGAGCCCATGTTAATTTTTGAAATTCCTAAAAGCATAGTATTTCATTATTAAATTAGATCAAAATAGTCCTCTTAACCAGATAAGACCGACTGCAAGCTTCCAAAATTCCAGCTCTTTCCCAGAAGTTTTTTTTTGTCGAAAAACGAAAATCTTACTTTCTATTTGCTTGAGTCGAAAATAGAATCCAGAAACTAAAAATATTTCACCAAATTCTCTGATGGTCCAGTGGTAACTATAATTGCCTATCATTCGGCAGACCCGGGTTCGATTCCCCATCAGAGTAAAATTTTTATACATTTAATTTAAAGTAGTATTTCTTAAATTTAAAGTTTAAAAAAGAAACTCAGTTTCTTTTTTAAATCCAATCTATTAAATCCTTCGGCTCAACAGGCGTCTCCAGAAGAATATCACAGTCGTCCTTCAGCTTACAGGCAAGTCTCCACTGCTTTGATAACATGCCGTATACCCGCATGCTCGAAGAAAAGTTGAAAAAAGAAAATCTTACTGTGCATTTGATTCGAGTATTCAGGAATTAAAAGCCTTAACAAAAGAATTTCCAAAAGTGGAGGTTTGGGGGTGGCAGCCCCCCAACTTTAACTCCTGACCCGATCAGCTAAAAGTTAGTCAAGCCATAATAAGTTATAAACTCTACAAAAACGTGCAGAAATTATTTGAAAAAAACTACGTTTTTTAAAGAGTTTAAGAGGCTGAGTCACAAGTTCGAACCTTAAAACATACAGGGATTAGGAGGTACATTTGGGGGGCTACCGCCCCCCAAACCCCCGCTTTTGCAGCCTTTAAATAAAAAAAAACAAGTTTTTTAAAATGAAAGTAAGGAGCGACATTAAAACTTAAAACGAACAGAAATCATTCCGTATATGAAAGGGGCTGTCCCCTCCTCAACGCCTCGCTCTTTACGCTAAAGTTTCTAATTGTTTAACAAAAATAGAGTTGTGAGAAAGTCAAACTTTAGCGTAAAGAGCGAGGCGTTGAGGAGGGGACAGTCCCTTTCATATACGGAATAATTTCTGTTCGTTTTAAGTTTTAATGTCGCTCCTTACTTTCATTTTCAAAAACTTGTTTTTTTATTTAAATGCTGCAAAAGCAAGGGGTTTGGGGGGCGGTAGCCCCCCAACTGTATCTCCTAATCCCTGTACGTTTTAAGGTTCGAACTTGTGACTCAGTCTCTTTAACTGTTTAGAAAACGTAGTTTTTTTTCAAATAATCTTATCTAAGACAACATTAGCAACTTCACAAATTATTTTCCTAAGGAAAGTGATGAGTGGCAAACCGTATTGTAAAGCCCTTTCTGCTCATACCTTAGTTCTTGAGGGTTTATCTGTTCTTTGTTCGGAAGCTTTTGAAGATTTTTGCATCGAATCAAATGATTTATCGTGTATTACTATATTCGGAGAAATTGAAGGCTTACTACAGAACTTTAAAGTCTCAAAAAAGGCTACTCCTATTGATGAGAACATTCAGTTTCTTAAGTAAAAACTTGCCACATCACCCCCCCTGCTTGGAAATGCTTGAGAATTCCAGTGCATGCTCAAAAACCCACAAATTTTGGAAATTATGAATATGAGATACCCCCCCCCTCCAGGGGTACATCCAAAAATCTGCAATGAACTGATCATAGTGAAGAGGCAAAATTTCTAATTAAATTCCATATCCCCTGATCATTCAATGGAATCCACTATTTTATTGGATGCAAAGAGAAAGGATAGAATGATAGGGATTACCATGGATGAGTTGGGATTTGTGAAGGTGACTTTAACTCTTCCTTTTTCTGCCAAGGTCTCAGCTAAATTCAGCGTGATGCTACGTAATGTACCTCAAAGTGAGTTTGACACTGCTCACCACGAAGATCGCCCTTCATGTAACTGCACAAAGCTGTTGATAATGTGAAGTGTATTCCGGCCTCCAGACTCAACTCTTTTCATTAAGTGATGAAGATTTGCTCAATATTCATACTTTTAGACAGTCGGTAATGAGATTGCTAACAGTTTTCTCTATGAGCGAGGTTTTAATAATAATAATAATAATAATAATATATTGAAAACCCATCGTATGCAATAAATGTACAATGACAGACTATACAAAAATTTGAAAAGAGGAAACAAAAAGAAAACATACTAAAAAAATAACAACAAAAGTAACAACTCCTTAAATAGTATACAAAATAGTACGAAAAGAGAAAACAGAAAGATAAGATACACAAAAATTACAACAGAAACAACAACTTCTTCGAAAAAAACAACAAGGACAACAACTTCTGAAAGGAGAAAAAGGAAACAAGAGGGAAAATTAAACAAGCAAACTTGCCCACTCGTGCTTTAGAATTGCTTATTTTGTCTTTTGCCAGCTAATAAGTCTTTCAACAGCTAGATTTGGGTCCGCTAGGTTGTAGCGCCGAATCAGAAAACTATTTTTTGTCCAAGGTGGCAATTTTAGTAGGTACTTGGCAAAACGGAAAAATAAAGAGCGGATTTTAGACTTTTCATGGTTTGCCAATAATTTCCAGAAAGGGGTCACATATAATATATGTAACAGAGCGGTAGCGTTGTAAACACTTGCCAGTAGTGGACGGTTAAATATCAGAGTGGATTTACCGATCAAAGCATAGGAGCTGGAAATTCGCCGTTCAAGATGTGAGATCAGGAGGGAGCGGGTATGCTGTAATGAGATACCTATTGGCAGCCCCAGATATACTATTTTATCAACTGGTTTTACTGAGGAATCACCTAGTGTGACATTAGTTGGAGGGTCATTCATCCAATTGTAGAGCAAGACTTCTGACTTTTGGGAGTTAAATCTCAGGCCGACTTTCTCGTAATTGGAAAGCAGACATGAGAATATTTCTAAAAGGCGGTTAAGCGTCCAGCTGAGATTCAGCGTGTCATCAGCATAGCATACTAGAGAGATGTCAATGGAAATGAGAATGCCTGATGAAGGACAGCTGCCTTGAGGCTCAATAGTATAGCTGTTGAAGAAATTGGGGGATAAAACTGCCCCCTGATGGGCACCTTTATGGACTGGTATCAAAGCTGACCGTGGGGCTGGCGGAAGGCCTGTATCGGGAGGGAGCTTGAGTCACACGCGAAGGCGAGAGTAAATATCACGGAAAGCCCGAATGATATTTGGGTTCACTCCTCTTTTAGCTGAGTTTAGCAACGTAAGCACATGAATCAATGAATCAAACGCTCTCTGCAGGTTTAAGCCACCAATCGCTAGGCTTTCTCCTGATTTGTGTGCAATCAGAAGTACATATGCAACGACATGGAGTGCTTCAGCACAACCAATACCGCGTTGAAAACCGAATTGTCTTGGTGGACTGCAACACAGTTCCTCAAACTCATCTACGAATAAAAGTTCAAATCACTTGCAAAGAGAAGTAGCAATCGTGATTGGACGGAAAGATGGGCATTGCATGGTAATTTTTTCCTTTTTTAGGAACTGGCATAAGATCTCCAATTCAGAAAGTGGTTGGGACAATACCCTGAATGAGGATAATCTTCATCAGGAGAGTTACGTGACTAATGAGAGCGGGCCCACCACTTTTTAGATGGAGTGTGCTGATCCCATCAATCCCAAAAGATTGTTTAGATTTTAGGCGAGAGATGGCCTTGCATACAGCTCCCTCTGTTACAACATAATCACCCTGAGGACAACTATCTAAGAAGTCGTCCAACTCAGCTTCGTATCTTTCGTTGAGGGCTGGGTCAGGAGGTGAAAATTCTGACCCATAGTACGCCTACCATTCGGAATCAGGGATAGCAGATGTGGACAAAGACTCATCGCTTTTAGAGGACAGAAAACGCCAAAGGAGAGAAGAATTAATTTTGGCCCTTGTAGATTTGATATTAATCATCTTTTTTCTGTGAGCTTTTAGCTCCTTCGCGAATTTTCTTTTTGTGAGCAGGCGGGTTGAATTGACTACCCCCGAACGGGGTTGTCCACAAGAAATTCAATGTTGAAGCCAAAATTTTTACTTAGAATGGGTATCCACTAAATCATGATTTTCAGACCAGCCAGGAAGGGTAGGATGACGGGGTCTACTTAGAGGGACGGCAGCTTTTTCAGCATAGCGAAGGGCATGGCCAATTTATGCGCAATAAATATCGATTGATAGTTGTGTTTCCTCCTTTGAAAGAGCAGTTAATCTAGAGAGAAGATGGAAAGGGACATGGATCTTACTAAGGACTCTGGCGGCTTCTTCTTGAAATAAAATAGAGTTAATTTTACGCCAATCACGGCAAGACCTAGTAGGTGTTTTCCAAGTTGTTTGCGTTTGTGTATCTGAGCTGTGGCAAGGAATCTTGGCTGAGAACTGTATTGGTAAGTGATCAGATAGCTGAAAATCAAGCACAACCTTGACAGGCGAAATCCAGAAATTTGCGGACGCAACGACGTGATCGTGATCTGATGTAGACATTGAGGTGTGTACGTGTTTAAAATTCAAATCATTACACTTGAGATCAAACTGGTCTCCAAAAATACTAAACAACAACGTAGAACGTAAAGACCTAGATAAGAGTGGTTCATTCAAATCGCAATTGAATTCACCAACTAATATGCATTGAAGGCTTAAGGATCTAATATGGTTAATACACTGGCCGAGTTTATCACTAGAATAAGTAAAAGCACGCTCCGAACGCTCATCATGGTAATTTTTAGGCAAATATACATTAATAAAACACATCCCTCAACACGAATCGCTAGAAAATTATCATTGACTTCAAATACACTAGATCTTAGAGTTCAACGAAAGAAAGTGGCAATACCACCGGAGGGTCGCCCTTTTCCACTTAACTGCTTCGCTGAAACTGAATAAACCGATACTGAATGATTAAAACTAAGAATACTTTTACTGCGGCTTGTGACGAAATGTTTTTCTAAACAGACGACTTCATTTTGCTCAAATACAACATCTAAAATTGGAATTTTATTGGCAAACGAGCCATTAATGTTCAACGATAAACATTTAACTGCAGAAGCTTCAGATATCATTTCTTTTTTGGATTACTGTTTGAGGGACAATGTACACTGTAACACGTGTGACTGTCTGTTTTGCATTCAACACAGAATATCGGCTGTCTGCATGGTTCATCTCGCGTAGAACGATGTTCATTTGAGGCACATCTAGAGCATAAAGGTTCAGCCGTACACTGAGAAGCGAGGTGACCTATTTTGTGACAGTTGTAGCATCGTCTTGGCAAGAAGTTAAACGGATCAGCAGGTAGACGCTCGTAGCCGATAATCACCGAAACACTCTCGGTGATGGAGCTATCTATCAGTGAGTTGGAGCTCACTGATAGTGTCAAAATACATTTTGAAAGAACGGGATTTTCTGCATTGTTCAGTCTTCGTACTATTCGGAATTAGATTTTTTAGTCCTTCACAGTTTATATCCTCAGGGACATTTCGAAGCACAGCTATGTGCAGGGGTTCTCGAACAGCAATTTGAAATCGGGCTTGGAAGATTTCGCGTTCTCAACGATTTTCGCTGCTGCAGCTTTCGACCTGACCACAAGCTTCCATTCGTTTGTAGATTTGCAAAGTTTGCTAATGTCATTTGCATTTTCACAGAAACTGTCTATGAAAGCTTTCCGGTCATTTGGGCCATTGAGTTCCTTGGGGGGATTTTTCAAGACAACAGAACAGGAAGGATCTTTGGGCTTGGACGTTTCAGGTGCACTACAACTGCTTGTGAAAATACTAACGGCTGGAGTGGACTTGGTAGCTAAAAAACTATCAAGCTCCCGAGAGAGTTCATTTACTTTGGCAGTAACTGTTGCATTCACTGCATCTCCGATGACCGAAACCGAACAGGGGTTAAAGATTACAAATTTTGGCATACTGACATTATTTTTCGCAGCTGCTACTAGAAGTTTGCACATTTCAATGATATTGTCTTCATCTTTAGAGTAGGTCACAAGATGATTCGTAATATTTAACTTAGTGTGAAGGATTCGCTTTGCCTCAATAACATCTTCATGTGTATAGAAAGCAACACACACTTTTACGATACAGTCCAATTTTATTTCATCTGTAAGTGCTCTCGTAACATAATTCAGAAAAATTTTCAGATAGCCATTAAGTTAGAAATTGTTCAAAAGTCAGATAATGAAAACTCAGGTGTCGACGCAACCCCCAAGGGCTGGGGGGCAGGCGCTGTAAGTTATGCCCTGGGACATATATGGTTCTTATGAAAGGGATGCTCGTATAAGCTTCAGAGAGGGTTCATTTGATTGGAAATTGAAAGTTCTAGCTCAAGTTTTAATAGTCAAAGGAGATCCGAGGGAGACTAGCCCCCTCCTATGCCATCTTTTTCCAATCCCATCTGATGAAAATTTTGAGATAGACATTTTGTTAAAAGTAGTTCAAACGTCGGATAAGAAAAACTCAGGGGTCAATACAACCCCCCGGGCCCGGGGGAAGGCTTTCTAGGTTATGCCCTAAAGGCATGTATGGTTCTTATGACAGGGATGCTCGTATAAACTTCATAGAGAGCTCATTTGATTCTAAATTGAAAGTTCTAGCTCACTTTTTAA
This sequence comes from Artemia sinica, assembly GCA_027921565.1. Lineage (NCBI taxonomy): Eukaryota > Metazoa > Arthropoda > Branchiopoda > Anostraca > Artemiidae > Artemia > Artemia sinica. Next base: position 7,750,783 of record CM051261.1, on the reverse strand, counting down.
GAGTCAAGAGATTTAAGAGCATCTAGTCCCCCCATACCCTTTTTTCCCCAAACTCCTCTGCTACAAATTTTGAGATAGCCAGTTTTTTGAAAATTTTTCAAAATTAGATAACAAAAAATCCAGTGTCAACCCCCCCCCCCCATGGCCCGGGGGGTAGGCGTTGTAAGTGTTGTCCTAGGGGCGTATATGGTTCTTATGAAAAGGATGCTCGTATAAACTTCAAAGAGGGCTCATTTAATTGGAAATTTAAAGTTCTTGTTCTTATTTTAAGAATCAAAAGATATCCAAAGGCAACTAGCCCCCCTCCCCCACACATATTTTTTTCCCAAACCCATCCGATATAAATTTTTAGATAGCCATTTTTTTTAAATAGTTCAAAAAGCCAGATAACAAAAACTCCGGTGTCGACACAACCCCCTAGGGCCGGATGGGCGGGGGGGGGGAACAGGCATTGTAAGCTCTGTCCTGGGACCGTATATGGTTCTTATGAAAGGGATGCTCGTATAAACTTCAGAGAGAGCTCATTTGAATGGAAATTAAAAGTTCTAGTTCATTTTCTCAGAGTGAAAAAAGATCAGAGGGCAACTAACTTCTCCCACCCTTCACGCCTTTGGGTTTATCGGATGGATAAACATCCGATAAAAATTTGAGGTGACTATTTTGTTAAAACTATTTCAAACATCAGCTATTAATACTCCGGAATCGACACAACCCCCAAGGCTCAGGGACAGGCACTGTAAAATGGTTATGAATAGTATAAATGGTTCTGATAGAGGGGATACTCGTATATACTTCAAATAGGGCTCGTTTGACTGAAGATAGAAAGTTCTAGTTCACTTTTAAATGGTCAAAAGAGACAAAAGGGCAATTAGCCCCCCCCCCTCAGGTCTTTTTTTCTCTAAAACCATCCGATGAAAATTTTGAGATAGCAATTTTTTAAAAAATAGTTCAAACATCAGATAATAAAAACTCTGAGGTTGACACAAACATATTTTTTTCATTTTGATATTGTTACTTTGATACTTTAATGAACATTTGATTTTTTTTAGGTTTAATTTTGAAATAAGGAATTTTTAAATACTAGAAACTTTTTGCAATCAAAAACCAATGAAAATTAATTAAAAAACTGTCCGAAAAATAAGTTGTTCAAAGAATAGTAAAGGCCATTTTAAACTTAAGCTCAGCAGATACAAATACCTGTTACAACTCAAACACTAAACGGCCAGAAATTACAATTAAAGAATAAATAAAACACAAAACGAACAGAAATTCAATAAATAACCATAGCAAAAAAACATATAACAAGTAATAATATTAATGAATAAATAGTTCTTAAAGTACAATGAATAAATAGTTCTTAATAGTTCTTAATTTTGCTATTGAGGTATAAATGAAATTCAAAACGAACAGAAATTAAATAAACAATCAATGCCAAGGCCGTACCCAGGATTTTTTTCGGATGGGGTTTTACTCAAAGATTTGTTGTCAAGGGGGGGGGGGGGTTACACAAAAAAATCTTAAAAAAACGCATACAAAATTTGTTTACATCCATTTTTGTCACGTTTTTACGAGTTAAAAAAAATATTTCGAGATGGGTTCAAAACCCTCTAACCCCCCTCCCTCTGGATACGGCCTTGATCGATACAAACAAACATACAATATATACTAATGTAAATGAATAAATAAATCTTAAAAAGAGTGAAACTTAAATTGAATATGCCTGAAACTCTAGGTAGGCATGCCTTTCCAAAAACTAACAAACAAGTATGTGTACAATGAGAGAGTCATGCATACTCCCGCCATTTACCCGTAACCCAGCCATTTAAACATTTGCCTCTCAATTACTTGGGCTATCTGTCTTGGCTTTTCTCTGTCTACAATTAGCCATGTCTAGATGCAACCTATGTATGCAACCTACTGGAAAATACTTGATAACTTCAATTACTTCAATAACTTCAGGATTTTTCTGGAGGGGGTTTTACTCAAAGATTCGTTTTCGAGGGGGAGGGGGTACACAAAAAAACCTTAAAAAACGAATACAAAATCTGTTTACATCAATTTACGAGTCAAAAAGACATTTCGAGAGGGGTTCAAAACCCCCTAGCCCCCCCCCTCTGGATACGGCCTTGATCAATGCAAACAAACATACAATAGATATTAATGTAAATGAATAAATAAATATTAAAATGAGTGAAACTTAAATTGCATATGGAAATCAAGCTTGAAACGAACAAAAATCACAACAAACAAGAGTTTGGGTATCGCCTCCTTCTCTCACTGTAAAAGTCTAAAACCTACTGCGTTTATTGTCGCTTTACTGAAAACTATATGCGTCTTGAAAAGTTTTGGAAAGTATAAACAACATCAAATTAAATATTTGATGTATAACGATATTAATTGTTGAAAGATCCATCAGTTTAAGAATTTATTTCACAGTAATTTTATTTTTATTTTCAATGCTGTAAGAACTGGAAAAGAAAATATTTGTAGTATAATTCGCTTTCAGTTAAGCGCCAATGATGCAGTAGGCTTTTGGTTTTTTTTACAGTTAAGGAAGGAGGCAGTATTCAAACTCTTGGTTGTAGTGAAACTATATTCGTCTTGAACAACTTTATAAAGAACTAATAAATTAAACTGAATATTTGATGGATATTAATCGCTGAAAGCTCATCAGTTCAAAGTTTTACTATAATTTTAATGTTTATTTTCAATATTAAGTACAAAAGAAAACATTTGTAATAAAATTGGTTTTCAGTAAAGCACCAACGACGCAGTAGGTTTTAGGGTTTTACAGTGAGAGAAAGAAGCGATACCCAAACTCTTGTTTGTAGTAATTTTTGTTTGTTTCAAGCTTGATTTGCATATTCAATTTAAGTTTCACTCGTTTTAAGATTTATTTATTCGTTTACATTAATATCTATTTTATGTTTGTTTGCATTGATTGTTTATTTAATTTCTGTTCATTTTAAGTTTCACTTATTCTTCAATAGCAAAATATTTTTTTTTTTCGTTTTAACCTTGATTTTCATATTCAATCTAGGCCCCACTCACTTTAAGATCTGTTTATTCATTTATATTATTACTTGTTGTATGATTTTTTGCTATGATTGTTTATTTAATTTCTGTTCGTTTTACGTTTCATTTATTCAATAATAGTAATTTCTGGTCGTTTTGAGATTGAATTTTGACAGGTACTTGCATCTGCTGAGCTTAAGTCTTAAATGGTCTTTACTTTTCTTTGAAAAACTTATTTTTCGGAAAGTTTTTTTTAATTAATATTCAGTAAAGGGTGTAATACAATTCAAGTAGATTCTTAAAGTAAGAAGTCGACTGTAGTTGAACTATGAACAACGAAGTCAAAGAACTGAACTCATTCTTTCTTACGAACTGTGTCCTTTAAAATTATATCATACGTTATAATACTTACCTTTTATTACTTAATTCATTTTGAAGTAGTTGTTTGATGTGATTAATGACTAGCTGCAATTTTCGATATACAAATATTTCTATGTGAAACCTTTCTCTTTTTATAGTTTGGCTGAAGATATGCGTTGGTCCATATCAACTTAAAGAAACAGATGGTAGTGACAAAAGCCAGTAAATAGGTTTCTGCTAGATACAGAGCTACTTTATACAAAACTTTGGTTAGTAACCAATTGTGTCTCGTTTGCCTGTTTAAGGTAAAATATGATTGAGCTCGTACTGTAAAAATATATTTTTAATATAACCAGGGCTGGCAAAACTGTTCTGGGTCAGGGCTATTTTAAATTCGTTTATCAAAAGAACTAGTGTAAGAAGTCATACTTCAAAAGAACTGGATTGAGTGCATTAAATCTAATTAAACCTAAGCCAGCAGAAGTTACATGGAGTAAGAAGTTCAACCCTTTTAGAAACAATAAGCTTAAACAACCATCTACGACTTTAGATTTTTCTAAGAAAAGTAAAGTGCCATAGTAAAACCAATAACCAACTGAAGCAAACTCATAGATAATTTAAATTTGAAACAAACATACATTACTGCGAATGAATCAATAAAATCAAAAGTGAATGGAAAGTAAAATTAATAATCATATCAAACATGAAGACTAGACAGCGGTATGGATTGTGGATAAACAAATTTTAAAACGGATGCAATTAATGACAAAGCGTTCAAGTGTATAAGTAAGTGAACAGGTAAAGTGGGAATGAAACGCAAACCTAGTTAACTTCTGATTTAACATGAAATTAGCTACTAACCTCAATTCCTATCTTAGCCGCAGCAGTGTTTTCTTTTAGATATCATCTATCGCTTAGATATATATATCTGGTATACCATAGTTAAAGATAAGATTTTCATTAAAGCTCTCGTATTAACTGAATCAATTACTTGCTAATAATTTATAAAAATGAGGACGAAATGGGGTTTGATGACTCAGGCACTTCTCAATTACTAACTAAAGAGTAAAAGTTTGGTTGACGTGTCCTCTTCTCTTCCTAAAACCATACTTTTCTTTTCTTAAAACTTTATCTAGAGCAGTTCTAAGTCTAAAAAGTTAATCATACTATGTAATTTTCTTCCTACAGAAACAAAGCTAATGTCTCTATAATTACCAAACTCACTTTTATTAACTTTCTTATATAGGGGTTTAATTAAAGTTCTCTTTAAATTGCCAGGTACTTTCCCAATTTCAGAAATTATATTAATAATCAACAGCAGTTTATCTCTAACCCCGGAACCGCCAGATATAAAAAAAAAATTACCACACTATTAAAACCAGTGGCCTTATTTTTTTTTTTTTTACCATCGTTACTGATTCTTTCTTTAAATGCAAATCCTCAAAAAAATTTCGGTCTTTTTTTCCTGCAATTCTATTATGGTTTAGCATATTCTCAAAATGTTCTGCCCATCTCTCTTTAACTATTTTTTGCATCACTTAATGTGACACCGTTTACATTTTCAATTGGGACAAGTCCAGGTTGACTATTTTCTCTCAATTTATTAACATGCCAGCACAATATTTTACTATTACACTGTCTGGTTGTATCTTTTATATCTTCAGCAATGTTATTTCACATCTCCTTAATTAATATTTTAATTCTTTATCCAATTTCTTTGTTCTCCTCTTATTTTCATATGGTTTACCCCTCAAATAATTTCTTAAGAGTCCTACCTCCTCTCTATTAAAAAAAGCATTTTCACTTATATTCCTACCTTTGTTTCTATACTTACTTTTGAATCATCTTCACAAATCCTTAATTTATATTTTAATTCTTTCTCTGCTTTCTTTACCTTCCTTTTATTTTCATGTGATCTATCAGTCAAATCATTTTTCTACAAGCCCCTCCAACTCTCTATTAGATAAAGTATTTTCACTTATATTCCTTCCTTTGTTTCTAAATTTCTTCTTTAAAACGCCATCAACGAGTTCACAAGCTATATTGTTAAAATTATTCATCAATCTTTTACATATTCAAATTTATACTCTCCGGCTTAGCATTCAACACACCTAGCAAGTTTCTCTCGTTATTGTAAGCGCACATGAACGCAATAGCAATAAGTGCAATATGCAAATGAACGCTAAAAATGGAAAAAAAAGTTGTTGTAATAATTGAAATGAGCTGAATTAAACGCGGGGTTTGACTGATATGTGCAACCAAAACTCTTTAATCAAGAGCATAGGAATTTTCCCTACTCTTTATAAATATATATATATATATATATATATATATATATATATATATATATATATATATATATATATATATATATATATATATATATATATATATATATATATATATATATATATATATATATATAATATATATATATATATATATATATATATATATATATATATATATATAATATATATATATATATATATATATATATATATATATATATATATTTATACTATGGTGACGCAGAATGCACATGAAAGCGAAAGGCATCCCTTTAATATCGTTTAGGGCAAAAACATTTAAAAACTAAAAACATGCTTTGTATCCTTGCAGTGTTCTCAGTTATATTTTTTCGATTTTCTCAAGGATCTCAGTCCTCGCCTGTTCCAATAGTCATGTGGCATGGCATAGGTGCTATTTTTTAAGTCAAATAAAAAATTATTTTCCAATTTTCTAAAAGCATTAAACTTTGAAACATGCAGTATAGGCTAGCCCATGTTCCATTTTGAACAGTTGTGCATGAATATTTTTGTTCTTGTAAAATTGAAATTTAGAAGCTTTTGTCTATCTTGAAATATAGTTATGCTAGGTGAATGAAACTCAGTAATGCATCAAGAGTTTTAATGATTTCCCAGAAAGATATTTGGAGCAGTTAGGGTATCTCTACTCCTTGCTTGAGAAGGTACTGCATTTGGATCCTCTAACAATTATTGTGTGATAATAGTGAAAGGTATTAATCTAGAGTTAGACCCACTCAAAAGGAAACACTATAAAATTCTGAAAACAACTTTTAAAAATCATAGAACACTTACTTATATCACTCTTAAAAGTAATTCACTTTATTTTACCCCCCCTCCTCTCAAATATGCAAATATATAGCCAAATTATGTATTCCCAATGCATTTTTTTTTGTTTCTTGATTTAATCAATGTTATTTATTAGTTATTAAATCTGTTTAAACATAGAGTGATGTGGGTCAATCCAAAAACAGAAAAATATAATAAAAATAGGCAATGTATTTGCAAATTAGGCAGGAGGTAAAGTAAAGTGAAGCAGTTTTGGGAATGAATATTTTAGGATTTTCAAAGGCTGTTTTCAGAATTTTATAGTGTTTTCTATTGACTGGACAAAACTGTAGCATAATGCCAAGTGAAACAACACTGGTGTACAGTCATGCAATCACATAGAAATTCTATGTATGTGGCATAGAAATTTTTAAAATCAACTTTCAAAGAAATCTAAAATACTTGCTTATAACATTCCTAAAAGTAGTTCACTTTACTTTTCCCCCTTCCCCTAATTTGCAAATATAATTTTCCTCAAATCTTCTATTTTCCGTGCATTTTTCTATTTCTTGATTTTGTTAATGTTGCCTTTTTGCTATTAAATCTGTTTGAAGAGAAGATTGACATATAGAAAAGCATACGGATAATATATAATTTATGGTGTTTTTTTGTTCATTAGGAGGGGAGGGTGAGGTAAAGTAAATTTTTTTTTAGGAATGACATAAATAATTTTGAATTTTTACAGTTGTTTTCAGATTTGTGTTATGTTTCATTCTAAGGAGAAGTGATTGTAAACTGGAACCTATAAAAACCTTACAAAATAGATAGATTTTCTGCAAAAATAAGGTGCAAGAAAAGTGTTTTAAGCCTCACACATTTGCTTAATCCCAATTTATAAGGTTTTTAAAGGTCTATAAATCTCTTTCTGAAATCTTGGGGAAAACTCTTGATGTGTAATTTTCTAGGCCTACTTAAATAACAATCAATCAATTTATTAATACTAAAAACAAAACAATTACAAATGTAAAGTTTATACATGCCCAAGAAGCTCAGCTTGTAAAGGAGCAACAAAACAAAATAAGACATATTTAAAAAAAAAAAAAAAAATTATAAAAAAAAATTAAAAAAAAAAAAAAAAAAAACTGGATCAAGAGACATTTATGAAAATAGGAGAATTAACAGGAAACTTCACAAATAACTGAAAAAAATATATAAACAAAGAAAAGAGATTGAAAATTAGGATTAAATGTATATATATAAATAAAAAAAATTAATCAGAAAAATATATTGAATGAAATAAAAGACATATAAATTTGGATGGAATGCAAAAAAAAGAGGAAAAAATACTATACTGGAAAGACCCAGCAATATAACAGCAATTGTATTTTCAAAAACTAGGGTAAAAAAAAGATCAGAAACTCAAAATTAAGGTGAAACATTTTTGTTCAAATTTGGATTGGTATAAGCCAAATCTTCATGCATCAAATCTTGTAAGTCCTAAAAATTAGAAAAGGTATAGATATATTAGCTTGGTAATAACTTTCTAGGATACATTTTTGACCCTTGATTAATTCCTGAAAGTTTCATTTATCTAAATCACCTATTTTCTAAGATAGCCAGAAAAATGTAAACTTTAGTATGATAACAAAATAGAAAACATAAACTTTCAGTTCTTTTTATATAAAATTATACATGAGAGCTTTTTTCTGATTAGATAATAGATGAGTTAGATGAATAAAACTCAGGAATAGGCCTAGACCAAGAGTCTCAGTGATAACTTAGAAAGGTATTTTGAAGTACCTACATCAACATATCCCCTCTCTAAAGGGTAATAACCTTTGATGGTCTTTGACAATGTTTGTGTTGTAAATGTATAAACATGTCAGTTTTTGTCCTGGATACCTTAACGTTGAATTTAGAAGCTTAGAAGTAGAGTGGAGAGGGCTGAAAAAGATGATGTTGAATATGAGTATACTGTTGCTACTCTAAATAAAATTACAAATGTTACCACAATTACTAAATAATAGAGGTTTTTCAATTAAAAGAACATCACATTTAGATTTAGAAATGGTTTTTCAGTGAAAATTAAAACATTATATTAGAATTCAAACTAAATAAAAACAGAAATAACTATGAATAAGAAATAAAATTAAGCAAATGAAAATATAAAAAAGAAGATATAGTATTTTAAATAAGACAGTAGAAATAATCAAATTTAATAATTAGAAAGGTCTAAACATTTTGACTTCACATTCAGAAGTCTTTATTGATGGAAAAAAAAATCATTTAAAACCTTTAAATGAAATTAAACAGAACATATATTGCAGTTAAAGGCAAAAACAAAAATTCAGATATTAATAATATGCAATATAGTAACTATTTGTCAATACAAATAGCATAAAGATTAAACAAAATCAGGATAACTATTCTGTTTTTCTGGTTGACTGTATCACAATAATGTAACAGCCATGACACAGATCCTTTCAATTTGTTAATGAAATCCAACAAAGGGTAAAGTCTATTTGTTATAAGAAATTACTTATACCCTATGTTTAAGCTAATATAATTAAATACAGGTCAAGAAAATTTTATTATGTTTTACAGATTGAATGCATCTTTTTGTTTTTCACTGTCTTATTTAAAAATTGTGCCCATTTTTTCTGTATTTTTATTTGTTTAATTTGTTAATGGATAGGCATTGTGATCAAAGAAATTCAAAAAATTATACCTACAAAAACAAACATTACATTGAACAGCCTAATCAAGTTGGACCAAAAGCAAGAAGAGGCTGCCACAAATAAAAGTTGGGTTCACACCACTTTCAAGCCCATGTAAAGGCTGTAGTGTTATTCATGCTGTGCATGAAACTAACCCAATTGGTTCAAAAACTGCCTAGATAGAGAGCCTAATTGCATGATTCCATAATATTGAAGACATCATGCTCAATACTTGAATTTGGTTGTCTTTTTTTTTATCAATCTTCATGAGGTTACTTGTTTTCCATCATGTATTGAAACACTTTTTTCAGATTTATTTTTCTCTTTTTAACTTTTTATGAGTAGTCTGCAATATCCTGTTGACTGATTCTTTAGGTAGAGTCATGCTTTGTGCCCTTGTTTACAGCCATTTGTCAAATGCAAATGCCTTTTCAAACTCTTGAGTACATGTTAAAAACTTTTACTATATTTGTTAAAATTCATTAAAGGTATTCTTCACAGTACATGTAAGTGCATGATTATAATGTATGTCTAGACTCATTAGCTGGGGGGGGGGGTTGAGGCCCTTGAGGGGAGCCTTCTATATTGTGGCATCCTAGAGAAACTAGTTAGTCTCACTATTGCTATATATGAAACCAGTAAATACTGTGTCAAGACTCCTGATATTCAGATCAAATTTTTCGGCATATTATCAGTTGTGAAGCAAGGTTATGTTCTTTTACGTTTCTCTTTGTTATACTGAGATTCTTTGAACCAGACCACATTCAGCTAAACCATGTAATATGTCTGAGGGATCTAGACTTTGCTGATGACATTACAATGCTGGAGTCCTGTAAAAGTAATTTCAAGAATATTGTGTGAGCTGACAAACAGAGCTGGTTTTGTGGGTATGAAAATTAATGCTGAAAAGACAAAATGCATGGCAACCACTGCCTTTCCATTAATCATCAAGCATGGGGACCAGCATATAGAAGAATTAGTTCAATAAAAATACCCAGGGAGCATAACTGAGAATAGCCTACTAGCCCAGTGGCACAAAAAGTATTGACCAGAATGGGACAAGCAAATGGCATCTTTAAAAGGCCCTACACACATCTGGTAGTTCCAGAATTAGTCTCTTCACTTGAAGCTATAGGTTTTTAATACTAAGGTCTGAAATTTGCAATATTATGCTTCAGAGACATGGCATGTAACCAGCAGTCAAGGAGGCACACTTGTGCCTCTATAAAGAGGCGACCCACCACAATGTTAAGCGATTTCAGGTCCTAGAGGTCGCAGAGAGACGGCGGTAATCGCATTTTGTAGCCCAAGCTCAAACTAAGAAACTTGCAAAATTTCATCCTCCTCCGACTTTATCTTCATGGGGTAAACTGGGCCGGAAGTTTGGACCCTCTCACCACAGCCCCCCTTTAACGTTGTCCGATTGGGCTGAAATTTAGAGGTTAAGCTTTCCTAGGGCCCGGGAGCTTATCCTCGAAATTTCAGCTCAATCCGATCACTCCTTCCCTGTTTCCAAAAAACCAAATATAGCCACTTAAAATTCATTTCTTTTTTTTTTCTTAGCCACGCCTACAGGCCACAGTTGGCAACGGATCCGGTTGAATGAGGACTCATTCGAAGCAGAATTTGACCTGTTAGGGCCTTTTGATATTTTCAGACCGAAAAAATTATCCCCCGAATTTACATTTACGAAAAACCTTAGTTTTTTTCAAATAATACAGATAAACAGGTTAGACATGCTTTGTTATGAAAATATCTGCGCGTCAATTTTCATAACAAAGCATGTCTAACCTGTTTATGTGTATTATTTGAAAAAAACTACGTTTTCTAAAGAGTTAAAGAGGCTGAGTTACAAGGTCAACCCTTAAAACGTATAGGGATTAGGAGGCACAGTTGGGGGGGCTGTTAAAGAGGCTGAGTCACAAGTTCGAACCTTAAAACGTACAGGGATTAGGAGGCACCCTGTACGACGTGATTTGAGTATTCAGGAATTAAAAGCCTTAACACAAGAATGTTCAAGAATGGGGGGTTTGGGGGGCGGCAGCCCCCCAACTTCAACTCCTGACACGATCAGCTAACAGTTAGTCAAGCAATAATAAGTAATAAACTGTACAAAAACGTGCAGAAATTATTTGAAAAAAACTACGTTTTCTAAAGAGTTAAAGAGGCTGAGTTACAAGGTCGAACCTTAAAACGTACAGGGATTAGGAGGCACAGTTGGGGGGCTGCCGCCCCCCAAACTCCCCGCTTTCGCAGCCTTTAAATAAAAAAAAAAGTTTTTTAAACTGAAAGTGAGGAGCGACATTAAATCTTAAAACGAACAGAAATTATTCCGTATATGAAAGAGGCTGTGCCCTCCTCAACGCCTCGCTCTTTACGCTAAAGTTTTTATTGTTTAAAAAAAGAGTTGTGAGAAAGTCAAACTTTAGCGTAAAGAGCGAGGCGTTGAGGAGGGCACAGCCTCTTTCATATACGGAATAATTTCTGTTCGTTTTAAGATTTAATGTCGCTCCTTACTTTCAGTTTAAAAAACTTTTTTTTTTATTTAAAGGCTGCGAAAGCGGGGGGTTTGAGGGGCGGCAGCCCCCCAACTGTGCCTCCTAATCCCTGTACGTTTTAAGATTCGACCTTGTAACTCAGCCTCTTTATTTCTTTAGAAAACGTAGTTTTTTTCAAATAATAGTAAAAATGAATCCAGGCATTCACAATATATTTTTTGGAAAGTGTTAAATATTCACTGAACTCAGAAAATGGCTAATCAATCAATTAAGGACAGAAAAAGACAACTACGTGTGACCAATAATAAAATGATTGAACTTGAACCAGCATGGTTTGAGTATAAGGATGGTGGTACATTAGGAATTTCCTTCAAGTAAGCAACCAAAGGCTCCCAAATGGAGTCCTTCTCTGGCATCTATGTGGCACCCACCAAAGGGGATGGCCTTGGAACACACTATAGTGCAACTTAAAGGCAGACCTACACAACCTTAATATGCATTTCCAACCAAAGGAATAGAACATTGCAGCTGCAGAAAATTTGAAGGATGACTGAAGGCTCTTCTTTGATGCCCTGGGTGCTTCTGCACAAATGGAACTAAGGCCCAAGGTAGGGCAGCTTGCTAGATGGTACACTATTTTTAAGACCAATACAAAAAACATGATAATTGGTTTGAGTCAGGCTGAATCACCTGTTATCATGTTAATCATAGTCAACATGGTGGTTCAGGCTTAATGAACTACCTTGCAACGAAATAGCCTATGTTTGAACCTGACCAGTCAACAAGAAATAGACAGCACACTATGAAGCTCTACTGCAAACAAGCCAACATCAGACTATGAAAAACTTCCCAAATAGAGTTGTGGGGCTCTTAAACCCCCTAAACAAAAATGCAGTCTCAGCCCCTTGTTCTATATTTTTCATATAGAACAAATGGTTGCTTTAGAGATGGCTCAGTTGATAGCAAATAAAAGTCTTAGCAGCTGGTTTGAGAGTAGATAAAGGGTAACCTGACTATGCTTCAATCACTTGATTGCCTCCAGGCATCCCAGACGCCCCACATGACATCAGATAAAAATGTTAAGATAACAATCTTAACCAGAACACTTGAAGTCTTAAAAATTTGCTGTTTGGAGTGACTTGATCAGTGTAACCTTAGAGAAAGTTGTATTTTTAAAGTTAATACACAAGCAATGACTAGTAAAGATTAAAGTTTTTTTCATGTATTATTTTCCCCTAGCCATCCCTCATGAAAAGGGGGGCCATAGAAGCTGAGGAAGGATTACTAGATTGTAGATTTACAGATCTAGTACTTTTTTAAATGTCAATTGTGATTGGAGGGCATCTAGCCTCTGGTCATGTCTCTTTTTGCCTGTTCTTTTTACACACCTATAGCCTTTCATGAGATTTGATCAAAATTTTGAAATGGTAGCTATTTTGTTCAGAATAGTGAAAAGACTTACTTAGTGTGCCTCTGTTGTGAACAAAACTCAAACAAATACAGGGTTAATGGACATAAATACAGGAAGTTATTATGGTTTATAGATTGGTAATTGTCACTGCTAATCACTGTGTAAAGATAATTAACAGTTAGTTCACCGCAGACGATTTCTGACTCTTCATTCTCGGTGTGTACAAACAGCTCCTCCCACATACTCTTTCATTAGCGAGTTACTAATGTTAGTATGTGTCAGTTGTCCAATTACCTTGGAACATGTATTTTGACAGAAACTTTCTCAAAATGCCTTTGAAACCAACTCGAGACTTTGAAACCAACTTGTAATTTCTAAAAACATCAAATAATAACATTGCACTTCTAATTACCGATTTTCATATGTGTATTGAAATATAACAATTTAAAATTAGTTTCTTTAAAATTTAGTGTTTAATGTTGAAGCCAAGTTTCGCGTTCAAGAGAAATTTGACTTGTCTACCCGTGAAAAGATCTAATGTCGCTTATGTTTTTACGTTATCTGGAGCACTCGCACCTCGGTCCCGGTTTTTATAATGGGTGAGATAGCGAACGATCATACTGTCTATTATTTATATTAATTAAAAAAAAATTTCCACAAAATAAGTTTTTCAAAGAAAAGTAAAGAACTTCATTGAACAAAAAATGAGCAAAAATAGAATCAAATAATCTACCAAGCGTGAGACTACCACAAATCAGCATCGATAAATAAATGAAACCCAAAACGAACAGAAATTACAATAAATAGCCGAGTCAAACTCAAAACGAGCAGAAATTAACACTAGTTGGGCTCACAATACCTATGCCTTCCCAAGGTCAGAACATAATTTGCACTTACTTTTCTTTGAAGTTTTTCAAAGAAAAGTAAAGAACTTCATTGAACAAAAAATGAGCAAAAATAGAATCAAATAATCTACCAAGCGTGAGACTACCACAAATCAGCATCGATAAATAAATGAAACCCAAAACGAACAGAAATTACAATAAATAGCCGAGTCAAACTCAAAACGAGCAGAAATTAACACTAGTTGGGCTCAAAATCCCTATGCCTTCCCAAGGCCAGAACATAATTTGCACTTTACTGAAGAAAAAATATAAATGTTTTTACTTTTATAACATTAATAAATCAAATAATATTAACATTTCGATCACTAAATATCAGTATATGTATATTAAACTGACAATGCACATTCATTTGTATTTGTTTCAGTAAAGTGCAAATTATGTTCTGGCCTTGGGAAGGCATAAGGGTTTTGAGCCCAATTTATGTTAATTTCTGCTCGTTTTCAGTTTGACTTGGTTATTTATTGTAATTTCTGTTCGTTTTGGGTTTCATTTGATTATCGATGCTGATTTGTGGTAGTTTCACGCTTGGTAGATTATTTGATTTTATTTTTGCTCATTTTTTGTTTAATGGAGTTCTTTACTTTTCTTTGAAAAACTAATTTTGGGGGAAAAGTTTTTTAGTTTGGCCTGCTATTTGTATGCTGGAGAAAAATTTTCAGCAATTTTTAACAACATGCACCCTTTTTAAAAATCTGGACACAAATAATAGTCTTTAATTTAGTTCCATACTTCCTCTAGTTGACCTGAAATGAAAAACTTAATACCATTTACAAAAAAATCTGTTTACTTTCTTTGATAGCTTGGATACACTTACGCTATTTTGATTTGGTTAAATTTTAATAGCAGAAGTAGCCCCGAAAGTTTGAACATAATACCCTCAGTCGTTCTTGGGATACTGCTGAGATGCCTTATTGGGAATTAGCATTAACAAAGTGCATTTTGATTTAATCTTATGGCAACATTTAGTTTTTAAACATAAAGGCAAATGGGAGGGTGGGCGGGGAGTGGAATTAGTTTCCCTCCAATCACTTTTGACTATTAAAAAGGGCATCAGCCCTTTCTATTTTTAATCAAATGAGCCCTTTTCGCAGTTCCTACGACAACTCCTTCGATACAAAGTGCCCTGGTCTAAACTACAACAACAACAAAAAAATAATACATTATACCCATATTAATCTTTACTATTAAAATGTCAATCATTCCAATCACTTTCGACTGTTAAAAAGGGCACTAGGCCCTTTGATTTCCAATAGAATGAGCCCTTTTAGAGTTTCTATGACAACACTTTCTATAAATACCTTATATGCCCCCAGGGCATAAATTACAATCCTTACCCTAAGGGCTGTGAGGGTGGTTGTCATCGTCTAAGACCTAATTTCCAGAACTTTCAAGTACGCTAAACAAAGTGACTATCTCAAAATTTTGATTTGATGTGTCTGGGAAAATGGTGGGCGTGAGAAGGGCGTTAGTTGCTCTCCAATCACTTTCAACTACTAAAAAAGGCACTAGCCCTTTCAATTTCCAATCAAATGAGCCCTTTTGAAGTTTCTACGACAACGCTTTCAATAAAAACCTTATATGCCTCCAGGGTATAACTTACAACCCTTGCCCTGAGGGCTGGGGGAGGGGGGGAGTGCCCTGCTCAAAAGTATAATTTTTTGAACTTTCAACTGCGCGGAGCAAAAAGGCTATCTAAAAATTTAAACTAGATGAGTTTGGGGAAATGGTGGGCGTGGAAGGGGTGTTAGTTGCCTTCCAATCACTTTCGAATATTAAAAGGGGCACTAGCCGTTTCATTTTTCAATCGAATGAGCCCTTTTTGAAGTTTCTATGACAAAGCGTTCTATAAGAACCTTATATGCCCCCAGGGCATAACTTACAACCCTTGCGCTGATGGCTGTAAAGAGTTTGTCATCCTCAAAGACCTAATTTCCAGAACTTTCATCTACGTTGAACAAAATGGCTATCTCAAAATTTTGATTGGATGTTTTTGGGGAAAAGGTGGGCGTGAGAGGGGATTAGTTGCCCTCCAATCACTTTCGACTATTAAAAAGGGCACTAGCCCTTTGAATTTCCAATCGAATGAACCTTTTTTGAAGTTTCTACGACAACGTTTTCTATAAAAACCTTATATGCCCCCAGGGCATAACTTACAACCCTAGCCCCGAGGGCTGGTGGTGGGGGGGATGTCATCCTCAAAGACCTAAGACCTTTTGAAGTTTCTACGACAACGCTTTCTATAAAAACCTTTTATGCCCCCAGGGCATAACTTACAACCCTTGCCCTGAGGGGTGGGGGGTTGTCATTCTCAAAGACCTAATTTCCAGAACTTTCTGCTACGTTGAACAAAATGGCTATCTGAAAATTTTTATTGGATCAGTTTGGGGGAATGGTGGGCGTGAGGGGGGGGGGTTAGTTACTGTCCAATCACTTTCAACTATTAAAAAAGGCACTAGCCCTCTCAATTTCCAATTGAATGAGTCCCATTTTTAGGTTTTTACGACAAATCTATCTATGAAAACCTTATATGCGCCCAGGGCATAACTTACAACCTTTGTCCTGGGGGCTCTGGGGGGTTTTTCATCCTAAAATACATAATTTCCAGAACTTTCAACTACGTTTAACAAAATGGCTATCTCTAAACTTTGATTGAATGTGTTTGGGGAAATGGTGGGCGTGAGAGGGGGGGGGGTAATTACTCTCCTCTCACTTTTGACTATTAAAAAGAGTAATTTCAATTTCCAATCATATGAGCCCCTTCTGAAGTTTTTATTACAACTTTCTATATAAATCTTATATGCCCCCAGGGCATAACTTACAACCCTTGCACCGAGGGCTTTGATGGGGCTATCATCCTAAAAGACCTAATTTCCTGAACTTTCGTCTACGTTGAACAAAATGTATATCTCAAAATTTAGATTGGATGTGTTTGGGGAAATGGTGGGCGTGAGAGGGGCATTAGTTGCTTTCCAATCACTTTCAACTATTAAAAAAGGCACTAGCCCTTTCAATTTGCAATCAAATGAGCCCTTTTGAAGTTTCTACGACAGCACTTTCAATAAAAAACCTTATATGCCCCTAGGGCATAACTTACAACCCTTGCCCTGAGGGCTGGGGGGGGGGGTTGTCATCCTCAAAGACCTAATATCCAGAACTTTCTGCAATTTCGAACAAAATGGCTATCTGAAAATTTTGATTGGATGTGTTTGGGGGAATGGTGGGTGTGAGAGGGGGGTTAGTTACCCTTCAGTCAGTTTCAACTATTAAAAAGGGTACAACCCCTCTCAATATCCCATTGAATGAGCCCCTTTTGAAGTTTTTACGACAACTCTATCTATAAAAACCTTATATGCCCCCAGGGCATAACTTACAACCTTTGCCCTGGGCGCTCTGTGGGGTTTATCATCCTTAAATACAGAATTTCCAGAACTTTCAACTACGTTGAACAAAATGGCTATCTCTAAAATTTGATTGAATGTGTTTGGGGGAATGGTGGGCGTGAGTGGGGGGGGGGGTTAATTAGTCTCCACTCACTTTGGACTATTAAAAAGGGCAATTTAAATTTCCAATCAAATGAGCCCCCTTTGAAATTGCTACAACAACTTTCTATATAAACCTTATATGCCCCCAGGGCATAACTTACAACCTTTGCCCTCAGGGCTCTGATGGGGTTATCATCCTAAAAGACCTAATTTCCAGAACTTTCGACTATGTTGAACAAAATGGATATCTCAAAATTTATATTGGATGTGTTTGGGGAATTGGTGGGCGTGAGAGGAGGGTTAGTTGCCCTTCAATCACTGTCGACTATTAAAAGGGCATTAGCCCTTTGAATTTCCAATCGATTGAGCCTTTGTTGAAGTTTCTACGACAACGTTTTCTTTAAAAACCTTATATGTCCCCAGGACATAATCTACAATCCTTGCCCTGAGGGCTGTGGGGGAGTATGCTTCTCAAAAACATAATTTCTATCTGGAAATCAATTACGCTGAGCAAAATTGCTATCTAAAAAATTTGATTGGATGTGTTTGGGGAAAAGGTGGGCGTGAGAGGGGGTTAGTTGCCCTCAAATCACTTTCGGCTATTAAAAAGGGCACTAGACCTTAGAATATTCATTCGAATGAGCCCCTTTTCAAGTTTCTACGTCAAAGATTTCAATAAAAACTTATATGCCCCCAGGGCACAACTTATAACCCTTGCCCTGAACTCTGTGGGGGGAGTGCCCTGCTCAAAAGTATAATTTTCTGAACTTTAAACTGCGCGGAACAAAAAGGCTATCTCAAAATTTTGATTGGATGAGTTTGGGGAATGGTGGGCGTGGAAGGGGTATTAGTTGCCTTCCAATCACTTTCGACTATTAAAAATGGCACTAGCCATTTCAGTTTCCAATCGAATGAGCTTTTTTTGAAGTTTCCATGGTAAAGCGTTCTATAAAAACCTTATATGCCCCCAAGCTATAACTTACAACCCTTGCGCTGATGGCTATGGAGAGTTTGTCATCCTTAAAGACCTAATTTCCAGAACTTTCAACTACGTTGAACAAAATGGCTATCTTAAAATTTTGATTGGATGTGTTTGGGGAAAAGGTGGAAGTGAGAGGGGATTAGTTGCCCTCCAATCACTTTCGACAATTAAAAAGGGCACTAGCCCTTTGAATTTCCAATTGAATGAGCTTTTTTTGAAGTTTCTACGACAACGCTTTCTATAAAAACCTTATATGCCTTCAGGGCATAACTTACAACCCTAGCCCCGAGGGCTGGGGGTGGGGGGAGGGGTTGTCATCCTCAAAGACCTAAGACGTTTTGAAGTTTTTACGACAACTCTATCTATACAAACCTTATATGCCCCCTGTGCATAACTTACAACCTTTGCCCTGGGGCTTTGGGGGGGGTTTGTCATCCTAAAATACATAATTTCCAGAACTTTCAACTACGTTGAGCAAAATGACTATCTCTAAACTTCGATTGAATGTGTTTGGGGAAATGCTGGGCATGAGAGGGGGGTTAATTACTCTCCACTCACTTTCGACAATTAAGAAGGGCAATTTCAATTTCCAATCAAATGAGGCCCTTTTGAAATTTCTACAACAACTTTCTATATAAACCTTATATGCCCCCAGGGCATAACTTACAACCCTTGCACTGAGGGCTCTGGTGGAATTATCATCCTAAAAGACCTAATTTGCAGAACTTTCGACTACGTTGAACAAATTGGATATCTCAAAATTTAGATTAGATGTGTTTGGGGAAATGGTGGGCGTGAGAGGGGGGTTAGTTGCCCTCAAACCACTTTCGACTATTAAAAAGGGCACTAACCCTTTGAATTTCCAATTGAATGAGTCCTTTTTAAAGTTTCTACAACATCGCTTTCTATTAAAACCTTATATGCACCCAGGGCATAACTTACTACCCTTGCCTGAGGGCTGTGGGGGTGGAGGGTTTATCATCCTTAAAGACCTATTTTCCAAAACTTTCAACTACGTTGAATAAAATGGCTATCTAAAAATTTTGATTGGATGTGTTTGGGGAAAAGGTGGGCGTGAGAGGTGGGTTAGTTGCCCTCAAATCACTTTCGAGACTATTAAAAAGGGCACTAGCCCTTTGAATTTCCAATCGAAATGAGCCCTTTTTCAAGTTTCTACGACAAGGATTTCAATAAAAACTTTATAACCCTTGCCCTAAAGACTGTGGGGGGAGTGTTCTAATCAAAGGTATAATTTCCCGAACTTTAAACTGCGTGGAACAAAATGGCTATCTCAAAATTATGATTGGAAATTTTTTGGGAAAAGGTAGGCGTGGAAGGGGTGTTAATTGCCTTCCAATCACTTTTGACTATTAAAAAGGGCACTAGCCATTTTAATTTCCAATCGAATAAGTCATTTTTGAAGTTTCTACGACAACGCATTATATAAAAAACTTATATGCCCCAAGGGCATAACTTACAACCCTTGCCCTGAGGGCTGGGGGGGGGGGGGGTTGTCATCAAAGGCCTAATTGCCAGAACTTTAAACTACGTTGAAAAAAATGGCTATCTTAAAATTTTCATTGGATGTGTTTGGGGAAAAGATGGGCGTGAGAGGTGGGCTAATCGAATGAGCCCTTTTAAAGTTTCTACGACAAAGATTTTAATAAAAACTTATATGCCCCCAGGGCATAACTTATAACCCTTGCCCTGAAGACGGTTGGGGGACTGCCCTGCTCAAAGGTATAATTTCTTGAACTTTAAACTTCGCGGAACAAAAGTCTATCTCAAAATTTTGATTGGATGAGTTTGGGGAAATAGTGGTCGTGGAAGGGGTGTTAGTATCCTTCCAATAACTTTCGACTATTAAAAAGGGCACTAGCCATTTCAATTTCCAATCGAATGAGCCCTTTTTGAAGTTTCTACGACAACGCGTTCTATAAAAACCTCATATGCCCCCAAGGCATAACTTACAACCCTTGCCCTGAGGGCTGTGTGTGTGTGTGGGGGGGGGCTGTCATCCTCAAAGACCTATTTCAGAACTTTCAACTACGTTGAACAAAATGGCTATCTTAAAATTTTGATTGGATGTGTTTTGGGAAAAGTTGGGCGTAATAGTTGCCGTCCAATCACTTTCGACCATTATGAAGTGCACTAGCCTTTTGAATTTCCAATCGAATGAGTCTTTTTTGAAGTTTCTACGACAACGCTTTCTATAAAAACCTTATATGCCCCCAGGGCATAACTTACAACCCTCTCCTTGAGGGCTGGGGGGGGGGGGGTTGTCATCCTCAAAGACATAATTTCCAGAACTTTCTGCAACGTTGAACAAAATGGCTATCTGAAAATTTTGATTGGATCAGTTTGGGGGAATAGTTGGCTTGAGGGGGGGAGGGGGTTAGTTACTGTCCAATCACTTTCAACTATTAAAAAGAGCACTAGCCCTCTCAATTTCCAATTGAATGAGCCCCTTTTTAAGTTTTTACGACAACTCTATCTATGAAAACCTGATATGCGCCCAGGGCATAACTTAGAACCTTTGCCCTGGGGGCTCTGGGGAGTTTTTCATCCTAAAATGCATAATTTCCAGAACTTTTAACTACGTTTAAAAAATGGCTATCTCTAAACTTTGATTGAATGTGTTTGGGGAAATGGTGGGCGTGAGAGGGGGGTTAATTACTCTCCACTCACTTTTGACTATTAAAAAGAGCAATTTCAATTTCCAATCAAATGAGCCCCTTTTGAAATTTCTACAACAACTTTCTATATTAACCTTATATGCCCCCAGGGCATAACTTTCAACCCTTGCACTGAGGGCTCTGATGGGGTTATCATCCTAAAAGACCTAATTTCCAGAACTTTCGTCTACGTTGAACAAAATCTATATCTCAAAATTTAGATTGGATGTGTTTGGGGAAATGGTGGGCGTGAGAGGGGGTTTAGTTTCCCTTCAATCACTTTCGACTATTAAAAGGGCACTAGCCCTTTCAATTTTCAATTGAATGAGCCTTTTTTGAAGTTTTTACAAAATCGCTTTCTATAAAAAACCTTATATGCCCCAAGGGTATAACTTACGAACCTTGCCCTGAGGGCTGAGTGGGTGGATGGGTTGTCTTCCTTAAAGACCAAATTTCCAAAACTTTCAACTACGTTGAATAAAATGACTATTTAAAATTTTTGATTGTATGTGTTTGGGGAAAAGGTGGGTATGAGAGGGGGGTTAATTGCCCTCAAATAACTTTCGAGACTATCAAAAAGGCCACTAGCCCTTTGAATCTCTTAAAATTTGCCCTCCAATCCCTTTGACTGCTAAAAAGGGCACTAGCCCTTTGAAATTCCAATCGAATGAGCCTTTTTTGAAGTTTCTATGACACTTTCGACTATTAAAAAGAGCACTAGCCCTTTGAATTTCCAATTGAATGAGCCTTTTTTGAAGTTTCTATGACACTTTCAACTATTAAAAAGAGCACTAGCCCTCTCAATTTCCAATTGAATGAGCCCCTTTTTAAGTTTTTACGACAACTCTATCTATGAAAACCTTATATACGCCCAGGGCATAACTTACAACCTTTGCCCTGGGGGCTCTGGGGAGTTTTTCATCCTAAAATACATAATTTCCAGAACTTTTAACTACGTTTAACAAAATGGCTATCTCTAAACTTTGATTGAATGTGTTTGGGGAAATGGTGGGCGTGAGAGGAGGGTTAGTTACTCTCCACTCACTTTTGACTATTAAAAAGAGCAATTTTAATTTCCAATCAAATGAAATTTCTTTCCCCTTTTGAAATTTCTACAACAACTTTCTATATAAACCTTATATGCCCCCAGGGCATAACTTTCAACCCTTGCACTGAGGGCTCTGATGGGGTTATCATCCTAAAAGACCTAATTTCCAGAACTCGTCTACGTTGAACAAAATGTATGTCTCAAAATTTAGATTGGATGTGTTTGGGGAAATGGGGGGCGTGAGAGGGGGGTTAGTTTCCCTTCAATCACTTTCGACTATTAAAAGGGCACTAGCCCTTTCAATTTTCAATTGAATGAGCCCTTTTTGAAGTTTTTACAACATCGCTTTCTATAAAAATCTTATATGCCCCAAGGGTATAACTTACGACAAGGCTATACCTTATATGCCCCCAGGGCATAACTTATAACCCTTGCTCTGAGGGCTCTGATGGGGTTATCATCCTAAAAGACCTAATTTCCAGAACTTTCGTCTACGTTGAACAAAATGTATATCTCAAAATTTAGATTGGATGTGTTTGGGGAAATGGGGGGCGTGAGAGGGGGGTTAGTTTCCCTTCAATCACTTTCGACTATTAAAAGGGCACTAGCCCTTTCAATTCCCAATTGAATGAGCCCTTTTTGAAGTTTTTACAACATCGCTTTCTATAAAAAAACCTTATATGCCCCAAGGGTATAACTTACGAACCTTGCCCTGAGGGCTGAGTGGGTGGATGGGTTGTCTTCCTTAAAGACCAAATTTCCAAAACTTTCAACTATGTTGAATAAAATGACTATTTAAAATTTTTGATTGTATGTGTTTGGGGAAAAGGTGGGTATGAGAGGGGGGTTAATTGCCCTCAACTCACTTTCGAGACTATCAAAAAGGCCACTAGCCCTTTGAATCTCTTAAAATTTGCCCTCCAATCCCTTTTGACTGCTAAAAAGGGCACTAGCCCTTTGAAATTCCGATCGAATGAGCCTTTTTTGAAGTTTCTATGACACTTTCGACTATTAAAAAGAGCATTAGCCCTTTGAATTTCCAATCAAATAAGCCTTTCTTGAAGTTTCTACGACAACGCTTTCTATAAAAACCTTATATGCCCCAGGGCATAACTTACAACCGTTGCACTGAGGGTTTTGGGGGAGTGTCCTCCTCAAAAACGTAATTTCTATCTGGAAATCTACTACGCTGAACAAAATTGCTATCTAAAAATATTGATTTGATGTGTTTGGGGAAAAGGTGGGCGGGAGAGGGGGGTTAGTTGCCCTCAAATCACTTTCCACTATTAAAAAGGGCACTAGCCACTCCAATTTCCAATCGAATGAGCCCTTTTCGAAGTTTCTACGACAACTTCGATACGAAGTGCCCTGGTCTAAAGGAAAAAAAATAGTAAATAGCACATTGTGCCAACATCGTTCTTATATGTCCCCAGGGCATAACTTAAAACCCTTGCCCTGAGGGTTGTGGGGGAGTGACATCCTCAAAAACATATTTTCTATATGGAAATCAACTACGCTGAACAAAATGGCTATCTCAAAATTTTGATTGGATGTCTTTGGGGGAATGATGGGCTTGGGGGGGGATAGTTGCCCTACAATCACTTTCGATTATTAAAAAGGGCACTAGAACACTCCAATTTCTAATCGAATTAGCCCTTTTCGAAGTTTCTACAACAACTCCTTCGATACGAAGTGTCCTGGTCTAAGACCAAGAAGGAAAAAAAAAATAAAAAATAAATAATACATTGTGCCAACATCGTTGTTTATTTAGGCAGTGCTAAGCGCTGCCTATGATACTGTGCTGCTAATGAACCATCTCAGTTTCAAATGTAGGGTGAATTTCTGGCATATTCAAACTTATGGAATCTTCTAATAGCCCCACATCCTGGTGCTTATAATGTTGGTGGATTATATCCTGCTCACAAACTATTTAATGGTGCTTTTAACTATGCTTCCATTACCCAATGCTCGTGCTTATATCCTGCTCACATTTTTTGGCGCTTTTAAATATGCTTCCATTACCCAATGATGGTGCTTATATTCTGCCCATATTCAATGATGCTTTAACTGTGTTTCCATTACCCAATGCTGCTGCTTATATCGTGCTCACATTCTATGGTGCTTTTTAACTATGCTTCCATTACCCAATGCTGGTGCTTATGTTCTGCACACATTCTATGGTGCTATTAACTATGCTTCCATTAACCAATGCTGGTGCTTATATTCTGCTCACGTTCTATGATGCTATTAACTATTGTTACAAGGCATTTGGATAGGCCGCTCAGCGGCCTGTTTAACAATTTTAGTGCACTTGAATTCAGTGACTTGCATATGGCATGTATACAAGAGTTTATTTTGGAGTGGAGATGAAAAGAAAGGGAAAATTATGTGAACAATATTTTTAATTCAGAGAAAAATATGAAGAGTTTGGATGGGACCTAAAGGTCCACTCTCCACTTAGAAAGCAAGCACTGACTTTTTATTTGCATTGAACTTTTGCCTGGCTGAGTAGTCTTATTGCATTTTTCTGGTTAATGCTGCTGAGTTCTATGGAGTGGAACAATGCACCTGGTCTAAATTTTGCTTGGATTTAATTATGTCTGGGCTAAGTTTAGGGGGTTTGAGTTTTGCACCATTTAATTTTGCTTTCTTTGTTTGGTGGGTTGAGTTTTACATTGATGGAAGTTTTTCAGTGCTTGGTTTAGCTTAGGTTGTCTTTTGTATGGGTTGAGTTTTACCAAATCCAAATTTGTTATTTGAATTTTGCTTAGATTGAGTTTCTGGCATTTAATTTATGCTTGAGTTGTGATTTAGTGGGCTGTATTTTGTCCCGTCTCACTAAGCCAATTTGATGCAGACCAGCTTTATATAGGACTAGGAGACATCATGGGTTGTTGAGAGAGGCTCATCTAAAGGTGCGAATAAGCTATAAATTTCTCAGAGTTAGCAAACCTTGTCTGAAATAACTAAAACGTCAAGAAATGCAAGTTTGACACCAATATTTTCAATTCATCAAATTTAAATATGCTAATTAGAAGTTCTTAGCATAAGAAATTTTTCAAATTTTTGATAAAATATCCAGAAGTGGGTACAATCTGGATATGAATAGCCCCATCAAATGCAACAGATCCAGGAACCCTTAACAGAATATTTAGAAAAAACAAGACGTACATTTTTTAATGTCATTTTTAATATGTTTTAAACACAAGCAACTTCTTTTTCTCTAGGCTGAAGTTTCTTTGTATGGTTAACTGATTTATTTCTTAACACATGGTAATAGGCTATGCACTTGCACATGTCTCAATTCCCAAGGAAAATTGCTGAAATACCCCATTTATAGAATAATTATAGAGCTCTCTATTGACTAACGTTGAACCGATTTGACATAGACTACTGTAATTATACTGAATAATGAAGAATTTATCTGTAATTCTGGACTGACAGAAAAACAAACAACAACAGAAAATGAGGAAAAATACCTCAAATGTTATATTTCCCCAAACGCTATATTTCCCTATATAGGCTGTAATGTTTTTTTTTTTTTTTTTTTTTTTTTTTAGGAGATACCTGTTGTAATCCTTTGAGTCTTGGCCGAATCAAGAAAGTGATAGAGAAAGAAATAGATGGTGTCTATATTCATTCAATATCTATAGGACATGGCTTTGCAAAGGTATATTCTCTCTTTCTCTCTTTCCCACTCTACCTCTCTTCCTATCTGTATCCTTCTCTCTATCTTTCTGTCTCTCTCTCTCTTCTTCCTTCTTTTGTTTCCCCAGGCTACCAGCCGCTTTTCTTGTGAACAGTTTTCAAAAAGTATTAAATGGCCAATAAGGTAACATAATGCTCACTTGATGCAAGACATTCAACCTTATTGATTATGTTATCACAATTCGAAAATTGGTTTGATCAGGGCAAGAAACTAGGGCTATGGTAGAAATGAGTGCTGTTATTGATGTTACAAGTAAAGATAATCATCTACTAGTGTCTATGGTTGATATTGTAGTACGAGAGTAGAATGGCCCCTATTGACCCCACGAGAACACCCTGCTGCCACCTACAACTTTTTTTAACACCAAATATGGGCATAGAGTCCCTAGGGAGAACACGTGGATAATGGGGTCAATGACCTAAATTTCCAAAGGTGTTGATGTTGTTGTTGTTGTAAGTGCACGCTCTCAGCGAATGTCAAGGTCGATTTATTTGTTGTTGTTGTTGTAAGTGCACGCTCTCAGCGAATGTCAAGGTGTCCAAAAATAGGAAACACTATTTGTTGTTGTTGTTGTTGCTCGAGGCGAATGTTATGAGTTTCCAGGAAACCGTTAGATCCCGTGTTTCCTTCTCAGCCAATCAGAGGGCTTGCTTACATATTAGCGATGGAGGGAATATAAGGAAAGGATTTTTGCTATAGTTTTTATTAGTCTGTGAATAGAATTCAAAGGAGTGAGAAGAACAGTTTCGACTTTACTCATTTGGATATATATTTGTGATGACGAGTGGAATGTGTACACTATTAGAAGTTGATAGTAGAGTTGATGCTAATAATACAAGAGCACCAAACATTGCGGTGGAAATCACGAAAGGATCGCGGCTTTGTCTGGAATGGGATGAAGTATATGCAAGATATGTGTTATCCTTGAGCAAATTTAAAATGGAGGATCAATTATGTTTCGCCGCTAAAGTTGATATAGCACATGTGAATAGACTTCAATGTGCTTTAAGTGCATTGGTGAAACACATCGAAGACAATAAACTCTATCGCTAATTGTACATGCTCTGTATTATTAATGTTGTTGTAATTATTCAATAAAATTGTTTCGAAATCGAAAATGTTCTCTTTCTTTTCTGGTTAGGTTAGGGCTAACGAATCAGGGTCAGTCTAGAGTCAGCAGTCGGAGTGAAAGGATTGAAAAATGAATAAATTTGAGAAAGAGAGAATTAGATCAAATCTAGTGTTTATGGAAAAACATTTGATTTTGGATGACGATTTTCTCGAGTTATCTCTTAAACGCAGGATATTCTCTTGTCAGGGAACACTTGACAATATAATGAGGAGTGATTCTCCCCCATTGGACTATTGTATGAAACTTTTAAAATGTGATTCAAATGCTTATACTCAATTTATTGATATATTAATTGAAACAAGGCAGAATCATATCGTGGATATACTTTTGAAATCATTGCCAATGAATTCAATGTAGATGGCTCCTCCGTCATTCGAAAGAGGTAACGTTACAGTTACTCCTCTCCCCACATTTCCCCTCACTGAATTTATGGAGTGAGGACGATCAGTTTCGTTTTAGCTGTGAGAGAGTTGACATCGGAAACCGAAAAATGTTCTATATATGTCCATTGTGCTTGTACACTCTTGGCAGTTGGACTCAGTGTGAGAATTGTACAATTATTGATGACTATAGTGAAAAGTGTAAATTATGTAATCCTTGTAAATTACATAGAGGCTATGCAGTACAAATTAAAGGATGTAATTCATGTCTTGAAGAGATGTGTGACTCTCATCCTAGGGGGCACCTGTGCTCCAATTGTCACTATGATAAATGTGATCAGTGGGAGAATAATTACCCCGCTATGATTGGAAAGAATCCCAAACGTGATTTTAGTTTATTTCTACGAGATTGGTATCGTCGCGGATTTAAATTATTCTGGGAAGAGGAATCTGGTCTACGATTCAACTGTTGGGGTAACAAGACAATTTGGTTTCTACGTCATCGTTGTGACGACACTGCCTACTATGACTATAAACCAAGTGATTTTTATTTGGCAGTTACCGAATGTGATTCACCACTTGAAAACACTGTATGTGATATTGCTTCAAATAGACAGATTGAAACTCGTGAATTTCATAATATGAATGCAAATAGTATCATTGACTATACAAAGAGATATGACAAGAGTGAAGTTACATTGTACTGTAGAAAATGTGACCCTGACATTGCAATCAATCAAGATCAATATATAGTGAATCCAAATGATTTACCAGCATTAGTGGTTCACGACAGTTGCCTATACATCGATGAAGAAATCTAAAGTGAAGATTTAAAGACATTGTTGTATATATATGCATTTTATTAATAAACAAATTCACAAACATTTTTTAAGCACTTTACTCTTAGGGCACTGAAATCAATACTGTATAGGTCTGAGAGGATATTTTCCACTAGAAAGTCGTTTAGACGGGGATTGTCAACATAAATGTGGAGAAACTGCTTGTAAGTATAGCCGCGACATCGGAACACAAAATATAGTAGTGCATGGAAGCCGCAGCTTTTATTCGTTAGATCCTGCACCCTCTTCCGATTTTGAATAATAGTTTTCCCACTGCCCACAATATAGTTGCTGATGTGAGGCGTGTAGAATGTATAGGGTAGGCCAAGAGGGTCAAAAAATTCAATCGTCTTCACTGTTTGAAAGATGCACAGCCAATGACCCGTCAGCGCAGTCGACGGACTGCTATTAACAATAATCAAGGTATTGTTGACACTTTGAATTTTTCCAAGAAAGTCCGAGGGCAGACAATAGGATTTGTACTGGGACATGTATGGGTCCATATTAAATACATTGATTATTTGACTGGTGTTCATGGCGCCAAGTCTAGTAGAACACTGCCTTCGGGAGTGATTTCCCAATAGGTTTCATATTGATTTAGTGAGATTAGTGCAATACTCTCAGCCAATGGGTCGGCAAATGTACACTCTAAACACACACTCCCCGTACGTACTATACTCATATCCTGTGTGCCAGACAAATCCAGTACAATGATACCATGTGTTTTAGCAAACATATCTTCGGTTATACCATTTTCAAATAGTTGCGAATCATGATCTAGGGTTTGCATGGTCAACTCATACAATGTTCTATAGGATTTATCAAAAGATAGATTGTAGAGTGGGATACCGTTTACTTTACACACAAGAGATGAAAGTCCAAACATCACGAATTTATGTGGACATTCAGTCCATGATCCTATTGCACTGGCGCTTTTTACAAATGCCAAAGCGAGTTTTGACGGAATTTCGCCATTGATAAAGGATGAATCGGTGAAGGTGCGTGAGCCCATTGCAATATGACGTTGATTGGTGATTGTATGAGGAACAAGTAGTTTAATATTATTTCCATTGGTTCTCAGTTTTTCCACTGCCAAAGCAACAGAACTCATGACCTGTTGTTTGCGTACATGAAGTATTGCCGAGGGGAGGGAGAGACTTACATCAGGATTGACTGTAAGTTCTTTTCTCAATATGAAATTGGATGGTGCAAGCGTTAATTTTATATCCACTTTAACATTGGGCGGCAGCCATTGGGGTATATTAAATATTTCATGATATATTTTTCCAACTAGATGTAATTCACTAGTTGTAGCATTTTTAAGTGCATCCGTACTATCAGTATTAGTAATATATTCATATCCATTGGAGGTGCCTCTCAATTCCTTGTATGACTTGGGTGTCATCAACATGAATTGCATATAGCTTGTATAATTTGAGAGATTGTTGCTTGTACTCACCAGCGTGCCATTGATGTAGACACTAATTTGACGAAATAAATTATGTAATATACAATTTTCATAGGATATTCCATCGGCTCGAATTGGCAGTGTATTATCGGATTTTCGGACTTTCATTTGTAAATATATAAATGTTGAAGACATGTCCATAAAGTAGTCTTCATTGGAATAAATTTGAAAGTGGATATTATCGGAGAGGGGTTGTTGTGGATAAAATTGTTCATAGTATCCATGCTTGACACTCACATCAACATTTTCAGCATTGAATAGATTCAATGAGGCGGTGATATGGTGACGAATCGTAAAGGACTCTTATCCTTTGACGATAATCTATACACCTTTCTAAGTGTATCAAACTTTCCCAAAAGTCTTATTGGCAATAAGCAAATTCTTAAGAAACTAAGAGAATATAGTCCACCAACAACGCCAACACCATTTAAAAAAGAAGAAGAAGATTCAATATTTGAAAATACTATCAGCAGTAATGATTTTACAACACCTGTGGCTGCTAGACAAAAGCGAAGACGAATTGATTCACCCTCCAGTATACAAAAGGGTAGCGGACGTTACACTACGTGTTTGCGTTCAAAATGGATGAAGTTCTGAAAGGTGTCTATGAAAATATTGGTGAGGTGGGGAGTTTAAGTTCCCCCAAAACGCTTTCTAAAGCTGTCTCCGGCACCACCACATTGAAAAATGCAAAAGAGTATTTAGAAAATGAACCGAGTTACACACTACATCGGAATCATAGGCTTCGTGCTAATCAATATCGAAAAACTAAAGCCTTTTACCCACTGCATATAATGCAAGCAGATCTCCTGACTCTAGATGAGCTTCAACGACGTTACAATACACCGTACAAATATATTCTGGTGGCAATCAGTGTTTTTAGTCGCTATGCCTATGCCATTCCATTACGGTCAGAGGTGTTGAAGTTGCTCGGGCCATTGAAAGTATTCTTGAACAGGATTCGTATAAAAAAATTCAAACGGATCGTGGCAGTGAATTTGTTAATCCTCATGTGCAAAAGGTTCTATTGAAATATAATACAACACTTTATCATAGTCACAGCCCGATAAAGGCTGCATTGGCCGAACGATTAATAAGAACTATTCGACTTTTAATTTCAAGATATTGTACACTGAAAAATACACCGGCTTTTATTCATGATTTAGATAAAATCATGTTGATTTATAATCAACGACCTCATCGATCTCTGTCCAACTCTAGCCCTCGGGATGTTCATTACAGTGAAAATACATTTGATGCTTTTCTAAAGCAATACTCCAATGGCAATGAGAAGAAAAAGAAGAAGAAATTCAATGTTGGTGATACCGTTCGAATTAATAGAACCACCAATATTTTTGAAAAGGGGAATTATTTATGGAGCACCGAACTTTTTAAAGTGTCCAAAATCCTGGACACCAAACCCACGACATATCGACTGCGAGACACCAAAGATGATGAGATTCTCGGCGGTTTTTATGAATATGAACTGCAAAAAGTTAAAAATGCTAGTGAAATGTATCAAATTGAAAAGATATTAAAGAGTCGTACTCGTAGGGGCAAGAAACAGTTGCTTGTTCGCTGGCTAGGATACAACTCTGATTTTGATTCTTGGATCGGTGTTGAAGATATTGACAATGCCCAATGATTTCTATGTAACTTTCATGTCCAACGTTTCCGATCCTCTCTACAATGACTTGAATACGACAAGTGATTTTTGGACAAAACTCTCCCCCGCCATCAAATTTGATGGTGCGTATGAAGTGGCTCTTGTCGACTGTATTCTCAAAAATACCTATGACATCCTGAGAAAGGATCGTGTGTATGATATAAAAGTTATACCATTCGATTGGACACTCTTTGTCGACTATGAATGGTTTGAAGCACTTAAATCTAGTGAACATCCAAATGCTAAATTGAAATATATTGAATATGATAATATGGGAGATTTGTGTCGTACAATCAATAGAAAAATCTCGTATCGTAGGAATGAAAAATTCCATTTTAATTATTCATTGGAACATGATAGGATTTACATTAGCTCACCTGTTGACACTGAAATAATTATTCTCAATGATAATCTGAGAGATGTTCTTGGCTTTAAGCTCAATATAATCAATGGGAAAAATGCTGGCACCGTTTACGGGATGAATCAAGTTATTTTTGCTGATTATCCACCTGGTTTTGCCTCGGACTCTTGCATATTTCTCTGTGCATCCTTTGTGGAAACGTCGAGAGTCGGTAATTCAAATGTCCCCCTCCTACGTGTTCTTGAACGAAAAACAACTCATGAACTTGTTCATCACTATAATATAAAGCATCTTCAGTATATTCCCGTAAACACTTCCTATTTGGAACTCTGTCAGTTAACACTAAGAACCGAATTGGGCGATCCCATACCAATTTCAAAAGGTTTGGCTGTGATTACATGCCATTTTCGTCCCATCCTTCAAAAGCAAGATGTCTAATAGAAAAGTGGTATTCACTTGTCCTGATATTGACTGCTATGTTAATACTCTTGGCCCAAGACAACAGGGCAATGGAATGGACTATTACAAAGGTTGCTCGTCAATGTCTGGCTACGGTCTTGGCAGTTGGTTTGCTAAGCTGTTTCGCTCTTCACTACCACTGGCTAAAAAATATCTTGTACCGGCTGCGACAGATTTTGCATCCTCTACACTATATGATTGGGGCTCTGGCAAGGATTTTAAAAAAAGTGCTACGGAAAATCTTAGGTCCAGTGCGCGAACCCTTGGCGAGAAATTAAAACAAAATGGTAAAGGCTTAAAAAGGTCGAGAAACAATGCATCACTCATCAGTCTCCACTCAGGTCGGAAACGAAAGACATCATCCCTCTTGTCAAAGAAAAGAAGGAAAAAGCCGACACGTGAGAAAATTGTTAGATCGAAACTAGATTTCTTCTCTTAAGATGTCCTACCTACCGCATAAGGATTCTCAACCTTCAATCACCGCCTCATTGAATCTATTCAATGCTGAAAATGTTGATGTGAGTGTCAAGCATGGATACTATGAACAATTTTATCCACAACAACCCCTCTCCGATAATATCCACTTTCAAATTTATTCCAATGAAGACTACTTTATGGACATGTCTTCAACATTTATATATTTACAAATGAAAGTCCGAAAATCCGATAATACACTGCCAATTCGAGCCGATGGAATATCCTATGAAAATTGTATACTACATAATTTATTTCGTCAAATTTCTGTCTACATCAATGGCACGCTGGTGAGTACAAGCAACAATCTCAAATTATACAAGCTATATGCAATTCATGTTGATGACACCCAAGTCATACAAGGAATTGAGAGGCACCTCCAATGGATATGAATATATTACTAATACTGATAGTACGGATGCACTTAAAAATGCTACAACTAGTGAATTACATCTAGTTGGAAAAATATATCATGAAATATTTAATATACCCCAATGGCTGCCGCCCAATGTTAAAGTGGATATAAAATTAACGCTTGCACCATCCAATTTCATATTGAGAAAAGAACTTGCAGCCAATCCTGATGTAAGTCTCTCCCTCCCCTCGGCAATACTTCATGTACGCAAACAACAGGTCATGAGTTCTGTTGCTTTGGCAGTGGAAAAACTGAGAACCAATGGAAATAATATTAAACTACTTGTTCCTCATACAATCACCAATCAACGTCATATTGCAATGGGCTCACGCACCTTCACCGATTCATCCTTTATCAATGGCGAAATTCCGTCAAAACTCGCTTTGGCATTTGTAAAAAGCGCCAGTGCAATAGGATCATGGACTGAATGTCCACATAAATTCGAGATGTTTGGACTTTCATCTCTTGTGTGTAAAGTAAACGGTATCCCACTCTACAATCTATCTTTTGATAAATCCTATAGAACATTGTATGAGTTGACCATGCAAACCCTAGATCATGATTCGCAACTATTTGAAAATGGTATAACCGAAGATATGTTTGCTAAAACACATGGTATCATTGTACTGGATTTGTCTGGCACACAGGATATGAGTACAGTACGTACGGGGAGTGTGTGTTTAGAGTGTACATTTGCCGACCCATTGGCTGAGAGTATTGCACTAATCTCACTAAATCAATATGAAACCTATTGGGAAATCACTCCCGAAGGCAGTGTTCTACTAGACTTGGCGCCATGAACACCAGTCAAATAATCAATGTATTTAATATGGACCCATACATGTCCCAGTACAAATCCTATTGTCTGCCCTCGGACTTTCTTGGAAAAATTCAAAGTGTCAACAATACCTTGATTATTGTTAATAGCAGTCCGTCGACTGTGCTGACGGGTCATTGGCTGTGCATCTTTCAAACAGTGAAGACGATTGAATTTTTTGACCCTCTTGGCCTACCCTATACATTCTACACGCCTCACATCAGCAACTATATTGTGGGCAGTGGGAAAACTATTATTCAAAATCGGAAGAGGGTGCAGGATCTAACGAATAAAAGCTGCGGCTTCCATGCACTACTATATTTTGTGTTCCGATGTCGCGGCTATACTTACAAGCAGTTTCTCCACATTTATGTTGACAATCCCCGTCTAAACGACTTTCTAGTGGAAAATATCCTCTCAGACCTATACAGTATTGATTTCAGTGCCCTAAGAGTAAAGTGCTTAAAAAATGTTTGTGAATTTGTTTATTAATAAAATGCATATATATACAACAATGTCTTTAAATCTTCACTTTAGATTTCTTCATCGATGTATAGGCAACTGTCGTGAACCACTAATGCTGGTAAATCATTTGGATTCACTATATATTGATCTTGATTGATTGCAATGTCAGGGTCACATTTTCTACAGTACAATGTAACTTCACTCTTGTCATATCTCTTTGTATAGTCAATGATACTATTTGCATTCATATTATGAAATTCACGAGTTTCAATCTGTCTATTTGAAGCAATATCACATACAGTGTTTTCAAGTGGTGAATCACATTCGGTAACTGCCAAATAAAAATCACTTGGTTTATAGTCATAGTAGGCAGTGTCGTCACAACGATGACGTAGAAACCAAATTGTCTTGTTACCCCAACAGTTGAATCGTAGACCAGATTCCTCTTCCCAGAATAATTTAAATCCGCGACGATACCAATCTCGTAGAAATAAACTAAAATCACGTTTGGGATTCTTTCCAATCATAGCGGGGTAATTATTCTCCCACTGATCACATTTATCATAGTGACAATTGGAGCACAGGTGCCCTCTAGGATGAGAGTCACACATCTCTTCAAGACATGAATTACATCCTTTAATTTGTACTGCATAGCCTCTATGTAATTTACAAGGATTACATAATTTACACTTTTCACTATAGTCATCAATAATTGTACAATTCTCACACTGAGTCCAACTGCCAAGAGTGTACAAGCACAATGGACATATATAGAACATTTTTCGGTTTCCGATGTCAACTCTCTCACAGCTAAAACGAAACTGATCGTCCTCACTCCATAAATTCAGTGAGGGGAAATGTGGGGAGAGGAGTAACTGTAACGTTACCTCTTTCGAATGACGGAGGAGCCATCTACATTGAATTCATTGGCAATGATTTCAAAAGTATATCCACGATATGATTCTGCCTTGTTTCAATTAATATATCAATAAATTGAGTATAAGCATTTGAATCACATTTTAAAAGTTTCATACAATAGTCCAATGGGGGAGAATCACTCCTCATTATATTGTCAAGTGTTCCCTGACAAGAGAATATCCTGCGTTTAAGAGATAACTCGAGAAAATCGTCATCCAAAATCAAATGTTTTTCCATAAACACTAGATTTGATCTAATTCTCTCTTTCTCAAATTTATTCATTTTTCAATCCTTTCACTCCGACTGCTGACTCTAGACTGACCCTGATTCGTTAGCCCTAACCTAACCAGAAAAGAAAGAGAACATTTTCGATTTCGAAACAATTTTATTGAATAATTACAACAACATTAATAATACAGAGCATGTACAATTAGCGATAGAGTTTATTGTCTTCGATGTGTTTCACCAATGCACTTAAAGCACATTGAAGTCTATTCACATGTGCTATATCAACTTTAGCGGCGAAACATAATTGATCCTCCATTTTAAATTTGCTCAAGGATAACACATATCTTGCATATACTTCATCCCATTCCAGACAAAGCCGCGATCCTTTCGTGATTTCCACCGCAATGTTTGGTGCTCTTGTATTATTAGCATCAACTCTACTATCAACTTCTAATAGTGTACACATTCCACTCGTCATCACAAATATATATCCAAATGAGTAAAGTCAAAACTGTTCTTCTCACTCCTTTGAATTCTATTCACAGACTAATAAAAACTATAGCAAAAATCCTTTCCTTATATTCCCTCCATCGCTAATATGTAAGCAAGCCCTCTGATTGGCTGAGAAGGAAACACGGGATCTAACGGTTTCCTGGAAACTCATAACATTCGCCTCGAGCAACAACAACAACAACAAATAGTGTTTCCTATTTCTGGACACCTTGACATTCGCTGAGAGCGTGCACTTACAACAACAACAACAAATAAATCGACCTTGACATTCGCTGAGAGCGTGCACTTACAACAACAACAACATCAACACCTTTGGAAATTTAGGTCATTGACCCCATTATCCACGTGTTCTCCCTAGGGACTCTATGCCCATATTTGGTGTTAAAAAAAGTTGTAGGTGGCAGCAGGGTGTTCTCGTGGGGTCAATAGGGGCCATTCTACTTACGAGTTTCAGTGTAAGTGAAACAGATTTGGCATTTATTATTTTATGGTTATTACTTTAGGCGGACCTACCTAAATGAGTTGACGCTCAGGCCACTAGGAGCCCTTGATTCAACCCTTCCCCCCGCCCAGAAAAGCTACCAACGATTTTGGGAATAGGTTTTATTTCCCCATCCTTATCAGATCCCACAAACAAGCTTCAGATCAACTTTGGAAGGCATTCCTCAATCTTCAAAAGAGGTGGGAGGTTAGAGACTGACACAACTGTGTGTGCTCCTTTTCTGCCCCAATTTGTTCGAAGCTTTGATATTTACCCCCTTCAATGAAATTTTAATTCCATTGAAATCCTGCCTTGTGGTCTCAACCCTCCCCATTCGGGGCATAAACAGAGTTTGTTTGGCCGAAGATTGATGGTGAAAAAGAGCCCCTTCGGAAAACTGTTATCCTTCCTTTGTAAAACGTGGTCTAGCCATCTTCACCTTTCTTTTGCTATAGCCCTAGAAAGTGCGATCGAGGCCAATTTTTCGTAAGCTTACATTTTTTTTTGTACGGTCTGTTAAATGAGTACCTAAGGACTGTCCTTAGATTTGTCTTTCCAGAGATTATTAAACAAAATTTCCTCAGCCTTTTGAAGCACCCACATTTCAGAGCCATACTTCAATACTGTGAATACTGTTGTTTCCAATAGCTGAATCTTAGTTTTCAGAAAAAAATTGTGTCTCTTACTCCACTTAACACCTTTAACACCTTCACATTATTGCCCAAAAATAATAATTCTTATTACAGTTACCTACCAGTGGCCTATCCAGGATTTTGTTTCGGGGGGGGGCCGTCAGTCTACCTTTTTATAGCAGTCATGTGAGCAAGAAAATCATCTATCATAGTGCAAGATTTCAGGCGGGAGGTAGGGGGGGGTAGCTGGGTAAAGAAATTAAAAGTACACACTCGTCATGAGTATCTCTAGTTGTAGACTTTTTTTGTTTGAGAATGGATGACAATATTTTCCCAACAAAGTCAGAATTAAAAAAAAAAGTTAGAAGCAGTGAGAGTTTCTATTTTGGGCGAGTAGTTGTTTTGGAACTGCCACGAAGCGGCAGAATTTAGAAAATATAAAATAAAGAAGTGCATTATTCCTTATATTTGCCTATGGGACCCTTGTTTTAGAGAACCAAATAAATAAAAAATAATATTATATCAAAGACAGTAGCCCAGAATTTGGTTTCGGAGGGGTGGGACCTCAGTCTACCTATTATAACAACCGTGAAAGCAAGAAATGTATTGAGATTAACATTGTTTACAGAGGATAAAGCATAATTAAAATTTAAAAAACAGAATCAACTGCACTTAGAGAAACGAGCAACGAAAGACGACCTAACCTCTCACAGTAATAGCCGCCGGTATTTTTTGGCTGCAAATCGATCAAAAACTTGGTCAGCTTCGACATGGATATCGTGGTTCAGGGTCATGTGAGCTAGTCCGTTCAGACGCTCCTCGCCCGTGGAGCTCCGCAGATAGGTTTTTAATCGCTTAAGACAGCTAAAGCTCCTCTCAGCAGAAGCGGTAGTCACTGGTAATGTCTGAAAAATCGTCAAACGCCTTCGAATGCATGGGAAAAATCTTGCATCGCATGACGCAAGAGTCGAAGCAACAGTTGATGGTTTCTCAGACTTTCCGAGCCACTTCTGTTTCCAAAGGACTAACTCACATTCGAGCGCACGTCTACCCCCGTGAAATCCCTCATAAACAGCAACAGCGTTCACAAATTCATTAATATTTAATGACTCGTTGTTAGCTGGCAAAAGCCTTCCGATTTTGAAAGATGCCTCCTGATGGCGCAAAAATCTTTGATCAAGTTCTGCAATAAGTGAAGCAAAGTAAGGTTCGAACAATGACTCGCGATAAAAAAAACCTTGATAGACTCATTATCGTTGATGGACGTTCGGCGGATAGACCTTGGAACAGCCGGAGCCACATTTACCTCTTGTGCAAGCTCATAGGCTTTCTGAAAAATTGTTTCAAAAATCATTTTGTTTTGACTGCAGTAAAGTATCAGAACATAGCTTAATATGCCGACAGCACTCAACTAAGTCTAAATCTTCGGCTTGCAGCGCCTTAGAGACAGAGAGCATTATGGCACCAACAAACTCTAGCATAGCCAACATGAACATAAAACTAAATTCGGTTGCTGCTGAAACCAACGTATTCGCTTTTGAAATAACTTCTGTATCGCACCGTATGCTACCAATTATTTCCTCAAGTACGGAAATAATCGAACAATACAAAGAGTCAAAGACATAAAAACTAAAATGCAATCGTGACGCTCCACCCATCTCGTTTCGCACAACTTCACAAGGTTTCTCACGGGACTATCAGGACAAACGACAGCGACCGCTTCTACAAACAAATTCTTTCTTTTTGGTGAAGATGATAAGAATGATATAATCCACTGTATAGTAGCAAAGGTTGACCTAACAAGTCCTACCCTACTAGTTTTACATAAAGCCAAATTTAAGCTGTGCGATGCACAGTGGGTGTAGATCCCATGCGGATATTTTTTCCTAATTTCTGCCTGTGCACCAGAATAGCAGCCTGACATGTTGCTGGCCCATCAAAACCAACCCCCACAAATTTCTCCATTTTTAAGCCGAACGCAATGAAGATAAAACTGTAAAGCAACAGTCAGAAAAACTGTTACTACCGAGTTATTAGTAAAAAGCGCTAAGTAAAGCAACCCACTAAAAAAATAACTAGTTTCTCAGATATTTATTGTCTGATTCCACACCGACCTCTGCATTGGTTTGTGGCGCCTCATGTAGTCCTACTCGTCGGCCCTGGACCATCACCCGTTTTAATCGGTCACTACTCAGCTTCTCAGAGCTTTCCCTCAGAAGCCACAACAGCGTGGATTTTTTTATTGGTGTTACGGAGCCGTCAGAAGTCTTGACAAGACAAAACCTAGAATTCTTCATGTTCGTCACAGGCTCACTAACCCAATTTTTCTCAACTTG
Organism: Artemia sinica; assembly: GCA_027921565.1. NCBI lineage: Eukaryota > Metazoa > Arthropoda > Branchiopoda > Anostraca > Artemiidae > Artemia > Artemia sinica. Next base: position 7,711,323 of record CM051261.1, on the reverse strand, counting down.
GTGTTTCACACAGTGAGTAATCACTGACAAATCTTCAAAGATGCCGTCACTTTCCGAGCCCAATTCAGTGTCAGTCGAGGAAGCCTTTTCCTGCTTATCGGACAGAGTATTTTCCTCTGAGTCATCGTCTGAGTCACTGTCGTGAAGTACAGAAAGACGAACATTCGGTACTTGGTGACCGAATGCAGAAAGTACGTCGTCGGGTATCAAGGCTTTCATTATTCGCTGGCTTTCAATACGAGCTCGCCCTAGCTCGAGCTTGGTTTCATCGTCCCCGGGCAAAGAAAAATCGGAACTGACAGACAACACCAATGGATCTAACTCACTTGGCCTTGGGCAAGGACAACTGTTCATTAGAATATTGAGCTTCAAAATCCGTTATACTTTCATAACGACAAATTCGATGTAGAAGTTTGAGGAACGAAAAGTCTAATACAGTACTGTAAGTGCTGGTTTGAGACCGCATCTTCCTAAAAAAATCTTCACACCGTTGGCTATTCATGTCGGAGAGTTTGAAAAGACGTTTGAGCCCAAGCCGTTTGAATCGACGAATGAAAAGCACTAGGGAATGCATATTTATCTCTAGGCAATGGTAAAGGTTTGTGGTAATAATATTCTCATTCAAAGCATAACGTCCACTTTTTAGGACCCAGGATCTCCAATGTCGAACGCAGTAAACAACACGACCAAGTAAAGATAACCTCTCAAGAGGAGAAAGTTTGCCGTCGTAAAAAACGCACCGTACGCTTCCATAAGCCAAATATAAAACTGTGTTCCTTCGCTTCCAGTAACACGCTGTTTCAGGTGTGCCGGAGGCACGAAGGAAGGGACATCTGCGACGGTCAGTTATTACCCCCTCGGTTAGAGCATCATGTAGTGTAACCTTAAAGTACCAAGGACACCTAAAATGAAAACTAATTCATTAAATTGGTCAAGTGCAAACTTACACAGCCATATACGTCTTAAATTAGTGTGAAAAACCGATAATTCATTTTTTAAGGAGATAGATCACCAGTTGAGATAATGTATTCCAATACATAAGTTCGTAGCCAATTTCAAAAATAAAAAACGTGTGCTGATAAACAGCAGAAAATGAGCAAAAAATAAATAAATCAGCATATAGCCTTAGAAAGTGTTGTTTTCTTGTATGTTCTGGTAAAACAGAAATCGGAACCTAGTTCAGCAAAGCTCTTTTCTTTGAAAAATACTTTTAAGGAATGCTTCTTGAAAAGAGCTTGGCTAGACTAGGCCTGGTCTTGATGTTACTAGGATTTTTGGCATTCCAGGATCTTTTAACCATGAAGCAGTGTAAAGGTAAACATTAATGATTCTAAAAGAAAGTATCAATATATAGGCTACCCTATTGGTAGTTTTGCAGACCTAATGACTTCCACTGATAGCCTACCTTATGTAGGCTAAGGTAAGACACCTAGTAGGCTGTGTGATTTGCTTGAATATTTTGATATAAATCTACCTCATAGCTACTATATAATAGTAGCATATACCTTTTATGCTTTTTTTATATTAGAAATACAAATTACTTGGGTGAGCACTGTTTGACTTGGCCTATTAAAGTCATTGGTTCTTTTATACTCTAAGCAATAAATATTGTCTTTACTCTTATATACAAAGCACTATAAAATCAAAACAATAGGCAATATTGTGTTTCCTTTAAACATGGAGAATGATAAACATGGACATTGTCTGTTGTGAGTCAGCCCAAAAATCTTAGTCATCTCTATTGTAGTTCAAGTAGACTTTCCAAGTAGGCCTGTCCGCCTAGAGTCTAAGGCCTTTTGACCAAGTTTTAGGATTAACATGACCACTAAGTCACCTGGACTTGCAGTCCTCAGTCAGAAAACCCAATCTATAAGCCAAGACAGTTACACTAAAACAGAATTAATTGAAAATTGGTTGACTGAAAAGTTGCCTGGCCTTGTGTGCAAACAAGTGGCATAGGGTCTACCTGCCTAAAGTCTTAGACAGGCAACCCAGTTTATAAGCTCAGACAGTTACATTAACACAAAATTCATTCAAAATTGGTTGACCCAACAAGTTGCCTGGATTTGCAGGTGAACAAGTGACATAAGGTCTGCCTGCCTATAGTCTCATGCAAGGGCAGCTGAGTTTTAGGACTAACATATGACCATCAAATTGCCTGGACTCACAGGCAAACCAGCAACAATAATAATAATTGATTGAATTTTCAGAACATATATCCTATAGGCCTTCAAAAAATTATGGGTATTTATTAGTGAAAAGGATGCCACACTGTTATACTAAAGCAATGCAGGAAAAAAAGGTACTGTTCTAATATATGGGGAACATGCAAGAAGTGAAGTTTGGTTAATGCTAGTGAAATAAAACAAAATAGGATAAAAATATAATAGTTTAGAAACTAATTTTGGCTGTATATTTGCACATTAGGAGGGTGGGGGTAAAGCATAGAATATAATAAATACATAACCTAAACTAACCTAGGTACCTTTTTTCCTCCTAAACCCCAAAAAACTAAAGCTTGAATATAGTTCCTGGAGTGAGAAACCCCTTGTTTATAGAGCATAAGATAGGAAATTACTGGGTAATGTTATCTGTTCTTGGCTTTTCTCAAGTTGCATTCTTGCATGTTGCCCATATATTAGAACAGTACCAAAAAAAATTTAGTGGAACAAAACAGGAATTATATTAAGAACAAAATTAGAGAGTCATGGCTTCTCTGAATGACAAATGTTGATTAAATAAAGCAATACTATTAGATCATTATCTGTCATTGTTGTTATGTAATATATATTATTGTATTATGAATCATATACCAATATATTATTGTATTGTTTGTACTTGCCATTGTACACTGTTTATTCTAATTCAGCATTAGGCCACATAATTTTGGGGTGCCAATTATGTGAGGGGGGAGCAGTTGCCTCAGTTAGACTTTGAGAAATACCTTCTTATTTCTATTGTGCTACTTTTTATTTTATCATGGCTAACTGGTTATTTTTGCCCCATTTACATTTTGAGGATTGGAATCACTGACATAATTACCAGATACAAATCATCAGCACAACTGGGTTATATTTTGTTTAGTGATGAGCCTGAATAAAAGACTCTTACTTAGTTACTTCATAATAAATAAGTTATTATGGTTATTAGACTTTGAAGTTGATACCACGAGCCTATGCTTTACCCCCCCCCCCCTAATATGGAAATATATAGCCTAAGTCAGCTTCAATCATTAGTCAGCTACATATGACCTATTTTTCTCCTTAGCCACTTATTTAAAAAAGCAAATTTTTGAGCATAGGGTTACTAGGTTTCTATGGGCTGTTCTGAACCTTCTAGCCCCTTCAGGGCTCAAAATTAATAGTCCCTGTAAAGTGATTATTTAATTATAAAAGAGCATGAAAAATACTCATTATTTTGAATTGTGCTGAAACGCTAAATTTTGTTGAAAACTGCAGTCTAGGCTATGTACCAAAAATATGGTGTTGATTTATAATTCAGGGTATATTTTTCACCATTATGGAGGGAGGGAGGGGGGGGGGGTCTTGATAAATTTAGCTATATATGGATTTGCAATGGAGTTCTGACTATACGTGTGTCTTATTTTTTAGGCTGACCATCTTGATATTAAATTAGGCTAATCAGAAAACTTTGAATATAGCTTTGAACTTAGAAGCTTAATTTTTTTATAATGCCCTTTGCCTATCACATTTAAAACAGTTGAAATGGGTGACTTTGATATTGATTGTTTTTTGTTTTTTTTTGCTCTTTTGGATTCTTAAAAAGATATCTTGTATTAAAAACAGGTACTATCAAGGTACTATCACTTAAATATAATAGCTCCCTATGCCCCCCCCCCCCCCTCTGGATACTATCTTAATAGGATACCGTCTGTGCTTGAAATAACAAAAATATTTAAAGTACCAAGGACACCTAAAATGAAACTAATTCATTAAATTGGTCAAGTGCAAACTTACACAGCCATATACGTCTTAAATTAGTATGAAAAACCGATAATTCATTTTTTAAGGAGATAGATCACCAGTTTACATAATGTATTCCAATACATAAGTTCGTAGCCAATTTCAAAAATAAAAAACGTGGGGTGATAAACAGCAGAAAATGAGCAAAAACAATAAATCAGCATATAACCTTAGGAAGTGTTGATTTCCTGATTGTTGCAGCAAAAGAGAATCAATCCCATTAGTTTGTATACCCAAAAAGGGGTTTGAAGAGTGGGCAAGATTGGTGAGAGAGCATTATGGTCCAGCCAAGAACAAATACTTGTCTCCCTTCTTCTTCTTCTAATTCACAGCAGATGGGCTATTCAGTTGGTACTATTTAGCCCTTTTCTTTTTGCTTCACTCTGTGGGCTACAGAGCTACTGGCTTGGTTGTCTCTTATTTATTAGATATTCTCAGATATCTTTCAGTAGATCTTTTGACTCAAGGAGTTCAAATATAAGATGATAGATATCGATTTCTGTGCTCTGTGTGCAGGTATAGTTGGCTAGGCTCTTGGCTGATAGTGAGATTTTGTGGTGTTTGAAGCATTTTAACAGTTTACAGAGCAAGGTATGTTGTGCAGACATCAGCATATTACATTCAAATAGGCAATGGTCAATTGTTTCATTATTCATATTACAATGCCTGCAAAGAGGGGACAGGGGAATTGAACCACTTGAATTAGAAAACTTATATGAGAATGCAAGGAAATTTAGTCCATTTGTTCCAGAACGAATTCTATGATAAATTTTAGAAAGATACTTATTGGGAAAGGGGGAAAGGATAGTATTAATCTTATTAAAATTAATATCTGATAGCCTCCATTGGTAAATATCTCTAATTGGAATTGGTCTCCCACTTGGCTGGTCAATATTTATAGCATTTTTTGCTATTTCATCAACCTGATGATTACCACTTATGCCAGAGTGGCTAGGAATGTACTGAAAATAAGTTTTTATGCCACTTGAAGCAAGATTATCTATAATACTGAGACAATGATAAGTGTCAATGTCCAACTTATATTAAGGAGCTGAGGCCAGCAACTCAAGGCTTGATAGAGAGTCGGAATATATGATAATATTATTTGAATTTGCAATCAAAGGTTGGTTTTCCTTAAGGTGTTCTAATGCCATGATTATGGCATTTAACTCAGCAGACATTATAGATAAATTATTATATAATCTCTCGCCCATTGCAATTTTCAGGTGAGGAAGGAAAACACCACTTACAACCTTCTCATTCATTTTTGACCCATCAACAAATATTTGGAAGTGATTTTTATAGGTAATTGTATTAAGTTCTGCAAATTTTTTCTGGACAAAAGCAATGGGGGTTAAATCTTTATTCCACTTTGAGAACTCATTATTTATTATGGGACTTGACCAATTCCATGGGAGGGATCGGGGGAAAGTGGGTGCAATAGACTTTGCGGGTATGGGGAACTTCTTCTGAATATTGGCATACTCATCTGCAATGCCTCTATGCATGGCTGGATTTCTTAACCAATTATGTAGTGTGTGAGAGCTATTTGATTCAATTTTTGTCAAGAGAAAGCTACGTCTAATGAAGGCCTTGAGATTGCAGAAGTCACAACTGACAATCATCTTGGAATTGGGAAATGGATTCACAGAATGGATTCATCTACATCTACCTACTTCTCCTATCTGTAGAACCAAAGGTCTTTTTCAAGGCCAACAAATTTGAAAAATGAATACTCATTGTGAATAATCAGAATATTTTCCTTTTCAGGTTTTTTTTTGGCTAAATACCAAAATTTTTGTCCAACTTTATATATATATATATTTATATATATATATATATATATATATATATATATATATATATATATATATATATATATATATATATATATATATATATATATATATATATATATATATATATATATATATATATATATATATATATTATATATATATATATATATATATATATATATATATATATATATATATATATATATATATATATATAAACATATATATATATATACATATATATATACATATGTATATATATATATATATATATATATATATATATATATATATATATATATATATATATATATATATATACATATATATATATATATATATATATATATATATATATATATATATATATATATATATATATATATATATATATATATATATATATATATATATATATATATATATATATATATATATTTTGCCCTAATTTCAATATTTTCTGTTGTTTTACTCAACCTTGATCAATATAGTTTCAGAAGAAGTCCAAGCCCTATAAAATATAAAATTTCCATCAAGTTAACAACCTGTATTAGAGGAGTTTAACTCCTTTTCTGAAAAATATGAAAAAATATTCTAGTGATTAACTTTAAAATGCATGAAAGATTTTGTTGTTACATCAATTGTATTAAGTAAAGAGGCACTTACAAAACGACTTCTATGCATAAAAAACACTCATCAACTAATTAAATACTTATAAACACAAAGAAATCAATTAAAGAAACATTTATAAAAAACAACTTCTATGCATCAAGGAACCCAGTATAGAGGCCACTTGACTCAGGGAATTTCTCTCTAATCTTCATGTAAACACAGGATGGAAGGGGAACTCTGATCCTTTCTCCAAGATAAGTATATACAGTCCTGACAAATTGCCTGTAGGCAATGTACCTCATCCATCTAAAAAAAGAGAAAAAGGAAATACAACTACTCTTTCACAAATCTAAAAATCCATTACTAGTAGGGGTTTATTTACTAGTAGCAATTACTCCATGTGTTCCTGACTTTTTCAAGTTGTAAGGAGGCCTTATTTTTGTGTAAATTTAGTAACTCAATTTCAGTAAAAGTAATAATCCCCTTTGCTGGAATCCCAACTTGCCAGTTGATTTTTCAAAGGTTTGAGCCTTACAGATGGTTCGAGGTAACCCTTGGATCCTTTCTGATTAATTAAGAGATACATGATCTAATTAAAATTGATAAGAGGATAGAAAAGGGCTGAGATCACCCTTGTAAATAACTCAAGATTTTGTTAGAATTTATCCTATTTGGTGGTTGGTCTCATAGTTTTGTCTGTATATTTCGTTTTAGTAAGGCTGGGTCTGTCTAAATAAAGGATAAAATTTATTAAAGAATAAAATAATCTAAGAGTAATTAAATTTAAGAACTCCAATGACCTTCCCAAAAATATAAAATTTGTGGAATAAGCTTTGAATAGCCTAAGGTTTAGGTGAAAAAAAAAACCTAAAACAAGGAGTAAAAGCTATAAGAGCTTTTTTGCGTCCCCTATTCCAACCTAGTGTCTCTTGGAACTTAAGCTTAGTGTTTATAATAGATTTCACACCCAGAAATTGAAATTCCCTGGACTACAGTTTTGCGTACCCCCCTACTTGGATCCTTCTAACGTTATACAGAAGTCTGTATCCAAGAGGAGAACCCTATATTTTACTTGTCCTTTCCCAGCTGTAAATACAAATGGTGGCCTTGATGTTATACAGAGAGACTAAGAAAAAAGGAGAACTATTGGGCAGACAGAGAGTTTAAGATCTTTCCAGTTGAGGGAAATTCAATCCAGGAACTTTTCCTAATCAAGTTTAAGATTTGCCTGAGATTCAGGGGACACTGATCCTTCTACAAGAAATAATTGTAAAATACCTTGCTTTGGGTTACTGAGAAATTTGTAGCCAATTGATATGGTTATTCCGAGTTTTGCCCACTTTCAAACCCCTTTGATTTACCTTCTTGAAGTACCTTAACTAATCAAATAAAACTCGTAAATTTGATGCTTTCATTTCTAACCAAATTAGCAGGGTTTACCTAATTTGATAATTTAGATCTAAAGACTCTATAACACAATAGACCCAAGCCTTAACTAATTAGCCAAGTGTAATTTATTCAGCTAGAATATCAGTAGCCCTAAACCTAAGATAATCCCTTTTTTTGGTGAATGGCATGTGGACAATGGAAGACCAACAGACACACACACAATATAAGACTATTCAACTCTGAAGAGAGCCATTGGAAGGTTTACATAATTAGAATTACAACGTTTCTCATCTTTTATTAAATTTACTAATAAAATTTAGTTGTCACAGAATTTTGAGTACCAATTTGAACTACTGCCTCAGTTTAACATGCTACCAGTTGACTGATTGTTCCTTTAAGAACTCTGGGTAGCAAGATTTACAAATATAATTTAAAACATTCAGAAGGAACGTTTAGAGGGATAGGTTTACCCAGAGCCGGCTTAGAGCAACAATCAGACTGAATTTCTAGTCCTAAAAATAGGGCAATCTCAAAATCTTACAGGTGCAATGGAAGGGGGGGATTTTATATAGAATACATTCTAGCCCATAAGAAAAATTCTCTACCTGGAGATCTAGAAATAGAAAACTCTTAAAGTTGTAAAAACAGACAAAAGACTCTTGGAGATAGTTTGTGCTCAGCTGTAAATAACAGGTGATATTCTGTCACTTAGAAACAATACCTTAGTTTCTCTTGGGTTACTAAGTACAATAACCAACTACGCTTGCATAATGGGGGTTACTAACTTTGCTTGAATAAAACTCATTTACTTACTGGTTTTCATTGTATGTAAGTGAAGCATTATACTGGGTCTTGTACTGCCAATATGCAGTCCTAAGAACCCATGGCTCTAAGCAATTTAGGCAAAAAGCAGGGTGATGTGTGATGCACAGAGGGATGCAAGGTGTGGTTGATGGTGCCTCTGGATCCTTGTAGCTATCTAGAAAGCCTTTTACTCTTTGTTGTTCTTGGCAGCAGACATTTTCTGTATTTACTGGCCAGACTTTGCATTGGAGACATGAACACCTACAAGAGAACCAATTGTAGTTCAGGCAACTTGGTGGTCACATATCAATCCTAAAACTTAGTCAACCTACCTGAGAATTTATGTGGCCAGGAAAATTAGGCTTAGGATACTTCTTCATCAGCAAGTTCAGTAGACATTGTCTGTTATGAGTAAACCCAAAAATCTTAGTCATCTCTATTGTAATTCAAGTAGACTTTCCAAGTAGGCCTGTCCACCTAGAGTCTAAGTCAGTTTGACCAAGTTTTAGGATTGACATGACCACTAAGTCACCTGGACTTGCAGTCCTCAGTCAGACAACCCAATTTATAAGCCAAGACAGTTACATTAACACAAAATTAATTAAAAATTGGTTGACCAACAAAGTTAATGCAGGCAAACAAGATACCTAAGCCTAAATAGGCCCACCTGTCAGGTGGGTTAAATTATGTTAGGTTAGGACCAATTTTAAAAGCTCAGACAGTTACAATAAAACAGAATTAATTGAAAATTGGTTGACTGAAAAGTTGCCTGGACTTTTGTGCAAACAAGTGGCCTAGGGTCCAGCTGCCTAAAGTCTTAGACAGGCAACCCAGTTTATAAGCTCAGACAATTACACTAACACAAAATTCATTCAAAATTGGCTGACCCAACAAGTTGCCTGGATTTCAGGTGAACAAGTGACATAAGGTCTGCCTGCCTATAGTCTCAGGCAAGGGCAGCTGAGTTTTAGGATTAACATATGAACATCAAATTGCCTGGACTCACAGGCAAACCAGCAACCGTAATAATAATGGATTGGATTTTCAGAATATATATCCTATAGGCCTTCTAAAAATTATGGGTATTTACTAGTGAAAAGGATGTCACACTGTTATACTAGAGCAACACAAGAAAAAAAGGTACTGTTCTAATATCTGGGGAACATGCAAGAAGTGAAGTTTGGTTAATGCTAGTGAAATAAAACAAAATAGGATAAAAATATAATAGTGTAGAAACAAATTTTGGCTATATATTTGCACATTAGGGGGGTGGTGGTAAAGCATAGCATATAATAAATACATAACCTAAACTAACCTAGGTACCTTTTTTCCTCCTAAACCCCAAAAAACTAAAGCTTAAATATAGTTCCTGGAGTGAGAATCCCCTTGTTTATAGAGCATAAGATAGGAAACTACTGGGTATTGTTATCTGATCTTTGCTTTTCTCAAGTTGCATTCTTGCACATTGCCCAGATATTAGAACAGTACCAAAAAAATTTAATGGAACAAAAACAGGAATTATATTAAGAACAAAATTAGAGAGTCATGGCTTCTCTGAATGACAAATGTTGATAAAATAAAGCAATACTATTAGATCATTATCTGTCATTGTTATTATGTAATATATATACACTATATGTGTATTATGAATCATATACAATATGTTATTGTATTGTTTGTACTTGCCAATGTACACTTTTTATTCTAATTCAGCATTAGGCCATATAATTTTGGGGATTCAATTTGGTAAGGGGGAGGGGGAGCAGTTGCCTCAGTTAGACTTTGAAAAATACCTTCTTATTTCTATTTTGCTACTTTTCATTTTATCATGGCTAACTGGTTATTTTTGCCCTTTTTACATTTTGAGAATTGGAATCACTGACATAATTACTAGATACAAATCATCAGCACAACTGGGTTATATTTTGTTTAGTGAGGAGCCTGAATAAAAGACTCTTACTTAGTTACTTCATAATAAATAAATTATTATAGTTAATAGACTCTGAAGTTGATACCATGAGCCTATACTTTACTCCCCCCCCCCCTAATATGGAAATATATAGCTTAAGTCAGCTTCAATCATTAGTCAGCTACAAATGACCTATTTTTCTCCCTAGCCAGTTATTTAAAGAAGCAAATTTTTGAGCATAGGGTTACTAGGTTTCTATGGGCTGTTCTGAGCCTTCTAGGCCCTTCAGGGCTAAAAAAATTAATAGTCCCTGTCAAGTGAGTATTTAATTGTAAAAGAGCATGAAAAATACTCATTATTGAATTGTGCTGAAAAGCTAAATTTTGTTGAAAACTGCAGTCTAGTCTATGTACCAAAAATATGGTGTTGATTTATAATTCAGGGTATATTTTTCATCATTATGGAGGGAGGGAGGGGGTTCTTGATAAATTTAGCTATATATGGATTCACAATCCAATTCTGACTATATGTGTGTCTATTTTTTAGGCCAGACCATCTTAAGGTAAAGTTCTACCCAATCATATTATTGAGTTAGGACTAAAGTGAATACACCATTCGATGCCTTTTTTTTATGCAGATTATGAATATATTTATCATTTCTATCGGAAATGAATTTCAGCCCCCCCCCTCTATATGCCAATTCAGGGTTAGGTTAGGTATATAAAGGGGGGGGGGCTGAAATTCATTTCCAATAGAAATAATTATTATATTTGTAATCAGCATAAAAAAAGGCATCAAATGGTGTATTCACTTTATTCCTAACTCAATAATATGATTTGGTAGAACTTTACCCATCTTAATATGAGGTTAGGCTAATCAGAAAATTTATCTCTTTTGAAATGGCCTAGTCTAAAGAATCTTATAGTGTTTCTTTATAAAGGGTGAGAGCACAAAAATAACACAAAGATGTTCTAAAACTATAGCCTTTCCTTTGTAAGCTAATGAATCTAATTGTGAAATAGGCCTTGGTTACCTACATTTCTATAGGCTAGGCATAGGCTAATCTACATAAAATGAAGCATTTTTTTTTATTTTATTGCTTACCATGATGATGAATCTTCAAATGAACTTCTCGGTTCCTCGGGAATTGCGCTATGATCTTGGACAGCAAGAGAAGCTACATTAGGTGTCACAAGAGGCTGTAACAAATATCCTGAAATGGTATCTTGCATACCATCTAGCGCTTGGTCATCACCAAAAATATTTTCTGACACATCAGAATAGTCACTTTCTGAACTTGAAGTCATATTTTTTCACAAAATGTATTTTCACTAATATATATAACAATCAACAGATTTTGTAAATTTGAATTTTCACAAATGAAAAACACTGTCGGATTCACAGGAAATAGTTTCCGCTAATATTTTTCATTTGTGCAATTTATCATTGTTTTATTATTGACAACACTGTTTTGCGAATTTATTTAAACTAAAAATGCTTATAGCAGTTAAACAAAAACTCGTAGGAAACCCGGATTTTCAGGTATGAATAGACCTCAAATAGATTAAGAGGGCTAAACATGTTTTCATTTTGGTGTCCTTGGTACTTTAACATTAAAGTACCAAGAAAATGATCTCTACCCGACTGTTCCAAGGCTTCAAAGATTGCCCGTGAATCGTTAAATTACTCATTTTATTACTTATCTCGCTGTTCCTGGACAAACATCAATTTTGGCAATTAAATCATAATCGGAACATTTTTTCTCCCGATTTTACTAATGGTCGCAAAAACTCGTTTTCCTCGTAAAACTCGTAAAAATTGAAAACAATTAACTTTTGTTAATTAAATTATTTTGCGTACATGACTTGTTTGGTAGGTCAAAGTTTGCCCCCCCCCCCTCCTCAAAAGTATTGAATTTTAGAGACACGGCTAAAAATTCTGGAAAGGCTCTAAATGATCAATTCACACGGTAAAATTACCGTTTTTGCGGGATTCTACTTTTTGTTTCTGGAAATACGGGAATATGAAGGTATTCCAACATTAATCATGCTCATAGTTACACAAGAAATAGAATATAAAATGAATGAACTATTAATAATCCCATTTTGGGCTCTAGAAAAAGATTAATTTTCAAAGAAGTTTGATCCTGCCCAAATAATGATCATTTTTACTGTTTCCTTTAATTGATCATAGCTAAGAAAAATTCTTACGAGAAGATTTTCAAATTTAGATTTGGTCGTTTTCTATCTAAATTGGGAATTGCATTTAATTACAGGTGACACATGCGTGCTTCAAAACCCACTAAATACAAACTATTGTCATAATAGTAGTAAACTCCTTACCGTCATTGCTGGTTTTTGCAAGCTTTAAGAAATGCTTAATGCTGGGCTGGCGTCGCTTCATTTTCTTTCTTTCCTCTCACGCGACCTTTCTGTTTCAATGCTTAACTTACACTGGAATTATAGCACCGTTTGAATGAACTATCGCCTCTTAGTCTGATTCCTTATCGCAATTCTAATAATAATATTCATTGCAGAGAAGCTAGTGCTTATAGCTCCGAGGGTTAAATAGTGAGAAAAATTTCTTGACATCTTGTTTGATTACAGGAGGCGATTGCACGTTTGATGATAAAATAATGATATAAGCTTGCCGGAGAAATGGATAGCCATTTAACAAAAAATGAAGAAAGGAACGGGTGATGCAAATAACTTAAAAGCGTGAATATTTCGGAACTTACTATATTGGCACTTAAAAAAAGAAGAAAAGAAATTTCGGGGGGGGGGGGCGGGCCCCTCCGGCCCCCTCCTGGATACGCTACTGCTACCTACTAATTAAGATAAGTCTCCATGCCAGTTCAGATGAGACTTTAAGAAATTTGCTTGTGAAAGTACAAAATCAAGATTCGTCTAAGTTCATTGACGCTGAAATAAAAAAGAAAATTTAAGTAATGCGTGGTTTCATTTTGAACTCAATGATTTACATTTAATGTTTTTCAGGATTCAGAGAGTGGCTATTTCATGCCTCCAAACAAGCAAATAGAGATAGCTTGTGAGCAGATCAGGAGTGACGATAACCTAAAAGGCGGTTATCACGGACTCGGATTTTCACAGGGTGGCCAATTTTTGTGAGTACTTCAATGGCTCGTGAGCAAAATTTTTCTTGTTTTATTTTCTATTTTTCTGTAGTGTTGGTCTTTTTAGTCTTGCCCAGATGGTCAGCGGCCTTGATCGAAGTGAGAATGATAAAACCCACATGCCAGTCCCCCCTTTTTGGGTGCCATAATAGTTTGCGGTGGCGCATTCGTGCCTATCGTCGTAGTTTATAAAATTATGTAAAGTGGTGTATAAGTACGACACAGCTATAATGGAGGAGGACCAGTGGATCTTTTTCAGGTTGGATGGGGGGGGGGGCTCGAATCTTCAAAATTTCATTTGTATTCCTATATTTTCTAATTTTCAGTGAACCTTCAGATAAACATAAAAGTAAGAAGAGTGGGGGGAGGAGGAAGAGTGGGCGAGGAGGGTAGAATTCGATCACCATTCTCCTTTCACTCTAGGGAATAGTTTTGGACTAAGTCTGTAATATATGTGCTTCAGGGTGGCAGCACCCCACATATTACGGAAATACATTAAGTTTAATATAATCGATTACACTCATATGCTTTTCTCCACAAAAGGGGAGAGATGAAAAGGGATCAGGAACACAGTAAGGATGTTTTTCCGAAAAGGGAGCGAGTACTACTAGGAGCTGTATTTTTACTAAGATTTAAATTTTACCAATTTGAACTTACTGCATTAGAAACAGTTGGAGCAATTGACAACTAATCTATTTATCGAGTTTAGTCGGACTTTGGCTAGAGTTTAATTCTAGGATTTATTACAATGAGGAACTAGTTGAATTTATTGAATACCCGTCGAATTAACAAAAATGATACGGAGCAAAACAACAAAGATAAAAAACTAAAAAAAAAATTACAAAACAGCAAAACAAAGGAATCAACAAGTAAACCATACATTACATATACAAAAACAATACAGCTAATAAAACAAATCACCCGGTTACTTTTTTTTTTATTTTTTTTGGTTTGCATGATGCATGGGGACTTAGAGTTAGAGACTATAGCCATAATATAGCCTCTAATAGCCATATAGTATAGTAGCTATATATTATAGTAGCCATATAGTATAATAGGCACATAGTATAGTATCTATAGTAGCCATACTGCAGTTTGAGCTTCTCTTTCGTCTCAAATTGTTCCTTTGCTATGCTTGTCAACAAAAATGACCGTCTGTAAAAATGTGTTAAAAAAACTTCATTGGCATATATTTCCTTGCTGAATCTTCTTGAAAGATGAGGGTGTATTATAGGCTTCCCTGAGGACTGTAATGCTAAGCCATCCATATTATTAGCCGATGTTATCGGTTCTATTTAGGAAGGAGTGCGTACTCTTTTTTGGAGTACGTACTCCTTTCTGTAAAGAATTCGAAATATTTTTGTTAAATTCCTCCCTAGGAAATGAAAAGAAATGAACTTTGCTGAATTTCCATGGAAGACGTCAGTTGCTGTACCTCCACATCAGTGACCAGCACTACAGACCATTTCAGGATTTTCTGTTGTCACTCTCTCCCAGATTGTTATGTCAATCACTTAGTGTAAAATTCGTCAACATTTCCTCTTCTTTTTAATTGTAGAATTATTTCAAAAGCCTTAAGCAAAACAAGAACGGTTTTTTTTTCTTCTTCTGGTGCTCTATTTAAATAGCAAAAGGCTGCACCCTTCAACAAAGCGGTACTTTCTGCCATTTTGTTGTACAAAGGAACAATTCAGAAGTCTGTAAAACTTTATAATTGGAATTTAGGGAGACTGAGGAGTTAACTTGTCAGACTAGCGTTTGTAGCAGAGAAGACTAAGATGTTTTGGTCACGCAATGCACAGACCAGATGACCATATAAGCAAGAGGTGCCTCAAATGTCTACCACTACCGGCATGGAAGAGTAGATCAGGAAGCCAAAAGAAGACTTGGATCACGACAGTGAATTTTGATCTGGAGCCAATCGGATGGTTCATAAAATATGTTTTTTGTTGGGATCGTCACTGGCTGGAGATCGTAGAGTGTGTCACCCTCGAGTGACACCTCTGGAAAGAGACATGTCCTCGGCTGCTGGATGTCACGATGAGCCTGGATGGGACTTGACCGTGCATTATTTACAAGTAGTAAGTACAAAGTTCTGTTAGAACTAGTGGAATAAAATTAAGTAATCACAAGCAATTTCGAATGCACTATCATCCACCAAAAACAGAGAGAAACGGACCTTCTTTCTTAATTCGTAAAAGCTATATAGATCTTACAATGTCAAAACAAGAATTCTGATTTGGAATTTTGCAACTTCGAAATAAAAGGAATGATGTGGAGTCTTGTAATTTCAGATAGCGGAGGCGTAAAATATTCGGATGTTGACCAGAATGGTGAAATAAGTCTTTTGATTTTCGGTCCGTTTATTTTGAATTGAAATTACCAAGTATTTTGCAGTAGATTGCATCAAGACATGGCTAATTGTAGATAGAAAGGGAAAAGCCAAGACAGATATTTCCAAGTAATTGAGATGCAAATGTTTAAATGGCTGCGGCACGGGTAAATGGCGGGAGTAAGTATGACTCTCTTATTGGACACATACTTGTTTGTTAGTTTTTGGAAAGGCACGCAATGTTTTTGGAAATAATTACAATGAAAAGAAATGAAACTCAAGCCTCGGATCTTATTGGTTTTAATTTATTACGATCTCGGCACGCCTCTGGACATCCTTTGAACCTTGCTGACCAAGGTGGGTTAAGAATAGCCACCTGGAATGTTTTAACGATGAATAAGCCGGGATCCAATGACCTTCTAGGGTTAGAGATGTTAAGATGTGGGATGGACATACTTGGAATGGCAGAAACACATTTGACGGGAACAGGCGATGAAGAAATCGCCAGTACAGGTCACAGGATGATTTGGCCAGGGCAAACCTCCAGTAGAAGCAGCGGTGTAGGACTGCTCCTAAATAAGAAGGCAAAGAAATGCCTCATATCCCACAACCCAATATCGGATAGGCTACTCACTTCTCGCTTCAACCACAAGCATGGGAAGATGTCGGTTATTGTGTGCTACGCACCAACGAATGTCTCCCCAGAGGTTGAAAAGACAATTTCTACTCAGCTCTGACATCTGCTCTATCCCGGATTTCCCCTCACGATGTTTTGGCTGTGGTGGGCGATTTCAATGCAACTGTATCAAACCCCAGCGGAGCTTTTAAATCTGTAGTTGGACCGGTTACCCCTGACTCATTGAATGAAAATGGGATCCGGCTCCTCCAGCTTTTCGCTATGCACGAATTGGTCATTGTCAACACCCTGTTTCACAGGAAAGAAATCTATAAGCCAACATGGTATAGCAACGATGGGCGAACGCGGAAGATGATTGACTATATCATAGTCAACCAAAGATGGCGCTCATCACTTACGAATTATAGAACATATCGTGGCGCTGAGATAGGGAATACAGACCATTCATTAGTTGCTGTGAACTTCCGCCTGCGTCTTAAAGCCCAGCCTTCCGAACGGTGCCAGGCAAAATTAGACACCCAGAAACTAAAAATTGAGCCATTCCACCGAAAGTACTCAGTTGAAATTCAGAACAGGTTTGAATGCCGGGATACACTTGTTGACCCGGACACGTCCTGGCAGACTTATAAAAAGGGTGTACTAGAGGTTGCCACTAATACTGTCGGTCGTATGATGTATTCAAAGAATCCCTGGCTATCGCAAGAAGCACTGCAAATCATTGAACAGCGCCGGAAAGCGCGGTTGGTCGGAGATATGGCCTCCTACAGACGACTAAACGGGATTAGAAACAATATTATTCACCGTGGTAAACAACAATTTGTTGATAAAAAAGCTGAAGAGCTAGAATATGCGGCACGAAAAGGTGGCGTCATGTCACTTTTCTAGCTTGTCAGAGATCTTAGCGATGGGAAACCACCAAAGATAGGCGCAGTTAAAACCGTCTCTGGCGAAATGCTAGAAGATGAAAATGTGCATCTTGATCGATGGAGGGAGCACTTCGCAAAGCTAATAAACGCCGAAAGAATCGTTGTTGACCCCAACCTACCTACATCCACTCAGCAAACAACATATATAAAAATCTACCAGAGCCTGATCCTCCCTCGGTAGAAGAGATAAAAAATGCCCTGCGGAGAATGAAGAACAACAAGGCAGCAGGAACCTGCGGGATCACCGTCGATCTGCTAAAGTTTGGAGGACTGGCAATGCTACTTTGGCTGCACATGCTGTTCTCCCTCATCTGGTCAACCGAATTGATACCTGAAGAATGGAAGGAAGGGATAATCCTTCCTCTATGGAATCGGAAAGGTAGCCGTAGCGATTGCTCGAATTACAGAGGAATCACCCTTCTTTCAATTCCTGGCAAACTATTCACCATAACGTTGCTTGATAAGAGCATTCAGTTCATTTGTAAGTGCCGCCGGATTCAGCAAGCAGGTTTCATGCCCAATAGATCCACGACCGAGCAGATAAACACTATTCGACAGGTCATCGAGAAAGCCCGCGAGTTCCAGCTTACAGCATATATTGCATTTGTTGACTTTAAAGCAGCTTTCGATTCGATCGACCGTGAGTCCCTTTGGCTGATACTAAAACGTACGGGACTCCCTGATAAATATTGCTGCCTGTTCAAGGCGCTATGCACTGGTACAAAAAGCTCCGTCCAGGTTAATGGTCGCCGAAGCCGATTCGAGATAGATACTGGTGTAAGGCAAGGCTTTGTTGTTTTTCCTGAACTTTACAACGCGGTGACTGATTATGTCATGGATCGAACCACGAATCGGCTCCGATTCGGATTGAAATATGGCGATAGTCCTAGCCGATTGCGATTTCGCAGATGATATTGCCCTGATATGCACTTTTGCAGTTGAACTCGAGGCAGCTCTCAATACATTGTCGAAAGAAACCCTGAAAGTGGGACTACATATTAGCTGGCAGAAAACAAAAATAATGATCATTGACCCGCAGGAAATTCTGCCAACTCACCATCATTCAACGTATTAGGGCACACTATCGAAGTTGTCAAGTCTTTTACTTACCTTGGATCTGTCATCTCGGATAACGGCTCAGTTGAATTGGAAGTCCAGTCGCGCATCGCAAAAGCTGCGTCTATTATGGCTCGATTATGCCGTTCCTTGTGGTCATAGTCCAACATTAGCCGAAACACAAAAATGCAGATTTACAACACGACCGTAACGCAAGTCCTTCTCTACGGTGCTGAAACTTGGCCGGCAGCTGCTTCTGTTCGTGATGCCATAGATGTGGCCCAAACAAACTTCCTAAGACGAATCGAAGGGATCAAGTGGTACGACTTTGTCTCAAACACCCGATTGCTGACACTAACGGATCAGACCCCCCAACTCTCGTCAGCTCGCCATAAGAACTCTACGGTGGTTTGACCACTTAATTCGCATGCCAGAAGAAGCACCCGCCAGCATAAATTTCAATTTTGATCCCCCTCAACATGGCTTTAAGCGCCCCCGTGGAAGACCCCGGTTCAGAAGGAGGGACAGCCTTACCCAGTACTTCTCCATGATCGGTACTGATCTCCAAGAAGCAGTCACGCTTGCGTAGGACCGTTCGTAATGGAAGCAAAGAGTCTCATCTCTCTATACGCTGGGCCACCAGCAGGAGCCTTAAGTCAAGTAAGTCAGTAAGACGCCTGCCTAGAGTCTCAGGCATTTTGACCAAGAACTTAAAATTGACGAGGTCGAGGCTGAAGGCCTCGACTGAGTCTGTTAATTTTGAATTCAAATTATTAAGTATTTTGCAGTAGGTTGCATCAAGACATGGCTAATTGTAGATAGGAAGAGAAAAGCCAAGACAGATAGTCCAAGTAATTGAGAGGCAAATATTTAAATGGCTGCGGCACGGGTAAATGGCGGGAGTAAGTATGACTCTTATTGGGCACATACTTGTTTGTTAGTTTTTGGAAAGGCACGCCTGCCTAGAGTCTCAGGCATGTTGACCAAGAATATAAAATTGACTTAGGGCCGTTAGATTGTCTGGAATGAGAGGCAAACAAGGCACGCCCGCCTATGGTCTTAAGAAGGTTGACCAAGAGTTTAGATTGACATAGGACCATTAATTTGCTTGAAATAGCAGGCAAGCAATAGTTTAAAACCATCTTTATCTTCCAAATAGTATCTGTCTTGGCTTTAGACCTTAGAGCATCTGTCTTGATTTTGAATTAAATTATCAAGTATTTTGCAGTAGGTTGCATCAAGACCTGGCTAATTGTAGATAGAAAGAGAAAAGCCAAGATAGATAGCCAAGACAAATAGACAGATAGAAGAGCCAAGACAGATAGAAAGATAAGCATTAAAATAGTCTATGTCCTCTCAATGGTTCTCATGTTCTTAAATAACATGGAAGCCTTAACGGGACAACCCGTAGATACCACCTTTTACAATTATCCTAATTATTTGGTTTCTCTTCCTGTGAATCAACTCGACAACTTGCCTATTAGTTAATTTAAATCTGAGTTGTGTGGGGTTGCTTGGTAAGTATACTTTCGAAGCAGATTGAGATTGATGGAATTGAAATTGACATCAAATGTATAAATATTTTTGCTTCGGGATTATGACGTTATGTACTTTTATTGTGTATGAAATATTTATGTAAGTATTTTTCTTTCGGTAAACGGTTTTACTCTCCCAGTTGTTATCGATTTTTTTTTTCTTTTTTTTAGTAGCACACTCCCAAGGGACGCTTTTGATGTGCTACCGATTATTTTTTCTGTTTTTTTTATAATAATATATTAATACTACTACTATTAATGCATACAAATTGTTTCAGCCTAGAGTGAGCAGACGAAACGGGAAACACTTTTTTTTTCTACAAGAATCCTCAGTATCTACCGTAACCATACAAAAAATCGAGCTATTTATACCAACTTTTTCGAATCAAGATTTCATAAGAAAGAATTTTGTCTTTAGTCTAGTTCCTATTCAGTACGAATATCTAGTTTAATGATATCTGAATAGATATCTAGTCTACACCAACTTTGTCGAATCAAGATCTCATAAGAAAGAATT
The DNA here is from genome assembly GCA_027921565.1 of Artemia sinica. Classification (NCBI taxonomy): domain Eukaryota; kingdom Metazoa; phylum Arthropoda; class Branchiopoda; order Anostraca; family Artemiidae; genus Artemia; species Artemia sinica. Next base: position 7,690,691 of record CM051261.1, on the reverse strand, counting down.
TTGTCTTTAGTCTAGTTCCTATTCAGTACGAATATCTAGTTTAATGATATCGAATAGATATCTAGTCTAAACTAGATATCTAGTTTAATGTTGCGTTGCAATTTTTTGTGCTCTTTTATTAGCTTAAATATCTCGGCTTTCCATGTTTTATGTTTTGTTTATGACTGTTTTCGCTCACTTCATATTTGGGAATAATGAAAAATATCAAATATGTATTGGTTTTTACAACTGACCCTACATTCCATGACAGGAATTAAAGAGGGTAAGTCAGGTAGAGTAACTAAGTAGTAAGTCACTCAGTATAGTATTCAGGGTAAGTCAGTTTCTTTTGCATTCGGAATAAACTGTGGATTTACCGAGTGATAAAATCTAAAAATATATCCATGTTACACCGTTTCTCCATTTATTGTTCTAACTAGATTTTCAGAGTTTTAGGGTTGTGTAACCTGTGAACAGATGCAATTTATCTTTGAAGCTGTAAACTTTCTCTATTTACTCTTCTAAATTAAGACCTTCAGAGTAAACAAAAAGGGTTTGCACTCTTTGAACATAATTAATTTTTTCAATGAATTTATTTGTGTGTTAAGGAGGCTGCACTATTTTATCTATCTAGGGTTAATTTAAAGCAGAAATTTCGGAAGCTTAACTACCTCCCGGGAAATTATGACGTTGGTAGACACTAAAATGAGAATTTGAAAGAAAACTTCCAGGAACAGTTGAATATTAAACTCGAGAGTTTAAAATTTAGCAATGTGGAAGATGGATGAAATAATTTTAGGAAAGCAATTTGTGAAGTTGCTGATGGTGTCTTAGGGAAGAAAGTTAAGAGCGCAGCTAGGAATATTAATAAAAAAGCTTTATGTTTGATAGACAGGAGGAGAGGCCTATACCAGAATTATCTGATTGATAGATCATAGGAAAACAAAGGGAATGTAAAGAAATTGGAGAAAGCATTAAAATATGAGCTAAAGAGGTGTGAAGTGGAAGCCATGGATAAAATAGCCGAGGATCTTGAAGATACAGCTAGACGGCATAATAGTAAAATGTTGTTCTGGCATGTTAATGAATTGAGAGGGGGTTGTCAATTTTGACTTGTCCCAGTTACAGATAGAAACGGGGCCACTATTAGTGATAAGGAAAGAGTTAAAGAGAGATCGGTAGAACATTTTGAGAATGTGCTAAACCGAGATAGAGGTGCAGGAAAAGATATAGAGGAAAATGAAAAAGTTTGTGATACCTTCGATATGAAGGAAGATTTGTTTTGTGAGGAAGAATTAGTGACAGTACTTAAAGGATTAAAAAATAATAGGGCTCCAGGTGCTGAGGTGTTGTAAATGAGTTTCTTAAATATGGTGGCTCTGAGGTTAGAAATAAGTTACTGAAGATTATGAATATGATTTTGGAAAAGGGAGAATACCTAGCGATTTTAGGAAAACCTTAACTAAACCACTGTATAAGAAAGGTGATAAGAGCGAATTTGGTAATTATCGAGGCATTGGTCTGGTCTCTGTTGGTAGCAAATTACTTAGTAATATGATACATTTTAGACTGAGAGATGCTGTAGACAAAGTTATAAGAGAAGAACAGTGCGGTTTTAGAAATGGTAGAGGATGCGTTGACCAAATTGTTCCTCTTAGGTTAATAGTTCAGGAGTGCCATAGTTATCAAACACTTTTGGTCCTTAGTTTTATAGATTATGAGCAAGCCTTCGATTCTGTTGAAAGAAGAGCTTTAGCGAAGATCTTGTCCTTATAATGTATGCCAGACAAATACATTAAAGTGGTTATGCTATGTACGAGAATAACACTGCTGCGGTTAAGATAGAGGTTTATGAGCTGGTTTCATATTAAAACAAAAGTTGAGTATGGTTGTGTCCTATCTCCCTTTATATGGATCATTTTGATGGACTTTGTCTTGAGGAGCAGAGGAAACGCAATGGGAGACCACGGAATCAAATGGGGAGGAAAAACTCACCTGGACTTAGATTATGCTGATCATTTAAGTATCCTAGATGAAATATGTGAGCAAAATGAATGAACTTTTAGAGGTTTTGCGAGTTCAGGTTGCTAGAATAGGTTTAAAAATTAATGTTAAGAAGACTAAGTCACTAAGGCTAGGAATAAGTGAATATGAAAAGGTGATGTTGGGTAATGAAAAGATTGATCAGGTGGGCAGCATCACTTACGTTGGTAGTACTATTGGTAAAGACGGTGAGGGCAGTGAAGATGTTAAAAGTAGGATAGCCAAGAAGCTACAGTGATGACAGTGGTCAAATATGGTTCTGAAGCATGGGCGCTCCGAAAAGGGGAAAAAGACAGTATTTCAAACAGTATACTGTACGAAAAGTGTGGTTCAATCCCGCCTTCTAGGGCTATAAAGAGAGAAAGGTTGAGATGGATAGGACACGTCTTGCGGATGAAGGATGACAGATTGCCAAGATTATCCTTCTCGGCCAACCGTCTAGGGCTAAACGGAAAGCAGGTCGTCCTCAGTTTGGGTGGGAGAATGTCATAAAGAAATATTTAAACTTCCTGGGAGGGTGTAAAGAGGGAGGCTTTGAATAGATTGGGATGGAGGAGGAGCGTGCGTGGCTGTGTTGGCCTCAGGTGGCTTGGTGCTGCGGGGAGTTGTTAATAGTAGTAGTAATGTTCTAAAATAGCATGTTCAGAGTTTATAAAAGTGTTTGCACTCAGTATACATATCTAATTTGTCCATGGTAGAAGGTATAGGAATTATTGCCTTTTTGGTTGTCGCACTCATATCCTGGATTTTTTTTTTTTTTTTTTTTTTTTGGTACACGAGGACAATGCACCTCGTTTTTTTTTTGGTACAACCAAGTAAAATGCACCTGTTTTGGAAGACAATTGGCTGGAACATGAAAAAAAAGGAAAAAAAAAAATCATACTTACAAAAAGCTTTCAACTTGCTGAAATTTTTATTATTAACAGTTTTTAAAATTTATGTCTCTTTGTAGGCGGGGCCTGGCACAGAGATGCTCCGATCCGCCAATGAAAACTCTGGTTACTCTGGGAGGTCAGCATCAAGGGGTTTATGGCCTTCCGAAATGTCCTGGGGATAGCAAAAAGTACTGTGATTACATACGAAGGCTTCTCAACCATGCTTATTCCAAGTAAGTTTATGTTGGTTCTTTAAGATATATAAGCAGGGGCGTATCCAGGGGATGTAAGGGGCATTGACCCCCCCCCCTAAATTTTTGTGTGACTCCGCCAAATTTTTTTCTAGCTGCCAAAAGAAAAGAAGGATTAATCCTCACTGAAAATAAAAGTTAACATAGGTTAGAAAAATAATTGCGGGATAACAACAAAAGACTTGACATATTTTTTTGAATTGAAACCTGGTTAAAATTAAGGGCTATAAATGCCTTTCAGAATTTTGTGACCTGTCAAGGAATTGTCTTGGGGAGGGTAAACTCCCCTCTCTCTCCTACGCACACAGTTATATGACGTTAATTTTTAACAATCATTTTTTAATTTTAAGGAGTGATTTTTTTTAGCTAAGAATGGATTGGTGGCTTCTATTTACCATTTTTGAAAAGAGATTCACACATTAAAAGCTTAAAGCTTTCTAGCCAATAATCATTGCAAGGAAAAGAGGACTAACTGTAATTAGTACGTGTGGTGACACTGAACTGGAATACGGGTCATAAAAAAGTATATTGCTTTGGGATTCTACCCAAAATCTTAGATTTTCTTTTTTCGGTGACCAACTTGACCTTTGTTTTAAATCTGGTAACCCCCCCCCCCTGGATACGGCCCTGCTATAATGTATTTATGTGTATTTACTGTTATAAAACGCTTTATACTTGTGTTTTGCTGATGTTTAATCTCTGGCTCATAATGGTTGCTTCGTAGGAACTCAGCACAACGTGTGAACAAGCTTAATTGTTAAAGAACTACAATTTAGATCATTTTGTTGTTTGGCTTTACTAACTAAATTTTCGCATTTATTAGTGGTAATTGTAAGATCATTTTCCACAAGTATGTTTTCAACAGCCTTTGCAGATGTAACCAGGCTAAACTTTGAACTGCTAATCAATAACAGGTCATATGCCTATTCATTTCAATTTTCAATTTCAATTCATTTTTTTTTCAATTCAATGGGTTTATTTACAAAGACAAAAAATAAATCGCACATAATAAAAAATACTCAGTCCATTTCTGGATGCCGAGAACCACAATCAATATCATTTCAACATTCACCGCTCTTACTCCCAGACACAACATTACCTCTCAATAATAAAAAAAAAACAAAGAACCATTACCTTCCTGCTCCTTTCCCCAGGGGAAGCCACCCCATCATAAATTAAAAAAAATATCATACTTTAGTAATTTATGTTTTAACCTTAAACTTTTTATTTATCACACTTTACATTATTTACCACACTCTACTTTAACTTTTCTTTTGTAATGCCAATAAATGATTTTTTACTCTTTTTTAAATGACGCTAGGGAGCTCCTACCTCTCAGCTCTTCCGGGATCAGATTCCAAATCTTTGCACATGTTATATTTGGAGCAACACCTGATCGTGCAGTTGGGGTGAGGATATGTGCAGGTTTGATGATGATCGACTAGGTAAATTATGATAGTCGGACATAGGCCGGAATAATGTTTTAAATGAAAATGGCAGCTCACCAGCTAGAAACTTAAACACAAAGGTCTGACAGTTGATGCAGCGACTCTACTGACAAGTACTCTCCATTTCTTCCATTGAATATAAGGCATTGTTTATGAATAGAATTCAGTTTTGCAGATGAGATTCGAAAGTTGACTGTCAGATCATTGCACAGTACTGTAAATGGGGCTTTATGAGGGCGTTGTACAGAGGGACGAGTGTTTTCTGCGGCAAGATGTGCTTCAGTTTTTTTTTTTATTATTCCAAGATTCCAGGATAGCTTCAGCTCTACTGCTTGGATGTGATACAGGAACGACAGGTTTTCATCAATGAGGATTCCCAGGTATTTCGTGAAGCGCTTTTCTGGCCGACTAATCAGACCTCTGGAAGTTTGGATACCACATATCTTCGGATGGACACCTCCGACCCGGGAAAAAAATAAAACGCAAGATTTATCAACGTTAATGACTAGTTTAGCATTAAATTCTAAACGCATGAAACGTGACGAAGTAATACGATATAGGACCGAGCCTAATCAAACACTAAATATTCCTGATGACAGACTCCTCCCTTTTCCTCTGGAATCTAGACCCTTTGACCGGACCCCTTGTTTCTTGACCGGAGTCAAAAAGCGAGGAGATATACCTCGGACGAATTTATATTATTCTGGGCAATGTAATATCATAATTGGCTACGATTACAAACCGATTGTTACAGAAGCACCGAATATCAATAGAAGTACAAGTGCCTATTTTAGAACTTACAAGAACTTAAGAAGGCCAGAGTCATCCCCCTAATTTCTTAGTATACATCCCCCTTTTTTTAACTCCCCTTTATTTTACTCCCCCTTTATTTAGCATTTATGAATCATCTACATAAAATGCTAAATAAAAGTAACAATGTAAGATTTAAATTTTCATTTGAAATAGCAATTGCGGTGATGAATGAGTTCTCGTGAATTCGGTACGAAGGTAAAAACATCGATACAATCAATATTACACGATTTTTTGCAATGATAAATCAATCCTCTTGAATTTGGTATGAAGGTGAAATTATCGATACCATCAATATCACATAATTTAGATTTTGGGGTTGTGTGTTTTGTGCAATTTTATAACAATGCGCTCCGGTTGAAAATTGATCAGAAAAATGGACAAGGGCAAACAAGGTGTTGGGGGCTATCATTCACAATCTAAAATTTATTTATATATGTCAAAACTACGTAAATAAATACCGTCTTTTGTGATGGTATCTATACCATTATAGAATATTTCTTCCAGGTGATCTAGGCTGCTCTAATTTTCATTGACTCGTCTCTATTTTTACACGGTGACGATATCTTTTTTGTACCAGGGATGATCGTTTGAAACTAGCGGCTGTAGAATCAGGAGAGACCTCCTTAGAACAGAAAATTAAAGTTTTCAGTCATAAAAAAGATTGCTTTGCAACAAAATCCAGCTTTCGATCATGAAGCCTCAGGAATTTCTTTGAAATTAATAGAATCAATGGTTCTTTAAATCAATCTCGTGTGGGGGTGGGTGTCTAATTCTTAAATCACTTTGTTTGGAGACATATTGGCCTAATCATGCAATTTAGGCCCTTAGGAGTGGCAACCCCCTTTTTATTTTGAAAGCATTTTATAATAAAATAGAAAGTTGTATTCATATCCTTACCTGCACATCAGTTGGGGGGGGGGGTTACCCCGAGAATGAGGGTTGTGCAAAAAAAAAACTGCCTCCTAAAGTTATCTAAAATGGACCCTTAGGGGTGGCAACTTTTCCCTTTTTTTAATATTTTATAATAAAATAGAAGATGCTTACTAGCACATCAATTGGGGAAGGGGGTTGGGTTGTACCCCGAGCATGAGGGTTGTGCAAAAAAAACCCTGCCTCTTAGTTTTCTAAAATGGGCCCTTAGGGGTGGCAACTTTTTCTTTATATTGAAAGCATATTATAATAAAATAGAAGATCCTTACCAACACCTCAGTTGCAGGAGGGGCTGGGTTTCATCCCGAGCATGAGGGTTGTGCGAAAAACCCCTGCTTTTTAAAGTTTCGACAATTATATCCTACCTCTCTAGGAAAACTACCTCTCTGGCTCTCCCTTGTGGGAACCCTGAATTACAATTCATGGAATTTCAGTCACGTTCAGGATCTTATTTTATTTTCTTATACTCTTTATTCTTTTTAGTTGGGTTCAGAGAATTCTGGCACCGGCAGGCTACTGGCATGACCCTCTTGATGAACAGACATACAAAATGAAGAGCAAATTTCTGGCAGATATCAACAATGAAGTTTCCATTAACCAAGACTACAAACAAAATTTAGTAAACCTTGAAAAACTAGTATTGGTCAAATTTAACAACGATACTACAGTACAGCCTAAAGAATCCTCATGGTTTGGATATTATAAACCTGGATCGCTTGTCATTCAGATATTAAATGAAACCTCTCTATGGATTGAAGATAGACTTGGTTTAAAAGAGATGGGAGATCGTCTTGTTCTTCTTGATACGGATGGAGACCATTTGCAGTTTAGTGAAGATTGGTTAGTAGCCAATATTGTTCAACCTTATTTCAAATAAACTCACAAAACGATTTAATATATTTTTTGACATGTTTTAGACTATGTTATGTTTTTTTCTCACATTTTTGGACTTTTTCACAATGGAGTATGTGCGAATTTATGTAATTTTTATACATTATTTAAGAAAGCTAGTAATTCATTCTGATATTAAAATGTTTGTGTTTGCTTTATTTTTTAATTTAATTTGTAGCTTAGTCATTAGTTTTAAGAAGATGTAAGAACTGCTTGCCAATAAGAAAGATGCCTGAAGCAACTTCTGCCAATAAAAAGAAGACTTATGTAATAAACAACAAGTTAACTGCTGACATAGCTCAGAACTATCAGTTAAGCGAGGGAGGCCGAAGGTAATACGCAAAATCATTCGAAAATCCAGTGAAATGGAAACCAAACACTTAATATTCTATCAATTGTTAGATTAAAAGGCTCCTGCTTGTCTTAACACAATCTCAATTGCTAAGCCCGAGAAGGCATTTCAAACTAAAAATATGTTAACACAAATGTTGTGAATTGTTATTCTATAGTAATTGGGGGTTGTAGTTGTAGATGCCCTTATTCTCCCTTTATAGGGGAGATAAACTCTGGCCCTAAGGTAATTAAACTTTGGAAGCGTGCCTTAGGCTATGACCGAACTAATGAGGTGTACCGACTGGGTATGTTCGAGAAGCTAAAAGTAGATCGTAGAAAGGTTGTCTAAAATACAATACTTTTATTCATTTACCATATAATATAATCGGATATATTCTGTCTACTGGGACTGGCTGTCCCAAGTAGACCACAAGTCTCAAAAACAACAATAATATATAAATAGATATTTAGACACTTACAATGATGAGACAAAGTTCCAAGGTATTTCTAAAAACAACGGACCAGAGGTCAGTCCGGCATAAAGTTAGTAAGATATCTTTTCTTCCAATAAAATGTATCTTTTATACATTTTTATCAACCACACCTTCCCACGTAATCGCTAGGAAGTGGTAAATTGTCAATTTCCCGTTAAACAGAACTTAGCAGAATATGTTCCTTATCTTAATAAAAAGTGGTATTTCAAAACTTCATATTTGCGTCTTCTATATTTTTACTAAATTAATAATTAACTAAATTAGAAAGCTTTACCACAATACTCCCCATTTAAAGAAGAATTGTCCCAATTCTCAATATTTTACTTTTAAAACAACTTAATTTTGTTTACAGCTATTATGCTGCCATCTTTGGGTCATTATGTGCATCTACCCTCAATGGGTTTCCTCAGGGTTATGTTTCTGGTCCAAAATTGGTCATGTTTTTTTTGTCGAAGGATTTCAATTTGAAATTCATCCTTGTTTCTGTTTTTCTCTGTCTCTAGGACTGACAATTACTCTTTTACCCTCTTCATATGCATCTTCTGTTTTACTTGACCCCAAGCGGCTTAAACATAATATTAGTGGTTTTGCTTAAATTAGATTTATATTAGAAAAGTTATATGAATTTTTTGAGTTTAAATTTAATTCCCATTAATAATTTAATTTATCTGTGTGATGTGGTTGATATACCGTTTATTTTTTTTTGTTTTAGAAATGCCTTGGGTAAATTACATATAACATTATTGACTTTTAAATTTTCACCTATATTTTTTTTCCAGCACAAAGCATTTTCACATATTTCAATAACATAAGTCATTTGGCTATGTAGCACATTTTCTAGGCCTAAATTAAGTTCTGTTTTTATCTCACTTTCTGACGAGTCTGTATTACTGCTATAGTTTCCAAAATTTCAGTTGATTGAGTATGTGATGATAGTATCAGGATACATTTGAAGTGTCTTCAAAATTTGTTACTTCCCAAAATGTGTCAAAATATGATTGAAGGAAAAATGGATCCGAAAAGATGCTACGAAAAATTTGATTTCCAAAAAAAATAGCTAATGCTGTATCTAAAATAAATATCCACATTAGTATACATATAAAACATACATTTTTACATATATAGCAGAATGAAACACTCAATTTTCGTATATATCAATGCATTCGAAAGCTAATTACTTTTAATTACTTTCTCCACTTTTTCAATTACTCCAAAAATAATAACCCGCTTAAATCGAAACATTAAGTTTCTTGCTGGACTATTCTTTCAAACTTAATACTAAACTGATTATTTCACATATAAAAATTTTTAATACGTTGACTCGAGGTCAAACATTTACATAAACATTAAATCACTAGTTAAAACTTAAAGTTGATAAAAACATAGTATATATATATATATATATATATATACATATATATATATACATATATATATATATATATATATATATATATATATATATATATATATATATATATATATATATATATATATATATATATATATATATATATATATATATATATATAAGCATTGTGTAATAACTTACACAATTATGTTAAGTAACAAAAATACTTTAAAGCATCAAGCATTTTTTTTTTTTTTTTTTTTTTTTTTTAAACGTCGATTTTTCGCAAAGCAACTTAAAAAGTGGTATAACTCTCTTTTTTTCCGTAAACACTCGAATTGCGAATTTATTTACAGTAACAAGTATTATTGCTGACACAGTAATAAAATCGCTTTATTATCAATCATAGATTTCTCTTTTACTTTCATATTTATGAAATCATAGTGCCAACCGAATTGTCTGCGGTTGTAGATAACATATTTTTTTTTTAATAATTAGTTTCTTTGCGATAGATTAAGGTTTTTGCAGACAGAATTAATCCCATGATCACGATAGCAGTTATGAAATATCCCCAAGTTGAGCCTAATAAGCCTTTATAATAGGTGGTTCTTTCTATTTCCATCTAGGTAAGTCTTTTTTTCCGGGGAGCGATTTATTGTTCATTTCTTAGTAACACGAGTTTGCAAATGTAATTACAGTTCTATGCGCTATGATGCGCAAAAAAAACTCACACTACGTCTATGCGCTACGCGCTACGTGTGCTCAAGGGTTGTCAAAAACCTGAGACAAGTTTTTTTTTGCATAATACTAGGTTTAACTGTAGTAATTCACATATTCAAGGTTTATCCTTTTCTAAAAGAATATATATCTTTTTTTTCAAAATTATATTCAACAAAAGCTAAATTTGTAGCTTGAGAATCAGTTTGAAAAAGCTTGAGATGGAATTTTCTGACTTTTTACCTTCTTGTTGTGCCCTCACCTCAGTAATATCTATTTGGTGCTTGATCACCATAAAAAGCGTCTGGTAGGTTCAACAGCAGTTTTCCTTGTGATTCTGTTCAATCTAATAGGTTTATTAAGAACACGAAACACAACAATATATTATGTATATCTGCACTCTTTATTTGTAGCTACAATCTTCCCATAGGCTCTTCCCTTTAGTAAAAAGGTGGTTCTTTTCCAAGGAATATATCCTTATCTCCATATATCTTTTTTTACGTGCGGTAGTTTTTTTTTAAGACATATAAGCGAACATAACTGTTTTCGCTTTAACTTCCCAACTTTAAGTGGTCTTGCCTTAAATTTCGACCAACTTGTGTCCTTTTGTCACCCAATTTCTTTTACTTCACTTCCGTCTGGCTATATTTTCAACTTGAACCCTTTTTTTTCTTTTTTTTTATTATTTACTTCAATGAAGCCTAAGGGTTTTTCAAGTCTTTTTCAGCTTTTTCAGTACTGCAGTCCTTTTCTAAACCTATATTTATATGTTTCCTGTTTTATTCATTAGATCTTTCAAGCAAAAATGTTCCTTATGTTTCCTTTATGTTCCCAACGTTCCTCCATGTTTTAAGGGGTGGAGAGTTGTCTATTGTCACAACCTGTGTGGTTTTTTTTGGGTTCTCCGTCAAAAAGCATTTATTTAGTGTTCTAAACGCACAGTATTTTCCAGTTGATTTTTAGACCATTTTTAGTTAGGTTTTTGCGCGACATAATTGCCTTAATCGTGACAGGATTTACTTCAATTCCTCAGCATTAGGAATAGTCAAATGGAAGCTACATTTTTTTTTATAAGCACATATAAAAACAATACATGTCACGAACAGTTTGCACACATACGGCCATTAATGTGCACCCTTATCGTAAAATACTGTATTAAATTAGCAGCTTGTTTTCTAATTTAAGGTCTTTCCGGTCTAAGAATTTTTATTTTAAACAATAATATGTCCTATTGAAATGCAATTCTGGCGATGATCTGGTTGTAATTTTTTTTTAAGCTATAATATTTATAACTCTATTTCGATCGTAATTATTACGTCTATAAAATTCTAAAATATTTGGCAGATTTCATGAAGGAACTAATCTCTTTAAAGCGAAAGTACTCTTCTGATAACGACTAATTGGACAAAATGAGAAGCCTTCTGTTCATTTTGAATTGTTCGTTTCCGTGTCAATGTGATAGTTTATAATTTTGTGCTTAAATAAGTGAATTTTTTTCACACTAAGTTCCCGACTTGTGAGGATGGCTGCGGGAATTTGGGGTAGAGTATCCTTTAATCTCTGCCCTGTTCGCAGCTGTCTTGATCTGTTGGTGAAATTCTCCGTTTTGTGTCAACTTCTGTCTAAGGATTAGTGAAGTTTTTTTTTTGGATATTTTTATATCTTTAAGGATATAATTACTTTTCATCCTTTTTTGTAAGTTTTTTCATAGCTTTTTTTTCCACTTTTTTTCTATTTTGTCTGTTCGACTAAACTGTACTGATTTATAATTAGACTAGACTTGAGGATGGTTCGTCATTGAGTAACCGTAAGAGCGGACCAGAATTATCAATATTAGCTATCCCAAAAGGATGCATTGCCTTCTCTGTTTGTCCTAATGTGGCTTATATTCTATGTTAACAAGCATAACAGTTTTCATACACTGGTAGCTTTACATCTGCATGGCTCGAAAGCAGCCATGGTTTAAAATTCAAATTTGAACTCTCTTCGGACGCATTTTGTGCGGCTAATTCAGAATTTGAACTTTTTCTAACACCATTATTCAGATGAAGGTCCTCTGTGTAGGTAAAGGAGACCCTTTTAAGACCTATCCCCATGCCTCCATTTTCTGTGATTAACGGTTTCTTTCACCGAATTTCTCGCCTTATGCAGAGTTCTCATCAGAGCTGGGTAACAACTCTTTTTTTTGCTTCCTTCGGCGACTTTTGCTAAGCTTCCACATTTGCTTTCTTACTTATAACGTTACTTTTCTCGTTTTTTTCCATCCCTTTCCTCAAGTACTTTAATTATATATATTTATATATCTTTTCCTTCCCTTTGCTTGTGAAACTACATAACTAACCTAGTATTTGTTAGCTTTAACAAAGGTAATTCTATTGCTTATTACGTCATAAGATGCCATATTTTCGAAGCATCTCTACACCTAAAACACTCGGAAATGGCAGCTTCTAACCTATAATTGTTCGGACCACAATTTATGTGCTGCCTCTGCTAAATTGTAGCAGTGTTATCCTTGAACAATTAGTCCATAGCCTGTACCTGTAGTAAGGCTGAATTAGGACCCTATTTGCTACTATTATGCCTAAAATTCTTCTGTTTCTGCCAACGTTTCATCGGTCCAGCTAGATTATTTTTTCTTTACGTATTATCTTTTATTTTATTCCTTTAATTCACGGTACAAATACTTTATTATTTAGTGATATACGGCACTACTACATTGCATTTATTACTAACACTAAAAAAACTACTAATTATACACTTGCTTCTACTTGCTAAAAACTAGATACTGTATTTTTTTTTTCTATTTTACAATTCTTGATCGAGACTTTTTTCCATTTTATCTATTGTACCCAAATCTTTGAGGGGATACAAATCTATTTCTAATAGCCAAAGTTCGAGCAAAGCTGCTCGAAGTTTTGCTAATTCGAGCGCCGCTAAAAGCGAAGTATATTTACTTTCCCCTTCTAATACGGTCATTTTGATTTTTTTTTTATTTTGCAACCTTATTTAGTCTCCTCGACCCAGTTTTTCCAACGGCCACCAGTTGTTGTGAATTGTTATTCTATAGTAATTGGGGGTTGTAGTTGTAGATGCCCTTATTCTCCCTTTATAGGGGAGATAAACTCTGGCCCTAAGGTAATTAAACTTTGGTAGCGTGCCTTAGGCTATGACCGAACTAATGAGGCGTACCGACTGGGTATGTTCGAGAAGCTAAAAGTAGATCGTAGAAAGGTTGTCTAAAATACAATACTTTTATTCATTTACCATATAATATAATCGGATATATTCTGTCTACTGGGACTGGCTGTCCCAAGTAGACCACAAGTCTCAAAAACAACAATAATATATAAATAGATATTTAGACACTTACAATGATAAGACAAAGTTCCATGGTATTTCTAAAAACAACGGACCAGAGGTCAGTCCGGCATAAAGTTAGTAAGATATCTTTTCTTCCGATAAAATGTATCTTTTATACATTTTTATCAACCACACCTTCCCACGTAATCGCTAGGAAGTGGTAATTTCTCAATTTCCCGTTAAACAGCACTTAGCAGAATATGTTCCTTATCTTAATAAAAAGTGGTATTTCAAAACTTCATATTTGCGTCTTCTATATTTTTACTAAATTAATAATTAACTAAATTAGAACGCTTTACCACACAAATGGTTCAAACAGGGAGAACTCGTGGTCGTCTTAATGATAAGGAACTTATTGGATTGTTAGAACAAGTTGGCACAATGCAACAGTCCAAACCTAGTGTGACTGAAATTTGATAGAAAGGCCATGTTAGATGATAGTGATGATGATTATTGGTAAAAAATGGACCATTTTAAACGTTACATCGCAACATTTCAATGCCATAGTCTGCCACTATGCCACTTCTACAGCCTAATCTGCCACTATTCCATAATATACCACTTCTATGTCGTAATCCATGGTCGATAATTTCGGAGACCACATTGGCTTTCCATGACGATTAATAAAAGTTCAAATAGGGATAAAATCCTTTTTATAGACAGTGATGATGATAACAGACTAGTAGAGTTATACTACTGATGACGGTCACTGCATATGTGACCGAAATATCTGGTATTTTTGTGAATTGCTATCACTGTTACCATCATCACTGTCTATTAAATAGTCAGTGATCCAAGGCTCGCTATCGTTCAAAAAAGGGAAGGGGTGGCTCACATCAGCTGCAGTTGGTTTGAGGGTGAATTCTAGGGTAATTGGAGGCGCTTACAATGAATATCGGGGTGCACAAGTTCATATGCGTGTAGAACATGGTCATTTTAGCCTATAAAGTCAAATTTGGCCTATAACGACGTCATACTGCTCTTGATTTTTTTACATGATAAAATAAACTGAAAACTTTATAAACTTGACATATTATTAATCCTAAGAAAAAGTACTTTCACTTGGTATTTTTAGTTTTTCCCCACAACCTTTATTTCTTTAGTTAACCCCTATTTAATTTTGAAAGCAAGATTTTATATATATTTTTTCTTAGTTTTTTTGGTTTTTCTGAAATTTTTGCCAACCTAAGTATATTTTTTATGCTTTATTTCACTTCTGCTCTTGATTGCGAGTCAAACTTTGTGCCTCTTTTCCAAAAAATATTAATTCTTGAGCAACTATTTGTTTTTTCTAAATAGCGTCATAGCTTTCAGAAATTAGCCTACAATGACCAAGCTTTTTTTAAAGTTTTTTAGCTATTAACAAAAAAAATGAAAACGGATCAAACTCCACATCATTCGAACCGTCCGAATGTCCTTTACATGTTGTTGATAAAAACAAAGTTTAGACTTGAATCCGCAAGAATATATAAGCGTTGGAACAAGAAAATTTCCCCCCCCCCCAAAAAAAAAAGAAAATTTTCTGAAAAGTGGCGTTTTACTATAAACATTTTCAACACAACCTATAATTTTTATTTCACCAAACGATAGATCGCTCTTTTCTGAATCAAATAATTTATTGACATTCTATACAACTAATACTTTTAACCAGGAAAAAAAAAACAGATTCCTCGTTCTGCGATCGCATGCGCGAATTTGGTTTCCACAGCAATAAAAAAAGCCGAGTATCTTACATATTGGGTTTTAGTTGCATGAATTACTTAGCCACAAAAGGCTAATTTCTCCTTTATAGGCTAAAATCGTCAAGTTCTACATTAGTGCGAGCATGTGCACCCCGATATTCGTTTTAAGCACCTTAGATTACCCCGGCATTCGTACTCAAACCAACTGCGGCTGATGTGAGCCATCCCCTCTCTTTTTTTGAACGATAGCGAGCCTCGGATCACTGACTATTGCATAAAGTACTGAAAACTACGACATAAAAGGAAAGGATTTAGTATATTTATCTGATCTAGCTATAGGTAAGGATTCCGGCAACAACGATTTGAGGGGGTGTCAGTTGTCTTACGTGAGGTACACCATGTTGGTACAACTAGTTCTGAAGCATGTAAACAGATAGGAGATGCGTTGGACAGCACTGCTCCGCTTTTCTCGAAGTATAACGAGTCCAGATCTACCATAAGGAATCATAGCCTCTGGATCAACTATTAGATCTTATCCGTACCGGAAACGACTATCTTTATGCTGAAAGAGCTGCGGACTAGGGATCACACATAAAAGCCACAAAAGAGACGATTCCGATTTTCTTCGCATCTGGAAACCGTATACACGCCTAACTACTTAACTACCTAGAATAAATGCTACGCCTGCCTGAAAAAGCCACAGAATTTCACAGAGAGTTTCTAAGTGACAATTTTGTTGTTAGGAAAACAACCATCCCGTTTTGCAGCATTGCACGTGATCTGGCTTTAGAGTCGACCGTGAATCTGGACATCAAAGGTCATCGAGGAGTTTCTGGTATCGTTTGGGCGACAACGAATGAAAATGCCAGGGATTGATATCTGGCTACTCTCCCCTTTCTCACAGCAGTCACCAGAATGCTGAAAGCAAACCTGAATATAGATGACGAGGCAATGAAGCATCATGAAGATACCACTGCGTTTACGAGACTTGGTAGAGTTGCTCGGAAACCCATTCAAGACGACGAGAACAGAGGTTACAACTTTATGACAGGGGATAGAGCTCCAGAAGCCGTAGCAAATAGTCTGCTGAACTTCCGAGACATTGGCTTCGAAGCCATGAGCTCATATCTCGACGGGACATCCACGAAAGTAAAAGTTGGCATAGTGCAAACTTTCGCCTCTGTTGCCAAAAAAGGAAAAAAGAAAGCCACAAAAAAGATTTTGGGGAAACTGAGCTGCTTAAAGGAGTTCTGCGTCTTGCAAATTCAGCTACAGGCATATCCGGCCTCATTATCATCAAATCGTTGGGAGCCTCAGGTACGCACTGGTACAAAGTCAACAGCCTTGAACTACATTCTGCAACAGTCTGGCTTGCAGTCATGGCCAAAAATGATTCCACATACGCTTTTTGAAGACTCTCCTTGATCTGGCTATATAGTTGATGTCATGAGTATCATAAGGTGTTATCGACCAGAACAAAATGAGACGTTAGCAGATTTTAGAATAAGAGTTTACGATGGGATTCTTAGGAACATACCCGAAGCTTGTCAGTCTATCCATTTGGTTGGTGACAGGTATGACGGTCTTAGTGACGATAGAACCGTGATGACTACTCGTTCAACCTCAAAGAAGCATCTGGCTGTCGAGAAAGAAGAGGAGATCCAAGAAGAAATATTTCCAGCTCGTTCACTTCCCCCAGCAAAGTTACGACACTCTGGGATGGGATTCTCAGTAGTCGCTCAGCCAAAGGTCGACTCTTGAAAGTTCTTTTCGAGGTCTGGGAGTACAAAATTTCGACCCGTCTGATGGTTCATCTCGCTGGAGGTTTCGAGAGTCAGCATAGAGCTGTTACCGTTACGCCCCATGGAAGCTCTGTTGATGACGATATCTCGTCTTGCCATGAGGAAGCAGACACTCGGGTGTTATACCACACAGCAGTTGCCGCAAGACGAAAGAGCACACTTGTGATAATACAAGCCAACGATACAGATATCGTTTTACTAGCTGCATACTACTTCCAGTATCTTGCTAGTCTTGACCTCAAGCAGCTCTGGGTTAAGTTTCCATGCTACTGCATACCTATTCATACAGCAGCACAAAAACTAGGCGTAACATTTTGCAACGCCTTGTCGCTTGTCCACAGCTTGAGTGGATGTGACACCACAAGCTTTTTGTATGGAATTGGAAAGGTCCGCTTTTTTAGAGCTGCTTTGGGGTCTTTAGGTGATAAAGTTCGAGCCCTTGCAGAGAAGCCATCATCTGTGCAAAGTGATGGTTTAGTCAACGTCTGTAAGCAGCTTGTGGTTACAGGGTATGGCAGAAGTGCGACTAACTTCAATAGTCTGAATGATCTTTGAGCACATTTGTACTCAAGATTGGAGGATTTGCGGCGTTTACCACCAACTGATATCTCGTTTCTGCTTCATTTGAAGAGGTGCATGTTCCAGTCACTGATTTGGATTCAAAGCCACAAGCCCTGTATTGATTTACCTCAGGCTACCGATATGGGCTGGAGAATTGAAGATCATCAACTGAAGCCAGACCTAGTTTCTGCGATGCCGCATGGGCTAGCATCGCTTTCTTTTTGCAATTGTGACAACACGAGGTGCGGCTCGCACTGCAAATGCTCCAAAATAGGTTTCTGTGACAGCGGATGCAAATGTGGTGCTGACCCTAAAAAATGCCCACTTTCCGATGTGAATCAGAACGAGTCCGAAGACGAAGAAGAAAAAGAGATTTGTGCCACCGTTTCATGTTCAGTTTTAAATATTTGATTTTTTATTTGTTTTGATATTAAACTGTTAATGCAGTCGTCTAAACTTTACTTTCAGCTGATCATGACATTTACCGTTTACTACATCATTGGCCGCTGACCCAATCTAACCGATTGGATCATTGGCCCCTGCTATGCTGAGATTTAAAGAAAATAGTATTTTAAGTCAGCCTTAGTCACCTCTGCACCACACGTTCACATGGCTTCGCCACCTTGAGGCTCGTATATGAGTCTACGTAAGCCAGATTGTATCTACTACTACAGAAAAATAAATAGTTGCTCAAGAATTAAGATTTTTTTGGAAAAGAAGCACATGGTTTGACTCGTAATGACGAACAACATTTAAATAAAGCATAAAAAATTTATTAAATTCGCGCAAGCGATTGCAGAATTAGGCATCTGTTTTTTTCTTTTTCCTGGTTAAAAATATTAGTTGTATAGAATGTAAATACATGATTTGATTCAAGAAAGAGCGATATATCGTTTGGTGAGATGAAAATCATACGTTGTCTTGAAAATATTTCGACTAAAACGCCACTATTCAGAAAATTTTCTTTTTTTTTGGGGGGGGGAGGGAATTTTCTTGTTCAAATGCTTATATATTCTTGCAGATTCAAGTCTCGACTTTGTTTTTATTAACAACGTGTAAAGGACATTCGGACGGTGCGAATGATGTGCAGTTTGATTCGTTTTCATTTTTTTTAACAGCTAAAAAAATAAAAAAAACCTGGTCATTGTAGGCTAATTTATGAAAGCTATGGCGTTATTTAGAAAAAATAAATAGTTGCTCAAGAATTTAAGATTTTTTTTAAAAAAGAGATACATGGTTTGACTTGTAATAACGAGCAGAATTCAAATAAAGCATAAAAAAATGTACTTATGTAAGCAAAAGTTTCAGAAAAATCGAAAAAACTAAGAAAAAGTATATTTAAAAACCTTGTTTTCAAAATTAAATAAGGGTTAACAAAAAAATAAGTACTTTCATAAGAGCTATTTTTTCTAATTAACGGCCTTTGTGATCAAGGGGTAATTTTTAAATAATTGGAACAAAATTCGAACTTTAGCGTAAAGAGCGAGTTATTGACTAGGGGGCGAACCCCTCAATATACGTATTAAAAATATATGAATATAGAAGTTCATTACGTAAGTTAGGTATATTCATTACTAATAAAAACGTTCGTAAATAATATTAAACAATATTTCGAGAAAGCCATTTAACCCAACAAAAGTAAAATTAATATGCATATTTTGTTTTAATTCTTCATGTACGGTGATTCAAAATCAAAACCTGCATTAATTCAAAAACGAAATTTCAACTCTATTTTTTTTAAACAATAAAAAACTTTAGCGTTAAGATCGAGGCGAAGAGGAGGGAACAGCCCCTTTCATATACGGAATAATTCCTGTTCGTTTTAAGTTTTAACGTCGCTCCTTACTTTCACTTAAAAAAAACTTGTTTTTTATTATTTAATTCTCGTACAGAAAGTGCATGTTTTGGTGTTAGTCGTTGCAGTAACTCAGGTTAGGGGATTGGCCAAACTGTGTTAAGGGTTGCAGTAATTCAATAGGGTGTGTTGTACATAAAAAGTATTCTACAAGAAAATACAAAAACCGAAACAAAAACTGGCAATGACGATTGGGAATCCAGCAAAACCCCCAAGAGAGCAGAACTCCCTTCAATGTGGGGTCCGAAAAAACCATATGAAAATATTTAAAGGAAGTTGGAACTTTATGAAAGAAATAAAAGATGAACCTCCCACTAGAATGGCGTGGAAGAGGAGCGCATGCAGCTCAGGCGGGTTGATGCTGAAATGAATTATCAGTAGTAAAAGTACAAAGTGTATTTTAGAGTAAAAGTTCTTTTGTAAGCTGAAAACACAGCAGCTCAAAGAAACAAGTAAGGAACAAAAACATCCGCAATGTTCGTTCCACATTGAAACTCTCATGCTTAGTGAAAACAAAACAAGAACAAAATTCGTTCCACGTTGAGCCTTTCTTTCTTACAGAAACTTTCTTGTTTATTAAAAAAATATAGTAGGCTAAAATAATGAAAAAAACTTTCTGAAAACGGAAACAACTAAAAACGGATAAAGCAAACGTAAATTTATTCTACGCAATATTTATTAACAATATAAGACAAAGCACCAGGTCTACCCCACAATGCACCAGTCCATCTTCGTCATAATCTTCAGCATTTCATCTTTGCAATGCCTTTTTAGAATCAAACGCTCCATTAAACAAGAAATCTGGCATATATTTTCAAATATGGAGCACGTGACTTAAAATAAAGGTGTTGGATAATTGGAGCAGCATCTACTAGACTTAATCCCTTCGTAAAGGATAAACAACAATGTTCAAAACAAGACAAATTAATCTATTCAGACACAACACTTCCAAACAATAGTTTGCGTCCGCCCTCTGTCACTATCATCAGCATTTTATCTTTGCAATAGCATTTTTGAATAAAACACTTCATTGAACAGGAGACTTGGCAAACATTTTCAAACGCTCACCACATGATCAAACATACAAAGAAAAACTAGCTAGACTCATACGGAGACAGTATTCATTATCATTTAAAGATAGCGTGTTGCGTCAGTCCTCTGACAGCAATTCTCAGCATTTCACCTTTGCAAAAAAGAGTTTTGAATGAAACGATTCATTAAGCATGAGATCTGACACAACTTTGCTACTCACATAACAAAATACGACAATAAATGTTTTGAAGAACCCCCTAGCTAACCTAAGAAAATACAAAAAGACATCCTACGAATTTTCCACAAGGAACCTTCCACGAGTGTTCAACAATATTTCCTGAAAATTGAATTAAATATTGCTTTTAGCAAAAGTTCTATGCAACGTGAAATACTAAATTTCTTCTTTATTTCGCAGTAATATTTTATTCATCTTTAATTGGCATAAAACGTAAGATTGGGTTCTAGGGTTACTCTAAAATGCGAAATACCTCCTTTTTCAAATTGTATTATCCATTGCTTTATAAAAGCTAAAATCCTTCTCATTATATTGGTTCTTATTGATCTATGTGTTGCCCAGTTCAAGCACCTTAAGTCATATCCCTGTATACCGAAAAGCTTAAAGAATGTCTTACTTGATGGAAAGGAAACATTTAACTCGTTCTCTACAACAAAAAAACCTGAAGGGGAAGCAGAAATTCCAAAATTCAGAGTCATGTCATCCAAGAAAATTTTTAGATAATAATCGTTTTATACCATAACCAACTTTCCCGCTTTCCAACTATTTATGACATTTTTACTTTATGCGTCTATGACCTTAACCTTTTGACTCTATGTGTATATGACCATTGTTACCACGTTTTGTATTTTGCGCTTATGTTTCTCACAATTCTGCAGTTTTGCTTAAAATTTGGATCCTAAGGGAAAACCATTTCAACAAACGATCTGTTTCCTTAACTAATTAAAAAGTTTTCATCGCTTTATCAATGTTGTGTGCCTGAACATGTACAAACAATAAGAAACAATTTTACCAATTATAATAGCTCAAAAAGATATTTCTACCTAGAAAGGAGCACCCACGCCCAAACTTTCAGGGGGAGGCGGAGGAGAGGTTGAAAACACAAAAAATCAATTTCTTCCATGGTTTCTCAATTTTTTTTTTTTATTGGAGGATTCTTTGGACAAATCTTAGAGAAGATACCACTCCCACCAACTCCTTTGTGTACAGATAACCGTGTCTAATTAACAATCATAACGTCTTCCACTTGCAACTTGTCGTCTAACATAATTAGCAACTTCTTCTGATAGCTTCAAAGATGGCAGCTCTTGTTCAAAGTTGGCAGGCGTCCCATAGCCAGCAATGTAGCCATTCAGACGGGCAGCCACATAAGAGTTACTCATTTCTTCTACATTCATTGTATCCAAGTCGATCTTATCCACTAGCCAAGGGTGCTGTTGCAGTATATATTTTTGATGATAACTGCAAAGAAAAATCGTAATTAAAACCAATATTACAATTATGAATTCAAAAAATAAGCTAGATTAAATAAGATTATTATTGAGCTAGTTAATGGCTAATAACCTATATCAATTTACAATAAGAACTAATGAAGTGTTCACTAGTGTATCTTTAGACGTGATTCATTAGATATTCATTTAACAATGTAAAAAACTAATGAAGTAATCATTAGTAATTCATTAGATGTCAAGAAATTAAAAAGACGGCATGCAACCCCAAGGCCAACCACGTGAGAGATTCACAGACAGCTTCAGACATAACCTCCACTGGCAACTCTGTTCAGTGCTGGATCGATCTTAATATCGCCACCATATTTTCCGAAATTCCACAAAAGCTGAAGGATACTTAGTCTAAGCTAGTAACAAAATTAAATTATGGAATGGTACACAAAAAGCCAATTTAATTAGGTGACACTAGACTAGTCACTGCCTATTCCTCAGTTATCTATCTAATTCTTATATGTGCAAGGATTTTTAACTCCTTTTTACAAATGAAATCGAGTAAATCTGTTTTACTTTAACAAGGTTTTAAATAAAAATAAAAACCATTAGCGCCACTGGTAGAGCAGCGTCATCCAGTGCAACTCGCGAAATACGAAAGAAGCCTAATTTTCATTCAATAAAACTTGGATTTCAATTAAAATTCTAAATGTACTCAGATAAACAGCCAATTTCCTTTAAGTAGGCTATTCTGTTGCATTGTTTGTTTTGTTATTTTATTGTTTTCCGTATCCGATATTTACGATTAACCTCAGCTTTGCTTCGAACATTGTGCCGACTTATGCGTTTTATTGGCTTATGGGGCAATGTCTTTCCCTGAAAATGCAGAGCCATGCAATACTATAAATTCACATGTTTTGGTATCTATCATGAAAGAAGATCTTGCCTTTCTTGCTCTTTTTTCTTTTTTTGAACCTGGCAATCACATTATCACACAATTATAACTGAAAGCCGTTAAATTAAAGCAACGGTAAAATAACAAGGTTTGTTTAATTAGGTCAAATGCTGAAGTCAAAGTGTGAGGGAACCCGATAATAGCAAATACTCAAGCTTGTCTGAGAAAAAACAAACAACGCAATCTAGCCTAGCTAATTCGTAAAGTCATCAAACAGTTCACGGTGACAAACTGTGAGTAAGGAGCGACTCGGAGTAAGTAAGGAGCGTCATCGTATCGAACCAATGGTCCTAATATAAATGAGTAAATAAATCTTAAAACGAGTGAAACTTAAATCGAATATGCAAATCCAGTTTGAAACGAACAAAATCTATACAAAGAAGAATTTGGGGTTTGCCTCCTTCTTTCCACTGTAAAATTAAATTTTGAACTGATGAGTTTTCAGCAATTAATATCATTATATATCAAATATTTAGCTTAATTTTATTAGTTCTTTCCAAGACTTTTCAAGACAAATATAGCTTCACTACAAACAAGAGTTTTGACACTGCCCCCTTCCCTAACTGTTAAAGTCTAAAGCCCACCTCGTCATTGGTGCTTCGCTGAAAACGAATTATATTACAAATATTTTCTTTTCCAGTTATTGCAGCATTGAAATTGAAAATAAAATTACAGCAAAGTAAGATCACGAACTGATGATTTTTCACCAGTTAATAGCATTATACATCAAATATTCATTTTGATTTTGTTTGTACTTTTCAAGACTATTCAAGACACATGGTTTTCAGTAAAGCGCCAATGACGCAGTAGGTTTTAGACTTTTACAGAGAAAGAAGTTGGCAAAACCCAAACTCTTCTTTGCAGAGATTTTGGTACGTTTTAAACTTGATTTGCATATTCAACTTAAGCTTTACTCGTTTTGAGACTTATTTTTTCATTTATATTAGTACCTATGACATATTTTTTGCTATGATTGTTTATTTAATTTCTGTTCGTTATGGGTTTTATTTATTCTTTTATAGTAATTTCTGGTTGTTTTGAGTTTGAGTTATTGAAGGTTTCTATTTCTTCTGATCTTAAGTTGAATAGAGCCTTTACTTTTCTTTAGAAAACTTCTTTTTCAGAGTTTTTTTTAGACGGGATGCCCTTTGGGAAATTGGTAACTTTTGACTTAAAAAGAGCTAGAAGTTTCAATTTCCGATCGAATGAGCCCCCTCCAAAGTTAATACAACCACCCCTTCCATAAAACCTTCTATTCTAATGGGCAACTTACATAAGTTACAATCCTAGAAGACAATCCTGAGGGAAGATTTCTCAACCCCTAATTTATAGTAATTTGAATTTTGGACTATTTCGGACAAACAGGCCATTTCAAAATTTTGATAAGATTCATTTGGAAAATAAGTTACAAGGGGAGGGGGGGGCTTGTTAATTTTTGATCAATTTCGATTATTAAGAACTTACAACTGACTTAAAATACAATTCTTGTCCCCGGTGCTATGGAGGATTTCTAAACCCCTCATTTATAGTAATTTAAATTTGTGGACTAATTTGAACAAAATAGCTATCTCGAAATTTTTGTCGGATGTATTTGGAGAAAAAAGCGTGGGGGAGGGTAGATACTCTCTGACCACTTTTGATAACTCTTTAAAATGTAACTATAATTTTCATTTTCCAATCAAACGAGCCATTTCCGAAGTTTATACGACCACCCCTTACATAAAACCATATATAAACTCGGGGCATAGCTTACAAAACTTGCCCCTGGGCTCTGGGGGGATGTGTCGACCCGAAGTTTTTGTTACTTGATCTTTAAGCAATTTTGAACAAAATGGGGGAAGGGACTAGTTACCCTCCGATCACTTTTGACTCTTGAGAAGGACACTAGAAATTGCGCTCGGATCTCTTCTGACTCTTAAAAAGTGAACTACAATTTTCAATTTCTAATCAAATGAGCCACCTTCGAAGTTTATACGACCATCCCCTAAATAAAACCTTATACCCCTCTGGGGCATAGCTTAAAACACTTGTCTCCGGGCTCTGGGGGGTTGTGTCGACCCCAGAGTTTTGTTATCCGATGTTTGAACTATTTTAAAAAAAATGGCTATTTTAAAATTTTTATTGAATGGGTTTGAGCAAAGCGCTAGTTGCCATCGGATCTCTTTTTACTCTTAAAAAGTGAACTAGAACTTTCAATTTCTAGTCAAATGATCCCTCTCCGAAGTTTATACGAGCATACCTTCCATAAGAACAATATATGCCCCCAGAGCATAACTTATGACTGCCCCCAGGCCCTGGGGGGTTGCGTCGAAACTGAAGTTTTTCTTATCTGACCTTTGAACTATTTTTAATAAAATGGCTATCTCAAAATTTAATCGGATGGGTTTGGGGAAAAAAGGCATGGGGGGGGGGGGCTAGTTGCCTTCCGATCTCTTTGTACTCTTAAAAACTGAACTAGAACTTTCAATCTCCAATCAAATGAGCCCTCTCTGAAGTTTATACGAGCATCCCTTGCATAACAATAATACATGCCCCCAAGGGCATAACTTACAACACCTGCCCCCAGACCCTGGGGGAGGAGGGTGTATCGACACCAGAGTTTTCTTATCTGACCTTTGACCCATTTTTAGCAAAATACCTATCTCAAAATTTTTATCGGATGGATGTGGGGAAAAGGGGGTGTGGGGGAGGGCTAGTGGCCCTTTGATCTCTTTTTACTCTTAAAAACCGAATTAGAACTTTCAATTTCCATTCCATATGACTCCTTCCATATGAAGTGCCTCTTGGAAAAAAAAAATATTGGAGCCGTACGACCTGTACTATAGGCACTGCTATAGTGTTGCCCGCGGGGAGTCCGCAGGGGGATTTTCCATAGAGGGATTTTGTCGTGGGGGACGGGTTGTTTTCCCATGAAGGGGGAGGCGAATTTCCTGGCACAATTTAAAAAACGATCGGGAAATAAATAAAAAAAAACACAAGTTTTTCAACTGAAAACAAGGAGTAGCATTAAAACTAAAAACGAACAAAATTATTCCGTATATGAAGGGGGCTGTCCCTCTTCAATACCCCGCTTTTTACCCTAAAGCTTGACCTTTTGTCCCAATTCTGAAGGACTACTCCTGAAAACACAAGGGCCCTTTAATTAGAATCAGAAGCGTTTTTAAAGTACTAAAAGACTGAAAATTTAAGAAAGATTCTTCCTCAGAAAATGCCCGAGGTTCTTTTTTTTTAGCTCTTTTTATCATAAAAGTTGAGGCTACGTTAGCATGCATAACGTAGGATGGTTTTTAAAACATGGACAAATATTGTCCGTGTTGAATTGTCCTCGTTTTCTTCCTTTCTTCATGATTTTCTGTTTTATGGACATATATACCTATTTTGCTTTTTGGAAAGACGCTTTTTCGTTTTCATCCAAAGATAAAAATAAAGTCAAAAGACAGAGGGAAAAAATACAAATACTTTAGGCAACTGATTTTTTTTTATAATCAAATGATTATGCTGGCAACAGTGAATGACATTACTTTTTTTCTTTTTCTTAGAATAATTGGTGAAATCAGTTACCTGCACTCCTTGCCTAAAACTTAGGGTGATTTAAATAATAAAAATAATAAAAGCTTACTCCAATAATAATAATAATATAACATATTATAACAACACACAATGACAATAATAACAAAAAACGTAAACAACTTACTCCTCAGCATCATAAAAAGTGCCGACAGGTAGAATCTTTGTTTGAATGGTTCTTTTGGAAGTAGCTTCAACAACCTTCATTGATCTTTCAGCTAGTTCTTTCTGCTCAGCATCATGGTAGAATATGACAGACATATACTGTAATAAAGTTTTGAAACTCAACAGGAATTTAAAGTAAAACATAATAAAACACGAGTACCAAGGACATAAACATAAGAACACTCTTTGTCTTCTGGACCCATCTTAGGTCTACTTATAACTGAAAACCACGATTTTTTATGATTTTTCTTTTGTTAATTTTGAAATTACGAAGTATTTTGGGCACTGCCACATCATTGTCAGTGTTGTCAGGTTACATTACTGCATTTGACTTCACTTGTCGTCCGTAACTATTCATTTGACTGGTAGAATATGACTGACCTAATAATGTAATAAAAGTTTCCAGCTCAAAAGGGATGTAAATTAACAAAAGAAAATATAACAAAACAAAAAGTACCACGGACATGGACAAAAAAATATTTTTTACCCTCTGGACCCATCTCAGGTCTGTTCATACCTGAAAACCCATGATTTTATAAAAAAATTTGTTTGTTAGTTTCAAAACAATGAAATTTTTAGACCAGAAACATATTATTCTCAGTGTTGCCACATTGAACCATAAAAATAAATAAGCCAAACTCTTAGTCATTGCGTTTGACAACACTTTTCGTCCGTAAAAATTTAAACATTAGCAGTCCGTTGATTCCCACATGCAACTACACCTTCAAAGAAAAGGTTTGTTTGTTTTCTTTTTTAATAAATGTATATCTCGTCTCAAAATATCTCATCTCAAAAAGCTGCACTTTCTTAGGCTGTTAATGCCACATATGTTTTGCTAATTTTTTTGCCCCTGTTTCTTTGTTCTTAAATTTGGCGCACTACTATCAAAAACTACATAACTCCATGCGGAGATCTTTTTCAATAAAAATTGAATTCCTGATTTTTCCTAATTTTGTAAGATACATATTATTATGTAAATTTCCACTTAACCATATCAACCAATCAGATTTTATTTTTGGTACTTTAATATAACTTTAATAATTTTTGGTACTTCATATTTTAGCTATACAATAATACTTTATATTTTTTAACTATAGTATAATACTTTATATTAGCACTTTATATTTTAACTTTAAGTATAATATAACTTTAATATTAACTAATTATTAACTATAATAACTATATATTTAATATCTATATTTTAACTATATTATAATACTTTATATTAGTAATTTATATTTTAACTTTAAGTATAACATAACTTTAATATTTTTGGTACTTTGATAATATATTTGGTACTTAATAGAATCTTTGGTACTTTAATATCACTCCTTGCACATTGGTGCAGGTTTGGGCCCATACAGAATCTAAACACATTAAGGTGTTCTGTTTATGCAGCTCCCATTCCGAGCCCCCAATTAAAAGACAATTAATTTAACATAAAAACTTCCCTTATCACGTCTGTTGAAGTGTGAATCTAAATTAAAATAAAGAGATAATACTGATATAAATAACCTTCAAAACAATAATTGTAATAAATTCATACAAATAAATATTATTATCTTTTATGTACTGCTTACTTTTGGAAGGAACCAAAAGAACTACATGATCTCAGGTGGTACGGAAGGGTATTCATGCCCTAGTACACATAATTCTAGGAGAAAATTCCAACCTCACTGTAAATGTCAGGCATATGTAAACATCTGACGAGGATCGTGCGTTCAAACTGTAAATTGCTTGTGTTAATTGAAATAAGTTATGACGGTAGCAAACCTATAAGATAGTTGCTACTATATCTATCAACTGAGAGAAGGGCATTGGGAAACTCCCTAATCGTCTCCAAATTACCCCAATATTCCTTTTCAAACTCTTTTCCCTGCACTTCCCTCTAGATAGTCTTTTTAATAGTTTTTCAGTAAAATTCTAAGTGCATGAAAAATCTTGCTTTGCAATCGTTCAAAAATGCTAACAGGATTATTATTATTGTGAGCGTCGTAATTTGAGATTGTGTTTGTTTTCCCCCATCCTGAGAACCCCAACGGCCAGCTACAGACTGGCTTGGGCAGGCAATACCAGCGAGGAGAGCAGTTGCCAATCATCAGTAGGCAAGCGGCAGTCTCAAACAGTTCGTGGTAACGAACTGTAAGTAAGGAGCGGCCCGGCTCAATGGTAACCGAAACTCTAGAAAACGGTATTTTGATACAAATAGATACATCAAAAGAATCAGATTTTAATGCTGATTTCAAATATATAAGTTTCATTAAGTTTAATTGTACCCATCAAAAGTTAGGCGCCTGAGAAAATTTGGCTGATTTTTTAAAAGTTATAGAACCTTAATGAAAATCACACCATCATATTCAGCGTATCAGAGAACCCTACTGTAGAGGTTTCAAGCTCCCATCTACAAAAATGTGGAATTTTGCATTTTTTTGCCAGAAGAAAGATCACGGGTGCGTATTTATTTGTTTTTTTTTTGTTTTTTTTTCCCAGGGGTGATCGTATCGACCCAGTTGTCCTAGAATATCGTGGGAGGGCTCATTGGAATGGAAATTAAAAGTTCTAGTGCCCTTTTTAAGTGACCAAAAAAATGGAGGGCAACTAGGCCCCCTCCCACGCTCATTTTTTTCCCAAAGTCACCTGATCAAAATTTTGAGATAGCCATTTTGTTCAGCATGTTCGAAAATATAATAAGTATGTCTTTTAGGATGATTTAATCCCCCGAAATTCCCGGGGGGAGGGCTGAAAGTTATGAACTTTACCCAATGTTAACATATAGTATTGGTTATTTGGAAGTATACAGACGTTTTCAGGGGAGATTTTTCCTGGTAGTGGGGGGGGGGGGGGTGGTTCGGGGGTTATGTGGGAGGATCTTTCCATGAAGGAAGTTTTCATGGGGGAAGGGACATTGCTATGAAGGGGACGCCGGACTTCCCAGCATTATTTAAAGCAAGATCAGAAATTTAATATAAAAAAACAACTATTTCAACTGCAATAGCAGCAACATCGAAACTTCAAACGAACAGAAAATATTACATATATGATTGGGTTCACCCCGTAGTCAATACCTCGCTCTTTAAGCCAAAGATTTTTTAGTACTTTCATAAGAGCTATTTATTCTAATTAACGGCCTTTGTGATTAATCGGTCATTTTTAAAGAATTGGAACAAAATTCGAACTTTCGCTTAAAGAGCAAGGTATTGACTAGGGGGCGAACCCCCTAATAAACAAATTAAAAATATATGAATATAGAAGTTCGTTACGTAAGTTAATTCGTAAGTTACGTATATTTATTACTAATAAAAACGTTCGTAAATATAATTAAACAAGTTTCGAGAAAGCCATTTAACTAAATAAAAGTAAATTAATATGACAATTTTGTTTTAATTATTCATGTACGGTGAGCCAAGATCAAAACCTGCATTTATTCAAAAACGTTCAAAAATTAAATAAAAAAAACAAGTTTTTTAAACTGAAAGTAAGGAGCGACAATAAAACTTAAAACGAACAGAAATTATTCCGTATATGAAAGGGGCTGTCCCCTCCTCAACGCCTCGCTCTTTACGCTAAAGTTTGACTCTGTCTCACAACTTTATTTTTTAAAACAATAAAAAACTTTAGCGTAAAGAGCGAGGCGTTGAGGAGGGGACAGCCCCTTTCATATACGGATTAATTTCTGTTCGTTTTAAGTTTTATTGTCGCTCCTTACTTTCAGTTTAAAAAACTTGTTTTTTTTTTTTTTTTTAATTAATCTCTAGAGCCGATGCTATTAAGAGAACTTCTTTCTCCAACCATAGACTCTTTAATGGATCTTATATTGTGCCACGGTCAGCAAGCTTCAGATATCCATGGGGATTGACGGCCTGGCCATGATTTTAGCTATTATTATTGGTTTCAATCTCAGCACCATATTGCCCAAAATAACCTACCTCGTCGTCGGAAAGTGGCCAGGACAGCCAGTGGCTGGACGGTGATCGAAATTAGAAGAAGGCGAACCTGTATTCTTACCTATTACTTTCAGGGTCACCAGGAGCAGAATATCACCAATACACCACTGCCAACAGGATGAAAAGAGTTATTTTTCAGGACCCAGTACAGGCTCAGTTTTGACAATTATGCATTAATTCTGCAGGAGGGGAGGGGGGGGGGCTGGGACTCATATTCAGGAATTACGACAACAAAATCGTATCATGTTACTCAGCTACAGACTGTAATATTTGCAGGTTCTTTTCTTTTCCACGAAAATACTAAAGGTTTTGTTTTTGCTCCCCCCAAAAATACGATTATGTTGGATAAACCAATAAGTGTAAGCATGACCCATCCCGGTACAAAAACTGTAACCTTTTGGATATTTCAGGTCATATTTAAATAATTTATCTATAACCCACTTTTATACAAAACAAGCGGAGTAAAGTACACTAAAAAGAAAAAAATATCAATCAAATACACTGAAACAAAGATAACTTAAACCTTAATCACCGACAAAAACATTATTGTAGCTGAAATAAGGATTATACTTCCCTTTCAAACTTTTTAGAGTTGTGTAAGTACTAGAATAGTTGTGTCAAAATTTTAATCTTCTAAGATCAATTGTCAGTTTTTTCTGGTTTATTGACCCTATTT
The DNA here is from genome assembly GCA_027921565.1 of Artemia sinica. Classification (NCBI taxonomy): domain Eukaryota; kingdom Metazoa; phylum Arthropoda; class Branchiopoda; order Anostraca; family Artemiidae; genus Artemia; species Artemia sinica. Next base: position 7,659,512 of record CM051261.1, on the reverse strand, counting down.
TTCTTTCTTCTCTTATAAAAAGTGGAAAAAGCGAAGAAAGAGTCAACAGATTTCAAATTTAATTGACATTTTTTTATTCTACCAAGACTAATTACTACTTTTTCCATTTTTTGCTTATTGTTTTTTTTTTACACCTTAATAAAAAGGGAAAAACTCGTACATGCAATTAACGATAAGTGGGGGAGGTATCTAAAGGGGCTAAAAGAATCTCTGGTTCTTACAAAACATATACGCCACAATCAGCATAAGTGATGATGTTAAGATGAACAGAAAAGGGATTTCATGGTCAGTGGGAGGGGGGGGGGGAGCATCCAAGGGGGCTATAAAATATCTGATTCTTAAAAAACATGTACACCATAAACAACAAAAGTGATGATGTTAAAATGAACAAAAGGGAGTTGCCCTATTCAACAGGGCTAAATGAGGCTATGTCAGGAATGGCAGGATTAATTGGCTTCAATCCTTCAAAAAGATGTAAAATTGTTCATAAATTTATGCATTCTGTCTTTATACACCCTAAAGCTTTGAAAAAAAAATTAGACGGAGCTCTATCCCTCAACTTGTGTCAATAAAAAATAGCTCACCTGTCTGGAGCATTTCGAAGTAGGATCATGATGCTTCCAAAATACATCTAGAAGTTTCGAGTAGTTGGTTTTGGTTTCATCATAGTGTACCTCGACTGTCTCAGTGTGATCTCCTCTATAAATATGGAAATATTATGTTAGTTTCAGCAGTAGAGTAGCACTAAAGAGGTAACAACTCGCTTTATATACAACGTTTCTCATATACTTTAAAGTCAGTAGCAGAGACAGGCACGTAACACCTTATGATATCACACCAATTTCTCAAGATAAGATATGAATTCCTTAAAATCTATGGAAGTTCAATCAAACTTAATCATGACAGCAACGACAGGCCAGCCCAGTTTCTAGAATGTTTTTGCTGATTCGTTCATCTTCTTCTCTTCCGAGTTATAAGCTTCGCAAATTACGCTAAATAGTCCTCTTTTTACATCCCTGGTCTTGCTGTAGTGAAATACTGGGGTGATAGTTAGCTAGAGCTTGAGAGGTATTGAGATGACCTTTTTGCCGCTAGGCGTTCTATTCTATGATTTGTCAGACAAAATTAGCTGCTTTTTATCCATCATTTCACAAATGATCTTTTGATGATTAGTTGTTCTTTATAAATTTTAATTAAAGAAAACTTTTTCCACAAAATAAGTTTTTCAAAGAAAAGTAAAGAACTCCATTAAACAAAAAATGAGCAAAAATAAAATAAAAAAATCTACGAAGAATGAAACTACCGCAAATCAGCATCGATAAATAAATGATACCCAAAACGAACGGAAATTACAATAAATAACCGAATCAAACTCAACACGAGCAGAAATTAACATAAGTTGTGCTCAAAACCCCTATGCCTTCCCATGGCCATAACATAATTTGCACTTTACTGAAAAAAATATAAATGTTTCTACTTTTATAACTTTAATAAATCAAATAATATTAACATTCTGATTACTAAATATCAGTATATGTATATTAAACTGACAATGCACATTCATTTGAATTTTTTCAGTAAAGTGCAAATTATTTTCTGACCTTGGGAAGGCAAAAAGGTGTTGAGCACAACTCATTTTAATTTCTGCTCGTTTTGAGTTTGACTCGGTTATTTATTGTAATTTCCGTTCATTTTGGGTTTCATTTATTTATCGATGCTGATTTGCGGTAGTTTCACGCTTCGTAGATTATTTGATTTTATTTTTGCTCATTTTTTGTTTAATGGAGTTCTTTACTTTCCTTTGAAAAGCTTAATTTGCAGAAAAAGTTTTTTTTAATTAATTTCTGTTCGTTTTATATTGACACAGTCTTTTCAGGGAAGAAGAAAATAATACTTTAAAATCTTTTTGTGTTTTTAAGACTTTATAGTTTGGTCTGCTATTTGAATGCTGGAGAAATTTTTTTTAGCAATTTTTAACAACATTCATTCTTTTAAAAATCTGGACACAAATAGTAGTGTTTAATTTCGTTTCATACCTCCTCTAGTTGACCCGAAATGAAAAACTTGATACCATTCGCAAAAAAATCTGCTTACTTTCTTTGATAGCTTGGATACACTTACGCTATTTTGAGTTGCTTAAATTTTAAGAGCAGAAGTAGCCCCGAAACTGTGAACATAATACCCTCAGTCGTTCTTGGGATACAGCCGAGATGCCTTATTGGGAATTAGCATTAACACAGTGCATTTTGATTTAATATTAAGGCAACATTTAGTTTTTACCCAAAAAGGCAAATGGGAGGGTGAGCGTGGGAGGGGGATTAGTTGCCCTCCAATCACTTTCGACTATTAAAAATGGCATCAGCCCTTTCTATTTTCAATCAAATGAGCCCTTTTCGAAGTCCCTACGACAACTCCTTCAGTACCAAGTGCCCTGGTCTAAACAACAATAACAAAAAAAATCATACATTATACCCACATCGATCTTTACTATAAAAATTTCAAGCCTTCCAATCACTTTCGACTATTAAAAAGGTCCCTAAGCCTTTCGATTTCCAATCGAATGAGCCCTTTTTGAATTTCTACGACAAAGCTTTCTATAAACACCTTATTTGCCCCCAGGGCATAAATTACAACCCTTACCCTAAAGGCTGTGAGGGTGGTTGTCATCCTCTAAGACATAACTTCCAGAACTTTCAACTACGTTAAACAAAATGTTTTAACACCTCGGAAGGGGTGTTAGTTGCCTTCCAATCACTTTCGACTATTAAAAAGGGTACAAGCCACTCCAATTTCCAATTGAATGAGCCCTTTTCGCAGTTTCTACGACAACTTTTCGATACGAAGTGCCCGGCTCTAAAGGAAAAAAATAATAAATAATAGATTGTGCCAACATCGTTCTTATATGCCCTAAGGGCATAACTTAAAACCCTTTCTCTGAGGATTGGGGGGGGGATGTCCTCCTCAAAAGCATGTTTTCTATCTGGACATCAACTACGCTGAACAAAATGGCTATCTCAAAATTTTGATTGGATGTGTTTGGGGGAATGATGGGCGTGGGGGGGGGGGGGCGGGGGGGCTAGTTGCCTTCCAATCACTTTCGACTATTAAAAAGGGCACAAGCCACTCCAATTTCCAATCGAATGAGCCCTTTTCGAAGTTTCTACGACAACGCCTTTGATACCATGTGCCCTGGTATGGAAACAAATTAAATAAAATAAATAATACATTGTGCCAACATCGTTCTTTACTTAGGCAGCGCGATTGCGCTGCCTATGATAGAAGCCTATATTAATCATTCACGGGATTGTGTGACTATATCATTCCCTCAGTCACGGGAATCATCGGATGATTTACCCCACACCACGTATTGCACTCCCGGCAGATGGCAGAAAATCGGGAGACTGGTAGTCCGGCACCTTCGCTATGCGGTCCTTTAATCAGTATGAGAAACCTTTTATTTCTAATCAGGGACGCCAACTTGGTCGGGGGGTCAGGGGTAGACAATTAGAGGCCCCTCTAAACAAAAACAAAATCAAAAGGTGACTTGTAATACTTTAAAACAGATTTATGTCAGAAGGAAAGCTTGAAACTTTGATAATTTTAAACTATACTAAATTTTAACAAAACTTTTATACTATAAGTATTTACTTTATATATATACTTATTATACTACACAATTTTAAACTATATATTTTAACTATAGAATCTACTGTCCACGTCCCTGTTCCCGTTAACTATGTTAAGTTCGATATTGGAAGGAAAGGGCGACCATTTTTGATAAATTCCCGTTTTAGGGGGCTCCAGGGCCCTCCAGCAAGAAAAATTCCGCTGGAGTACTGGCCTCCCATTTCCGTGGTTACGCTTGAGAGCATTTTTTGTAATATTATCAGCACAAAAATGGCAAAGATGTGTGTGGCTTAAAAATAATTGACAGTATAAATGGATACCATGAGAAGCAAGTTTGTTGATCTACTTTTAAGGATGGTAAATATTAATATCATACATAATAATTTGGAACCAGAGGCTAGAAGCGCAAGATCAGATTTTGATAAAAATCACAATCATTTTTCAATAAAAAAAAACTTTTCAAATGAAAAAAATTATGGAATCTTCACTTTCTATTATATCAACATTGCCCAGTTTCAAAGAAGCACTAGAAATAAGGTAGCAAATCATTTTTACATATTTTTTTTCTAAAAATTACTAGGCACCGCTAAATAGGTTAATGGCAAAAGTTTGCTTTGAAAATGAAGCAGAATAAATTTTAAATTTAAATAATGGGTTCAATACCCTTACACTCAGTGCTTACTGACTCTTACACTCAGTCAAGAGCCTCATTTTACTCGTCAATTTTCTGCTTCATATGTCAGCTAGCACTTCTAAAAAGTAGCAAAAGTTAGTGCTGGAAAAAGTCTAAAAAGTTCAAGGAATACGTTCTAAAGTGGGCTCTTACACTATGTATAAGAAGTCGAATTTATAAACAATAATGAAAACACTATTTTCTGCCTTTAATATTGGACAGCGACCAAAACTCTAAAAAATGTAAAAGCTTCAATTTTTATTGAAACTTTCCAAAGGTTTCAATTTTTAATATTGAAGACAATTTGAAATATTAAAAATACGAACGCAATAGCAAATTTAAAAGGGTAGAAATTCTCGTTAGCTCATTTTTCGAAATAATTTATACGCCATCTATTTACAGAATTCTTTGTTATAATAGATGACGTGGGAGCAAAATCGTTGGAAGAAAATTATAGGTGAAATAAAAAAAAATTATAAATTTGCAGTACTAATCATTTTTTAACAGCCTTTGATAAAATTTTATAAAAATTATCACCACAAGATTATAGAGGTAACTAATTTTAAGTGTGTTTTAGATAGAGCTTAATTGACATTCAACTCTTATTGCGAAATAATTAGATGAAATTCCTATATAAACCATTCTGATTTATCATTAATTTGAACATTAAGTTTATTAGATTTATCACTGAAATCAAAATATAAATAAGGTGTTTTATCACATAAAAATACAAAAAATTATCAAATGACATCTTTTTGATATTCTGACCTATATGATGCTGATTTTTCTATCTAAAGCTAAGTTTCTTTTTCAATGAACACTACTGCTACTAGCAAGTCACTGTCCCACCAAGCCACCAGAGGGCAACGCAGCTAATCAGGCTCCTCTTCCACTACAGTCAATTCAAAGCTTCACTCTTTACTCTCCCCTATGAGGTTCCATTTTCCTTCAAATTATTCTTTTACAAACTCTTCCAAGCTATTCGGGAATGACCCGCTTTTTTTTGGCCACAAATGGATGGCCAAAAACAATTATCTATATCAATTTGCCATCTTTCAATTTGTTAACCAAAATTGCAGACTTTTCTATAAACATTTCTTTGAAAAAAAAATTGTAGACAGAATTCTACCCAGCTTAACAATGTTTTACATATTTTCTTGGAGAATAGATTCTTAAAAAAAAAAAATTAATGTGCATTGTCAGTTTAATATACATATACTGATATTTAGTAATCAAAATGTTAATATTATTTTATTTATTAAAGTTATAAAAGTAAAAAAATTTATATTTTTTCAGTAAAGTGCAAACTATGTTCTGGCCTGGGGAAGGCATAGGGGTTTTAGCCCTACTCATGTTAATTTCTGCTTGTTCTGAGTTTGACTCGGTTATTTATTGTAATGTCTGTTCGTTTTGGGTTTCATTTATTTATCGATGCTGATTTGTGGTAGTTTCACGCTTGGTAGATTATTTGATTTTATTTTTGCTCATTTTTAGTTTAATGGAGTTCTTTTCTTTTCTTTGAAAAACTTAATTTGTGCAAAGAGTTTTTTTTGATTAATTTAATAGAAATAATGAAAAATGGTATACTGAGCGTAGATAAGTGGATGAGGGTAAATAAACTTTTGTTGAATCAAAATAAATCAGGGTTTCTCATGTATGGTAGGTCTTCTATCTATTACCCTTGGATCACTGATATGCAAATAGATAATTATGTAGTCAAGCGTACCAATAATATGAGATATCTTGGTGTTATTGTTGATGAATACCTTAGTTTTACATCAGTTAGATCTCAATTTATATATTTAAATGTTATTCCTCTGTCAGGTCTAGGAAAACTATATCATGCCTTATTCATACATAAGTATCATTCCATATTCTTTCCTAAGTGTTTCCTAAATTTATCCATTTTTGGTCATGAAATACACAATTATCCTACACGATATGCTAATAAGGGGAGGCGCCCCAAGTCGTTAGAACTATATTTTATTTTCAATACATTATATTGGGCCGAATGTTTGGAATAATTTGCCTGAATTTTTGAAAAAGTCGGCAAATGTGCGTGATTTCTGTAAGATCTTAAAACAGTTTGTCTCCAGTTGTATAACTTTTCAAGAATTGTTAAATTGAATTTCTTCCGCTCTCAAGTTCCCAGCAAAAAAAAATTTAATACAATTAATTTGTTTAATTCCTGGGTGGAAACAAAACAGACAGACAGACAGACAGACAGACAGACAGACAGACAGACAGAGAGACAGACAGACAGACAGACAGACAGACAGACAGACAGACAGAGAGACAGACAGACAGAGAGAGGGGGGGGGGAGAGAAAGAGAAAGCTTTTGAAGCAACGTCCAACTTCTATATTAAAAAAGAGCAGCTCAAGTTTATTTAAAGGTGTTCCTTCGAAAATGTTGCAATAAAATAATATTTTTGGAAGTTTTGAAAAACCTCGTCCCCATGAATTCGGGTTCTTTCTACCTCTGATGTTTGACATGCTACTGTGCTAGAAATTTGTTATTAACCATATTATTATTCATTCAACAAGTAACGAGACAAATCGCTGTAGCTCATAAACGATTTTCTTAATAATTCCAAAGCTTTGGCTACTCGTCAACACAGTCCTGACTAGCATTTGTAGACTTGTCTCGCCATTGTTCTAACTTGTGTATGCATCTGGCGTCAAATTCTTCAGATTGACATCGAAGCCACTTTTGCAGCTGATTTTTAACCATTGGAATGAAAATATTTTCTGCATAGAGCCTCTTTAAAGAGTGCAACCAAATGAAAGTCGGACGGGCGAGGTCAGGAAAGTAGGGGTGTTTTGGAAGGGTCTCCCACCCCAGATTTGACCTGTTTCTACATTTAGCAGTGACACATGTCGGTACACATTTTCATGGAGAAATGTCACACTTTTAGTCGAGTGCACGACGTTTCCTTCGGATGGAAAGATTAACTTTTTAGTGAGCATTTCACTGTGATACGGGTTGTTACTGGCTCGTCGATCTTCAAATCATTCACAATACGTAGGCTCCTGTGAATTCCAGAATACTGAAAGCATGACTTAAGGCCTGTTGAACAAACAAAGCATGACCAGTTGAACAAAACATCGTGGAATCTTGACCAAAGGTTTGATGTTTCTCCATGACACAGCGCGTCCACATGTGGCACCGCTAAACCGAGAAACTGTTTAAAAACTAGGGTGGGAGATTCCTCCAAATACCCACGCTGCCCTAGCCTTGCCTTTCAGACTTCCATTTGTTTGGATCGTTTAGAGGATCTAAATGGAAAACATTTTCCATCTAACAAAGAAGTTAAAAATTATGTGCAAAAGTGGATTCGACATCAATCTAGAGAATTTGGTAATAGAGGCATACACAAATTAGAACAATGGCAAAGCGAGTCTAGTACTGTTGCTCAGGACTGTGTTGACAAGTAAGGAAAGTTTTAAATTGATTTAATAAATCGTTTCTAAGCTACAGCGATTTGTCTCGTTACTTATTGAAGGACCCTAGTAAAATATTACTATACAATATTGACGTTAGAATAAAACTAGAGAATTAGAATATATAATATCTTCGTACTACTTACAAACTTCTGTATGTTGGGTTGAGCTTGGAGCCTCCTGAGAATCCGGCACGGGTGCGAATAACCCCTGGGGCATTGCCAAAGCGCGCCTCAGGGAACCAAAATCAGCTCATTCCAAAAGTGGCTTTCTTTGTAGTAAGAGCCATCATGGCTTTATCAACAGCTACGCGGTTCATGATTTTTGACAACTAAAAGGATCAAGAAAGGATTAAAATTATAAACATTAAACCACAGTTCAAACCTCAAGTGGCATGACATTTAAGACCTAATAAGTGTTACCGGGGATTCACGATCCCCACAAATTACATTTTCGGTTGTTTCAGAGAAAAGAGGTTTTTTGTAGGAAATGTCCTAACAAGGACATTTTCTACAATAGGCAATTACAACTACCTTTAAAATGATGCAAATCTGTAAAGCTTCATTATGCACACAGATGAGCTTGTGGAGAAGGCGTTTCTGTTGGCTTTCAGCCCAAATCAGTGGGGCAGGTTGTGAAGGCAGTGTTTAAGGCATGCTGGCTGGTACTTTTGGATATCACTGGCTGAAGCTCTTTTCAAGATATATTTTTCATATTACATTTTCCATGACTGTACATTTGACTATGGAACATGGGCGCCCATAAGGGGGGGGGAGGGGGCGCCAGCCCCCTTTCCAAAAAAGTGAGTAAAAAAGTGACTAAAAAAGTTTTTTACTTATTAAAGTAAAAAAGTGAAAACATTTAAACATATTTTGTTTTCAGTATAGCGCAAGTTATGTTCTGGTCTTGAGAGGGCATGGGGGTTATCAGCCCTACTAATGTTAATTTTTGCTCGTTTCGAGTTTGACTCCGCTATTTAGTCTAATTTCTGTTCATTTTAAGTTTCATTTTTTTATTGATAGTGATCTGTGGTAGTTTTACGCTTGGATGGTTACTTGACTTCATTTCTGCCCATTTTTTGCTTAATGGAGCCCTTTACTTTTCTTTGAAAAGCTTGTTTTGTGGAAAAAGTTTTTTTAGATGAATTTTTGTTCGTTTTTTATTGACAAAGTCATTTTGACAAATTTTTTTTTTTTATATCTTTTCAGTTTTTATTTGGTCTATAAGAATCCATAGTTTGGCATAATTGTGGGGGTTTGACATAACTATGGGGGGTTGACATGCCCAATATCCCTAAAGATATAGTTGCTGGACCATTCTACTATGTTGAACAAAATAGTTATCTCAAAATTTGAACTAGATGTGTTTGGGAAATAAATCGGCTTGAGAGACGGGATGATTGCCCTCTAATCTCTTTTTACTCTTAGAAAGGACCCGAGAACTTTTAATTTTGAATCGAATTAGCTTCTTTAAATGTTTCAATGATATTTCTAGCTATAAGAGTGGTGCTGCCTATGATATTATATGCCTTTTGAACTACATCAAACAAAATAAAATATCGCGAAATGTTGACGGGAAGTGTTTGGGGAAATTATGGGCGTGGGGGGTGGTTGCCCTCCAATCACTTTTGACTATTAAAGAAGGCACTAGCCCTTTCAGTTACCAACCGACTTAGCCCTTTTCGATGTTTCTACGACAACAAATGGCCATCTTAAAATTTCTATCAGATGCGTTTTGGGAAAATACGACGTGTGTCTGTGTGGGGAGGGGGGGTCTATTTGCCTTTTGATCACTTTGACTCTCAAAACGAGCACTAATAACTTCTGATTACCAAACCAATGCGCCCTCTTTGAAGTTTATACGACCAACATTTCTGTAAGAACCCTATATGCCCCCAGGGCGTAGCTTACAACCCTTGACCTGAGGGCTCTATGGGGGGGGGGGAGTTATCCTCAAAGACATAATTTCTGGACCTTTCAACTACACTGAACAAAATGGGTATGTACAAATTATGATTGAATGTGTTTGGGGAAATGATTGGTATAAGGGAGGGGGGCTGGATGACCTCCAATCACTTTTGGCTGTTAAAAAGGCCAGTATAACTTCTGATTACCAATCAAATGAATCCCTTCTGAGATTTATACGACCACCCTTCCTATAAGAAACTTTATATCCCCACAGGGTATAACTTACAACCCTTGCTCAAATGGTTGTGGGGTGGGGGCTGTCATTCTCAAAGTCATAATTTGCGGACCTTTAAACTACACTGAACAACATGGCTATCTAAAAATTTTGATTGGATGTCTTTGTGGAAGTGATTAAAGTGGGGGAGGGGGACCTGGTTGCCCTCCATGAGCTCTTTTGAAGTTCCTATGACATTTCTTTCTATAAGTGCCCTGGCCTAAAAAAATATATATATTGTGCCCACGTCGCTCTTTACTTACGCAGCGCTATCGCGCTGCCTATCATATTTTGTCTTGAGATTTCAGTTATACAGCACTGGAAGTGCCAATTATACCAGGTAACCCCCCCCCCCCTAAAATTCAGCCTATGGGTGCCCATGCTATGGACTGTGGGTTATTTAAACAGATCACTCTATAGTGACAAACTGAAAAATCTCAAATTTGGGTCGATATCAGAACTAGATCTAAATCTATTTTGAACTTTCTATTTATAAGTCAGCTACGTTTTTATTGAGAAACAGTTTTTCTTCTTTTTTTTTGTCATCTCAGTCTTAAGTTTTGTTTCTTAGCCTTCATAATTTAGCTTAGTAGGCTACGTAGATATGCTCCTGAGAGTATTTCTGCTAGATCTTAGCCTACATCAACTGGTCAGACAATGAAGGCATGGTGTCAGGGCTTAAGCCATGCTGATTGGCGCTTTTGGATATCACTTGCTGAAGCTCTTCTCAAGACATATATTTATTTATACATTTTCCATTGCTGTACATTTAACTGTGGAGAATGTAGACAGACCAATTTAGTGACAAACTACAAAATCTCAAAATTTGATTTTGAGGTCAAAACTAAAACTAAATTTATTTTTGAACTTTTAATTCATGACTAAGTTAGTTTCTCCTGGGAAATAGTTTTTCTTTTTTTCTCTTTTTTTTTTGGTATTTCACAGATTAAAGTCGTTTTTTTCCTTCATAATGAATCTGAGTACATAGACATGCTAAAGAGATTTTTTCTGCTAGATTGTAGCCTAAATCAACTGGTCAGAAAATGAAATCATGCTGTTATTGGGTATGGTGTGGTGGTTGGTACTTCTGGATATAACTGGCTGAAGCTCTTCTCAATGCATAATTTTCACCTTACATTCTCCAGGATTGTACATTTGACTGTGGATTCTGGGTTACGTAGGCAATCACTCCATAGTGACAAATTGCAAAATCTCAGAAATGAGGTTCAAGCTGAGAACTAAAAGTAAATCTATTTCTAAACTGTCAATTTATGACTCACCTTCAATTTACGACGCTTTTCTTGAAAAACAGTTTTTTTTCACCTCAGCCTCAAGTTTTTTTGTTTTTTTTATTTGTTCCTTCACAATCAAGCTTAGTACATAGACATGCTGCAAAGAAAGTGTTTCTACTACAGTCTAGCTTAAAACAGTTTAAAACAGTTGGTACTTCTGGACATGTTTTGCTGAAACTTTTCTGAACACATATTCTTTATACAAATTTTCATAACTGTACATTTGAGAATATTTGCAAAGCAAGTAAAATTTGTAATTCAATCCAGATTTCTTTGACTTAACTGCAATTTTATTCCTTAGAAATCCGGGGAGAAATTATGAATATGAGAAGCTTCTTCTGTTGGCAAACATATCAATCTAGTGATTGGCAGCATTATATGTTCTTACAATATAGTGAGGGTAACCCATAGAGGTTTAATCTCACTTTGCAAGGGGGTAAGAGGTTTCGATCAAAATATATTTTCATAGCCGTAACAATAATTTCTACAATTGGATAAAAAATGAGAAAGAAGGATTTTGGGGAAAACTTCCAGAGCTGTGGAAATTCCTTAGACTAGGACTGAATCATAGAGCTCTTTTCTATAGGATAATGATAGATTGTATTTAAGTGCTTCATGTTAAGTGTTGCTTCATTTTTAGTTCTTTTTAACATGGACCTTGTTGTATTTTCTGCCAATAAAGTATTAGTATCACTGTTATAAAAATTTTCACATTTTGGGTGGCAGACTGAAAGATTACCAGTGGACAAACATAAGACTGACAGAATGACAGGTTTTTCTTGTTGGCCAACCGTCTAGGGCCAAATGAAAAGCAGGTCATCCCCGAATTGGGCGGGAGGATGTCGCAAGGAAAGATTTAAGGGAAATGGGTACTTGCTGGGACGGTGTAAAGAGGGAGGCTTGGAATAAATTGAGATGGAGTAGGAGCGTGCGCAGCGGTAATGGCCTCAGGCGGCTTGAAGCTGCAGCGAGTTGTTAGTAGTAGTAGACTGAAAACTAGCTGTGCCGTCCTTAGCGATCCACAGACCAGCGCCGACAGTATAACACAAAATAATATAAAATATTAAAGATCAAAGGGCTGGTCACTAAGGTGGTGAAAACACAAACACCAACTTATAATGAAGCAATCTCATTATTGTAGGCTGTAAGAAATGGCATTAAGGCGCTTTGTCTTTTCAAATTCATCATTACTTGAGTCAAATTTCTCTCCCCTCTCTATTAGTTAAAATCCTGAATCCTGTTCTTCTAAGGAAAAGGCCTTGTCTGGCTTTGTACGAGATACTATAGGGACTCTGAAACTAGGCAGTGGTGTCAATTCACCAAAAATTTAGACAGGAGGGGCATTGTATTTTTTTTATTATTTTTTTTTTTTAATCCAGGGGGTAAATTTGTCATTTTTTTCAACAAAAATACCAAAAACAAGGCATTTACAAATGAAAATGCCCTAAAAATTGGTATTTTTCAAAATTTAGGGGGGAGGAGGCAAACAATAGGCAGGGGCTACATGCCCCCCCCCATTTGATAACACAGGAAAAAGGCTAAGATCCCCACAAGTACCAACTGAAGGCATCGTGTTGTTTTCCATTATAAGTTGTTTTATTATAGTGACCTAAATTTTACTTATCAAATAAACATTTGTTGTTGTTACCTCCAAGTTTTTACATAGTGTCAGAAATGAAACATTTTCCAGTCATTTATAGATATTTGTTCAGATAGACACAACTGTAAACGTTTGGTTCAGATAAAAACAGTTGACTATTATTGGAGATTGGGATTTAGGATATTCCATGTCATGCAAAACAATATATGACCTGGCGTCTCTGCATTGCATCCAACTTCGTTTTTTTTGGTAAAAATAAGACTGCAATAGGCCTTGATAAAACCAGTAATAAGATATTGATGTCCATTTTTGTGGAATATAGGATTGTGTCCGAGAGGGCGAGGGTTCGAATCCTAGTGTATCCAATTACTTGGTTTGGGACGGGGGTCAGTGGCGTGACTGTAAGCTCAGCCGGAGTCCACCCAGCTTTAAATGGGTACCTGGAGAAATCTGGGGAAGGTAAACAGGAAGGGTGTGCGAAAGAACAGGATGGTTGCCCCCCCCCCCCAAAAATATACTTCCTGGCTGAAGGGCCAAGAAACAGAGATCAGCACCTCTGGTAGGGACTGTAAAGTCCAAAAAACCAAACTAAAACCAATAAAACCACCACCAATATTATTAAAATACAACTGTCGCAATTGATCCACGTAGGGAAAAGAAGCTATTAGAGTTACTTCGATGAGAGCACCAAAGCAACATTATTGGTGTAGTTTTATTTGTTTTTAGTTTAGTTTGGTTTTTTATCTTTGTTTCTCTTCTGCTGAGGACGCCTAGTTTGCCTACAGGCGAAATATCCGCGATATTTTAGTTTTTCATCTCTTCTCTACTGGCCGCAATCTCGTTTGTCGTTTTTTCACTGAGATTTTTCTTTCTTTGTTAGATTTTTGTCATGGCTGGCCAGTTCGAAGATCTTTCAATAGGTTAAAAATTAACCTCGATTGTTCTTGTCTTTTTCTAATTATTTTCGTTTTAACTGTCTGGGATTTATACACCTTCTTTTGGCGGGAACAGTAAATAGTTTTGATGAAATAAACTAACTGACCGTCATCAAATATCTCTTCTCTAACATTTTTAAGCCTGCCTCAGCTAATTGGGAAAAACACTATTAACGAATGTACACATACTTTGATTGTGTTATAAGAAAATGGATGTTTCTCTTCGAGGTACAAACAAAATGATGCGGAGATACAAATTTCATTATGTATTCAAGGGCACCATTTACCAGTTTTTGTATCTTCATTGAAAAATGCCTTTTTCGTATATTCGTTGAAAAAGAAAAACATTGCCCCCCTAAATTTGGAAAAATATATTGCGCCCCTAATCCCTCCAAAAATTTCGTCAATTGACGTAACTGAATATATCATGCATCATTTTAAGCTAACCTAGCCTCCCCCCAAGCGTACATATGAGCAGAACAGGAGAGCCCTTCATGCATCCTTAATCCCAAAGTGGGAGGACATCTACGCCGCAGCTCATTTGCAGGATGATTGGAGGCCGTTAACGGACGCCCTGTGTGCCTCTGGAAGTACAGGAGGAGCTAAGGTAACGTAACTCTCCCTACAAAACCTGTTAAAAGTGTACAAGGTTTGAGTGCCAGTAAAATTGTGTCAATGTAGAAAATAATGTGACAACGTAATAAAATATACAGTGAGACAATAGAATATAAGGTGAGACAAGTGCCATCTCATGTTTGAATTATTTGAAAAAAACTACGTTTTCTAAAGAGTTAAAGAGGCTGAGTTACAAGGTCGAACCTTAAAACGTACAGGGATTAGGAGGCACAGTTGGGGGGCTGCCGCCCCCCAAACCCCCCGCTTTCGCAGCCTTTAAATATAAAAAAAATTTCTTTAAACTGAAAGTAAGGAGCGACATTAAAACTCAAAACGAACAGAAATTATTCCGTATATGAAAGAGGCTGTGCCCTCCTCAACGCCTCGCTCTTTACGCTAAAGTTTGACTTTCTCACAACTCTTTTTTTAGACAATAAAAACTTTAGCGTAAAGATCAAGGCGTTGAGGAGGGCACAGCCTCTTTCATATACGGAACAATTTCTGTTCGTTTTAAGTTTTAATGTCGCTCCTTACTTTCAGTTTAAAGAATTTTTTTTTTATATTTAAAGGCTGCGAAAGCGGGGGGTTTGGGGGGCGGTAGCCCCCCAACTGTGCCTCCTAATCCCTGTACGTTTTAAGGTTCGACCTTGTAACTCAGCCTCTTTAACTCTTTAGAAAACGTAGTTTTTTTCAAATAATTTCTGCACGTTTTTGTACAGTTTATTACTTATTATTGCTTGACTAACTGTTAGCTGATCGTGTCAGGAGTTAAAGTTGGGGGGCTCCCGCCCCCCAAACCCCCCGCTCTTGAACATTCTTGTGTTAAGGCTTTTAATTCCTGAATACTCAAATCACGTCGTACAGGGTGCCTCCTAATCCCTGTACGTTTTAAGGTTCGAACTTGTGACTCAGCCTCTTTAACAGTCCCCCAACTGTGCCTCCTAATCCCTGTACGTTTTAAGGGTCGACCTTGTAACTCAGCCTCTTTAACTCTTTAGAAAACGTAATTTTTTTTAAATAATTTAAAAAAAAACTGAGTTTCTTTTCAAAGTCTAAATTCAGTATATAAAAATTTGCTCTGATGGTGAATCGAACCCGAGTTTTCCGCCTGAGAGTCTGAAGTATCAACCGCTGGACTATACAGATACAACGGTAATTGTTTTTTAGTATATGGAAGCTATTTTCGACGCAAGCAAATTCCCAAAAAACTTGATATTTGGTTTTTGGAAAACAGGGAAAGAGTGATCAGATTGAGCTGAAATTTCGAGGATAAGCTCCCAGGCCCCAGGAAAGCTTATCCTCTAAATTTCAGCCCGATCAGACAACGTTAAAGGGGGTTTGTGATGGGAAAAATTAACATGGGCTAATATAGGAAAACGAGGTTTTTCGTAAATGTAAATTCGGGGGATAATTTTTTCGGTCTGAAAATATCAAAAGGCCCTAACAGGTCGAATTCTGCTTCGAATGAGTCCTCATTCAACCGGATCCGTTGCCAACTGTGGCCTGTAGGCGTGGCTAAGAAAAAAAAAGAGATGATGAATTTTAAGTGGCTATATTTGGTTTTTTGAAAACAGGGAAGGAGTGATTGGATTGAGCTGAAATTTCGAGGATAAGCTCCCGGGCCCTAGGAAAGCTTAACCTCTAAATTTCAGCCCAATCGGACAACGTTAAAGGGGGGCTGTGGTGGGAGGGTCCAAACTTCCGGCCCAGTTTGCCCCATGAAGATAAAATCGGAGGAGGATGAAATTTTGCAAGTTTCTTAGTTTGAGCTTGGGCTACAAAATGCGATTACCGCCGTCTCTCTGCGACCTCTAGGACCTGAAATCGCTTAACATTGTGGTGGGTCGCCTCTTTATAGAGGCACAAGTGTGCCTCCTTGATTGATAGAGAAAATAAACGTTAAAGATATTTATTTCAAACTATTTATTTTTCCATGTTTAAATAATCTGGTAGATTAAATAAATGTTTATTTAGGTAGTTTGTAGTTCCGTTTGCACCAACTTCCTTTAAGGATAGGAAGAAGCATGTAAAATTATAACTTGCGTTTTTTAATCTAATGACTTCACCTTCAATACGCTAAATGAACGCTGTTATTACGCCCAACTGTCTACAATAGGACCATGGATATGGTACGTCAGACCATGTTCCTTGGAAAAAAAAAAAACAGGAGTGAAGGGGCCAATCAAACTTACTCCTTAATAGAAGAAAAAAAAAAAACAAGCTCCATATTACCTTGGAGTGCGTTCACACCCTGAACTGTGGTAGTCACCTATTGTTAAGAAAACGATAGTTCTATCAAGGTCCCATTGTAAATGGTTTGCATCTTCATCAGTATAGCACAATGTTTGAAAGCTAAAAACATGGCCTTCGTCTAAGAATTCAGAGTATACAATCTGAATATAGACTAACTAGATCACAATTGCAACATGTTTCTTGGCTTTAGGACCACTTGGACAGTTTATAGCGATTGCCTACTGATGCTTCAGGATAAAAGAAGAAATTATATTAAAGACATTTGGCATCATTATCTGTCTTTATTGCCATATAATTTTACTTCAATTCTCAAAATTGTCACAAAGACTTAAATAGTTTTTTTTTCAAATGCACTAAGAACGTCTTTGTCAAAAACTCAAATGCATAAGTGAAATTCCAAACCTCCTTGTGTGACTACACGGTGACTCCATCGCTTGTAGTTGATGGTTGTTCCACTTTAGTCAACCAAAGTACAAGGTGCGAGCGTGCTCAAGAGAAAACATTAGGTGTGCCAGAACTCAACCAGCAAAAAGGATCATCAATTATTTGTCACCACCTTCAGCCCAAAATGGCAGATAACAACAAATTTAGCGCTTCACGTGCTTATAAAAGGGCCAATTATGCCCTTTGATGTATATTCTACACTTTATATTAATGCACGGCTCCCAGGGCGTAATTAAAGTTAAAAGTTTTCCATAAGTTTCTCCCATTCAGCAATTTTTATAGTAAATCTCTTAAATTTAATCAGACATGGAGCTGAGAAAACTCTGTTCATGAGTATTTTTTCCTTTTTGAAGTACCGTACCAATAACAACAAAATGAAAACACTATTTTTCCCCCTGGCTCCATCTTAGACTGTATCATTCCTATAAACTGGGATTTCCACGTTTTTTCTTTTAGTTGTTGTACAACTATTAACAACTTTCTCATTGTGCAAATTCTCTTCTTTATTGCGACACTGAATCGTGAAGATCAACAAGCGTGAACTTTTCTGTTTACACAAAAAGAGGAACCGAACGATTGTACAGCCAAGATAGAGTCAACGATTACAACAACCAGTCGAGCAATACGTACATCCGTTTGCTATTGAACAAATATAAGGTAGGGAGTATATGTCACATTAAGTAAAAAAGAATGTTGTTTTTTTTTAATCAGAAGAAAAAAGACGATATTGATATTTCAATGCTCAACTAAACGGATAGGTACAGCAAAATAGGATAACCTAATTGGTCTTTTAGAAAATATTCTCCTGTAGGTAAGTCAATTAACTAATAAAATTGAAGTGTTTAGCTTTGAAAAACTTTAATAATAAACATAATAATGCATAGTTTAGATTTTTTTAATCTTCATTGATATACACATTTCCTTTTAATTCCTATTTGGACACAAAATGTTTGGGTTATATTCTTGCATAGTTTTAATCAGGCCAGATATACCCTTAGGCTATATACAAAACTACAAGAAAAAACAATGATGAAAATAAACCTTATAATAAGCAAAATGTTTTGTTAACTAGTTTTTCGTGTTTCCCTCCATTTTTATTCACATGTTCATATCATTTTAAAATAATATATTTTTCCAACTGTTCTGTTTGTTTCACAGTGGCGTGATTCAACTCCTCAGGGTGAGAATACACATGCCCATTAGCAAACAGATGCGCAATGATTATAGAAATGAAAAAAAAAAATAGATAAATACATTGTTTGAGGCTAAATCTGGCACTATATGCGGGGATGGGGCACATTGTCACGAAAGCAACCATTATATCTGGGAAGTGTTGAATGGGGGACGAAACTGTACTTATTCGCTTGGTATTGCAGCGTTACCTTTGTAGAGCCCATATACAACCACATTAGAGGGAGAAAAAATTATCTCAGAATGTATGGAAGGACCATTCCCATTTCATTTCTCAGGTTCCTTCTGCTTCTTCGCGCAATTACACTTGAGCAATGCTACTGAGTTTGATTCGTTTTGAGAATTTAAGCGCACAAGTTCATTAAACAGAAACTAAACAAAAAAAAGTTTATTTTAACTCAAAGTCAGGAGCAACATTAAAACTTAAAACGAAAGACATTGCAATGCTTCTCAGAAATTTCTGAGAAGCAAATACAAAGAAAAATGAATGAACTAGTGGTAAATCCCATAGTTTCTTAGGCACTATATGCAAGAAAATGGTAATTCGGATCGCTCACCTAGTCTGTTTATTAATAAATAAACGAAAAACATCAGATAGTTTCTAATAATGATTTTTTTAAAAATTGGACCCTTCAAGGCACAATGCTCGGTTTTAAGCTATTTGTTTCTCTAAAATGTGCATCCAAGAGGCAAACACGAGGCATATACACTTTCTAGTGATGTATTTCAAAATTAGTGCCGCTTTGCATCAGAAACTACTCTTTCCTAACAATTTTTTTTCCCAAAAAAGTAAAATTTCATTATTTCAGACGTTTTTTTCATTATATAGAGGCATAGTTGTGATTTTAACACTATGCATTTGTCACACACATACACATGAGGAGAGCGTGTGTGACATGTGTGTGACACAAACATGTCACACACATCTGTACATGAGGAGAGCTGCCTCTTCCTCATCCATTGCTTTTAGCCTTAAAATTTGCTTTTTTGTTCTGATTCTTTAAGAACAACTCTTTAAACACAAGGGCCGTTAAATTTGAATGAGAATTATTTCTAAAGAGCTTTGAGACTTTAACAAGAAAGCAGGGGTTGAGGAAGGGGCAGGCCCACTCATATACGAAATAATTACTTTTAGTTTCAAATTTTAATGCTGCTCCTAACATTCAGTTGAAAAACAAACTTCTTTTTTTAATTTAATTCGACAAAAGAAAGGACTAGAATATTTATCTCACAAACGGCTTGATCTTGAAAGAGAGTGCAATCCCCAATACAAATGTCAATATTTAGCAAGCACTTATCTTAAATTTGACTGGGACTTGGTGTTGGAGAAAGTTTATGTGATGTGCTAAGTTTTATTCTATTTACAGCCATTATGTTATATATTTCGGATGACCTACTTATACTTGCATATAGTCCTATATTGTATTTCTGCTGAATTGTTATTTGGTTGTACGAAAATTTGAAGTAAATCGTTAGGCATTACTGTATTGAAGAATTTGTATTGACCTTCTCAAGTAAACAATTTGACAGGGTAATAGAACGATTTGTTCTTCATTGTGAATAAAAACAGAAGGAGAATTCCTCCCTAAGATTGGTCTCTTCCCCCCCCCCTTCCAGCACAAAAGAAAATGAATAGAATCTGTTAATATTACTGGATATCTTTATTTCTTACCAAGACTTAGCACTGAACACTCTCTATGAAAAGAATCCATTCCCCTTTAAATGAATGGACAAACATGGCGTTTTTCTAGATAAAAATAACCTTATTTATTCAACATTAAATAAAGAAGAAACAAGTTTTTTTAACTGAAAGTCAGGAGCGACATTAAAATTTAAAACGAACAGAAATTATTCCGTATATGAAAGGGTCTGTCCCCTCCTCAACGCCTTGCTCTTTACGCTAAAGTTTGACTCTTTCTCACAACTCTGTTCTTTAAAACAATAAAAAGCTTTAGCGTAAACAGCAAGGCGTTGAGGAGGGGACAGCCCCTTTCATATAAGGAATAATTTCTGTTCGTTTTAAGTTTTAATGTCGCCCCTTACTTTCAGTAAAAAAAAAACTTGTTTTTTTTAATTAATTTTGAACGTTTTTGAACTAATACAGCTTTGATTTTGGCTCACCGTACATGAATAATTAAAATGAAATTTGCAGAATAATTTTACTTATTTTTGGCTAAATGGCTTTCTCGAAATTTTGATGTGACGTAACTTACGAAATAACTTAAGTAACGAACTTCGATATTCGTATATTTTTATTGCGTAATGAGGGGTTTTCCCCCTAGTCAGTGCCTCGTTCTTTACGCTAAAGTTCGAATTTTGTTCCAATTCTTTAAAAATGACCCCTGAATAACAAAGGCAATTTAATTAGAATAAATCGCTTTTTTGAAAGTACTAAACAAACTTTAGCGTAAAGAGCGAGGTATTGACTAGGGGGAGAAGACCTCATATACCTAATAATTTCTGTTTGTTTTAAGTTTTAATGTTGCTCCTTAATTTCAATTGAAAAAACATGTTTTTTTTTTAATTTCTGATCTTTTTTTTTAAATGGGAAACCCGACGCCCCTTCCTCTCATAATAATGTCCCTTACCCCATGAAAATATCCTCCATGGAAATCTCCTCCCATGTAGCCCCCTCCTCCGACCCCTCGCCACCAGAAAAATTTCCTCCTAAAAACGTCTGCATAGTTCGAAATAACAAATACTATGTGTAAACAATGGGCAAAGTTCATAACTTGCAGCCCTTCCCCCAGGGACTGCGGGGTATTAAGTCATCCTCGAAGACATATTTATTAGGTTTTCGACTATGCTGAACAAAATGGCTATCTCAAAATTTTGATCGGGTGACTTTGGGAAAAAAATGAGCGTGGGAGGGGGCCTAGTTGCCCTCCAATTTTATTGGTCACTTAAAAAGTGCACTAGAACTTTTGATTTCCGCTCAAATGAGCCCTCTCGCGATATTTTATGACCACTGGATCGATAAGATCACCCCTGGAAAAAAAAAACAACAAATAAACATGCATCTGATATCTCCCATCTGGCAAAAAATACAAAATTCCATATTTTTGCACATAGGAGATTGAAACTTCTACAATAGGTTTCTCTTATACGCTGAATAGGATGGTTTGATTTCCATTAAGATTCCATCCTTTTTAAGGGGAGTTTCTCCCTTTTTTCGAAAATAATGCAAATTTTCAGGCTCGTAACCTTTGACTAGTAAGATCAAACTTCATGAAACTTAAATATTTGAAATCAGCATAAAAATCCGATTCTTTTGATGTATCTACCGGTATCACAGTTCCGTTTTCTAGAGTTTTGGTAACTATTCAGCTGGGTCGCTCCTTACTTACAGTTCGTTACCACGAACTGTTTGATAGGGGTATTCTATACTGGCTTTTGAGGAGAAATTTATCTAGATAAACGCTCATACGGACCGTTAATAGAAATTTTAGTTTTAACTGACAATGATGAATATTTTCATTCTGGAAATACATGCCTAATTCAATCTATGTTTTTTTTTGTTATATATTAAATCTGTATTCTATAGATAATTTAATCAAGAGGTTTAGCCTAATTCAATCTCACTGAATAAAAACTGATTAGGCAACGACAGCTGTGAAAGCTACTTCTTCACCCCAATCTGTTCAGACTTTCACTCTTTAGTCCCTTGCATGAAGTTCCAATTTCGTTCCAACCCTTTCTTATGACCCATTCTCAGTCATTGCAGGTTCTTTGACGCAATGAATCATCTCTATGAAAATAAATCCATTCCCCTTTACATGTGTGGACAGACATATCATTTTAGCTAAAAATAGCTTATTTATTCAACACGGGGTACTTAATCCCAACGTTTGGGTAGAAATTTATGTAGACCAACACTTATTTGGAGCAGAATATTTTCATTCTAGAGATACGTACTAGAGGTTTAGCTCAATTCAATTTCAATGAGTAGAAACTGATTCAGCAACCAGAGGTATGCAGTCTACTTTTTCACCCCAATCTGTTCAAACTACAACTCTCTGTCTCCTCCCATGAAGTTCCAATTTCTTTTCAACCCTTCTTATGACCCCTTCCCACTCAATTCAACTATCTTGAAATGCTGGATGAAAAGGCTGCATCTATCTCTTTAAGCTCTTGTCCATATCTAGTGGAAGTTGTGAATCTAACATTTTCACTCTAAAAAGCAAAGATAAATTGCAACAAAAATTGTGCATTACAAAAAAGCATCAAACATGTTTATTATTTGGTAATATTAAGACATAACAATCCTATTTGCATAATCGTTAGATATATGGGCATGTTCTGGAGTAAACTATCAGTAAGTCTTGACTATTCCAGTAAGCTAGAATTAACATGGCAATTACAGATATAGAAAGCTAAATGAATGAGAAAAGTTATGCAATTGAGTTGGTTCTGGCTGGCCCATATATTTTCAATCCCAATAGAGGAAGCACTTCAATGACACAGAATATTGTAAGCAATCAACCTATATTGGAAGAAGTACCCAATGATAGGAAACAAAATGGGAAAATTGATTTTTGAATATTAAACATAGAGAAGAGAGTTGAATATGTAAATAATATATGCATTATTTTACACTGAGCAGAGATGGTTTGTCAATTTCTGATCATGTTTTTTTTTCTATTTTAAACTCCGCAATTAACTATTTGCAAGTATCGATGTTTCTAACAACTGATTGAGCTAGCTTCTCTTGGAGAACTTCCTAGCCTTTGGATTAATTATCAAAAGGGACTTGCAAACCTAATTTAAGGAATTTTAGTTTAAGATGATTACCTGGTCAGCTTTGGGATGACCAAATTCCATCTAATTCAGATATCTGAAACTGAAGTTTTTTTTAGCTACTGTATTTAAAACTGAATTTTACTAAGCCCCGAAATATGCCCCTTGATTAGTAGATGTATCAAATTTTTAACATGTAAGTTTTGATTGAAAGAAATAAAAAGAAACATATATTTACAAGAAAGAAAAACTCAATTTTTAATTTTGTTTTAGACAAAGATTTAGCATGCCTTGAAATATATCTTATTTGGCAAGTCTAAATCTCGAATTTCGTGAAATATTAGGTTTTGAGTGAAAGAAAGGAAAAACATAAAAAAATTAAAAAACAAATTCCTATAAAAAAGGAACATTAATAATAATCAATTTTTCTTTTTTCTAGCTCATTTACTTTGAACTCTTGACCGAACCTAGCTTGAAACATTTTTTAATCTTAATTGCAAATAACAAAGTGAATATTGAAAACTTATCTACAAAATTCTAATTTTGGAATCTATAGGTAATCAAAAAGCCTAACTTAGAGACAAATTATTTATCTCTTTCCAATCCTGGCCTTTTTTTCCAATTTATTTGCTAACACTACTGCTTGTAACTTTGAAATAATTCTAGCATTCCACCCAATATTGGTTAAGAAGATATCTCTTGAAGCTCTCATGGGACTGAGTAGAGTTAATCAGTAGCAGATGAGAGTTAATCCTGGAACACAAACTATACTCAATGTATAAAATGAAGTAAATGGAAAGCCAATTCAAGAAAAGAGAATAGTCACAAAAATTAAGAAGGAGGCAGGGCGAAAAACAATGTATTTTCACTAATAATCATCATCACTATCATCCAACATGGCCCTTCTCCTGTCAAATTTCACAGTCACACTAGGTTTGGACTGCTGCATTGCACCAACTTGTTCTAACAATCCAAGAAGTTCTTTATCATTAAGACGACCTCGGATTCTCCCTGTTTGAGCCATTTGTATTAACATATTTTCAATTTGAGAGGCCTTCTCAGGCTTAGCAACTGAAATTGTGTTGAGACGAGCACGTGCCTCTTGATCCAATACTTGAGACAGGATTGAATGTTTGGTTTCCAATTCACGTGCTTTGCGCTCTTCTAATGCCTTTTGCTTATTAGTTTCTTCTTCCATAGCTGAATTGACTGGATTGCGACCTGTTGGATACACACATACTATAAGAACATAGAAAAGTCGAATATTTTGGTTCTAACAATAAAACTGATAAATATTTTAGCAAAAAACCCAAATGCAAAGTATATCAGAGTGTAAGAAAAAAGTTCCCATCCCAAACCTACAGGAAAATTCTTGGAATTAACCCAAAACTTATGGTAATGTAAGTCGGTGTTTTTGATTCTGGGGAGAGATATAAGGTCACTGAACCATATCTTGCAGATACAAGATTCAGGGCACTTAAAGGCCACCAGTAAAATACAATGTACCAGTAATACAAAAATACACCAGTAAAATACAGTGTTTAATGTTCATAAGATATAAGAGGATGAGAAATATCAATCTACATTTCAAAAACAAATAACGTGTCTTTAAAATAAAAAAGGTGAAATAAAATGTGGACCCCAACAAATTTCTCAAAAGAATTTGACAGAAGAACTGGGGTGCCCATTAAGTGAACCAAGAGATGATAGAGCCTCCCTTGAACTGGGGTGCCCATTAAGTGAACCAAGAGATGATAGAGCCTCCCTTGAACTGGGATGCCCATTAAGTGAACCAAGAGATGATAGAGACTCCCTTGAACTGGGGTGCCCATTAAGTGAACCAAGAGATGATAGAGCCTCCCTTGAACTGGGGTGCCCATTAAGTGAACCAAGAGATGATAGAGCCTCCCTTGAACTGGGGTGCCCATTAAGTGAACCAAGAGATGATAGAGCCTCCCTTGAACTGGGGTGCCCATTAAGTGAACCAAGAGATGATAGAGCCTCCCTTGAACTGGAGTGCCCATTAAGTGAACCAAGAGATGATAGAGCCTCCCTTGAAATGGTGTGCCCATTAAGTGAACCAAGAGATGATAAAGCCTCCCTTGAACTGGGGTGCCCATTAAGTGAACCAAGAGATGATAGAGCCTCCCTTGAACTGGGGTGCCCATTAAGTGAACCAAGAGATGATAGAGCCTCCCTTGAGCATTTAAGGATGTTGCTTTTCCTAATATGTATTCATTTCACTTTACCTGATGTCATAATCATCTTTTTTTCAAAAAATACTCATATCTTACAGGAATTGGTTAAAAATGTCCAAATCTTAAATTATATCACCAGGATCAGAGTTAGGACTACAAAATCCCTAGCCCATATCCCTTGCTTTAACAAGCATTCAATAAGAATACTTTAGAGAACTAACATCCCAAAATGCAAAAAAAAACTTATTCTTCAATACAGTCAAATTCAAATATTTCTTGTTTTACTAAGAAAAAATACTATATGTAAAAATAAAATACCAAAAACACACATTTAAACCTGCAAAAATGAATTCATTTTAAATCAAAATTCAACTTATACCATTCCTAGCTTCCTTTATTTCTTGAAGAAAAATAACTTCAGGTCTATTTTATCTATGTTCTTATAGAGTGGCACCAGCAGGACACAACACACAAGTTCTTAAATACAATGTAAGAATGAAGTACTTTAACACGGATGCATATCCTCTAAAAGAGTGAGTGAGTGGGGGGGGGTGAATCTTCTCCTCGTATAGGACCCATCCACACCCAAAAGCTGCCCCTAACATTAAAATTTTTTTTTTCATCTACTCCTTCCTTCCCTTCTAGAAAAAAGCTCAATAATCCCCCTTAGTCTCTCTAGGAGATATCCTTGATATCTTGTTACTAAGGGCTGAGTTGAGCCTTTATTACTTTGGTACAAACCAATATACTACATAGGCTGAAAATTCTGTAATTGACAAAATAAAATGTTTGCACTATTTAACTTCCCTTTTTTGGCTGGGTTAGGGTGAATGTTACACTTGGACCCCAGCACCACACCGACACATCAATCGAACGCTGCCAACCAGGGGCCTGGTTGACCGTTGTCGAAGTGTGGCCGGCGCAGCGCCACCGGTAGAGGCGGCGGCGTTCGGCTGACTTTGAATTAATTTTGCAGCAATTCTAAATTGCGTCAACGGCAAAGTCAGAGCTTTTCTTTTCTCGTGTGGTTAAATATTTCAATTTTCCTGATTAGAAATCAAGCAGGGCTTGCACTATCCCAGAATTTTCGGAGATTTACCCAAAAATCTATATGTCATCCCAAAAAAAATTGTGTTCCCAAATCCCCAAAAATCACCCAATCATGGTACCACCCATAGTGATTTATCACTAGTGACTATTCTTGCCAAATACTACTTTACATACCATAATTCTTCACTACTCTCTTCTTCATTAATTTTTGTCTCTTGTGTTACTTTGCATAAAAACCAGACAGATACAATTGCAAATTTGCATAAGAACCAGACAGATACAATTGCAAATTTGTAATATACATGGTTCTTCATATATTGATGAAAGTATCATCTTTATGAAATGAGATAAAGCAATTTCGAATGCAGTTTCCCAATTGTTTTAAGATTCTTACATCATTCGTAGTCAAGACTTTGATTCTTAAGTTGAAAGGAATGCATATACTATAGGAGTGCATACATCATTTTTAAATAATACCTTTTTTTATTGAAAGCTGTGATGCCAAAGAGATAATTATTTTTTTCATTTACAGTGGAGATGGAAGAAAATTAAATCAAATTCCCTGGAAAACCACAGAGATAACTTAGTAGACCCCCAGGGCCCCAATTGGGACTTGTTCATTGTCTTGGGTATTTCTGGTTTTCTCAAGGCTACTGGCCTAAATTAGCTCTTTTAATTAGATTCATTGGATCTTACTGAATGCCATGGCCAATCTATGACTCAGTTTTCCAGTAATTTGAGGTATATCTGAATAATCTTTTGTTGACATTTTGTCAACAAACGACATTTTTTTGTTTGACCTTTATAATTTTTTAAGTTTTTATCAACTGAAAGTAAGGAGCAACATTGAAACTTAAAACCAACCGAATGAATGGGGTTGCCCTCTCCTCAACACCTTACTCTTCATGTTAAAGTTTGAATTTTGTTGAAATTCTTAAATAACTCCTGAAAAACAAGGTTTGATTAGAACAATAAGACATTTTTTGAAGTGCTAAAAAACGAATGTGAAGGGCAATGTGTTTATGGGAGGGAGGGGGCAGGTGTGCAAAAAGTTCCAAAGCTGCCATGAGCAGAACTCCCAAAGCTGCTGACACTTTAGAAGCACAACTTGTGTTTTGACAGCTTTACTTTGAGCAAAAACTGTTTTTATATGTAAAATTTTCAGAAAAGTAACAAATGTAAATTTGTATAGCTTGCAACTAGGAATATCAATAATTTCTGAATCACAATTAACAGTACAATCTAATTCAGTGGCAAGCCATATACTAGCCATTAATATCATACATCATAATTTTATATGTACCATTTTATCAAAAGTACTGTATAGTATTTACCCTAATACTGCTAGTGGAGTAGAGTATTGAAAGTCTGAAGTACATTGTATATACCTTGCTGCTGGTACTTTATGGATGGAGTTGTACACTCCAATGCTTGTACACTGTATGCACACCTTGATAGCAACCAGTCCTTTTAAGATTTTTTCAACTGACAAGTAGACAGTTTTCCAATAATTTGGCTATTTGGGCAAGATTTGGACAAATATTCACTTTCAGTTGAAGAGAAGGGGAGTAAGTAAAAACTTTTCCACAATGGCAAAGGATAACAACAACTTAAAAATAAATTTTCACATAGCAGCATTGAAACTCAAAATTTCAGAAGAGATACATCACCTGGTAAAAGAAAAGAATATCAAAAATGAAAACAACTCTTTTTTGTTTTGTAGTTGCTCTTTTTTTAGTTTTGATTCCTGTTGGATCAAGTTAATACCACAAACTGTTTGATCAATATTCAAGCAGAGATAACAGGTAGCAGAGTAAGAAATAACAACCAACCATTTGAAAAAATAACATCAGAAAATTATCTTTACAAGAAAACAATCTGCAAATAATAATCAAATTTTTACTTTTGGTTATAATATAGCCTACAATTTTCTATGAATCATGTTTTGGAGTTGCTTCTGTTTTAATCAACTATTCTCCAAATTTGAATATCATTTACAGCTTAATTTTGTCTCATTAAGAGGGACAGAGTGGAAGGGCTGCAATTTTTATGGTAAGAAGATTATATTTAGGAAAAGTTTTGAATGGCAAATCCAATTTTATTTAATTCTATTGTTTTTATCTCAGGATTAGTCTTCATACAGGGTTAATAATTGCTCAAGCATTAGAAGTTATGGAGGTGGGCCTAGGTATTCAAGAAAAATTCAAATGTCCTAATTTGAGCAGAGTGTTTGTGATATAATACATAAGTACCCTTTAATCTATCATGCATTCAATTACTATGTATTTCAGATTAATATATAATGCCCAAAACCTAAAGAAAAAGAAAATAAGACTCAAACAAAATTGCAGAAAATACAAGAAAAAGACTCAAACTAAATTGCAGAAAAATAAGAGGAAAGGGTATCATCTTAAAGGGTCCATTTAATTTGAGTAAAATGACGGTTATATTTTGAAAGAGCATAAAAAAAGGTCATAAGTGGTATGTTCATCTTATTCATAGCTTGATGATGAAAATATCTCTAAATTTATCACTAAATTCTGTCCCCTCCCCCCCCTCTGTATAAGCACCATGCTTTCTCTTTTTCATTTCAAATATTATTTTCAATCTAACTCTCTTATATTTTCAGACCTTTTAAAATTAAACAGAGTAGCAAAAGGAAAAAAAAATTTAACCCTCTTTGCAAATACTTTACCACAAGTCACAAGAGAATCTTTGATGAAATGGTATAACCTTATAAGCATTATGCTTTTACTAGCACAGGAAAAAAGGTCAGTAATTCAATGACCTATGTCTGGTTTTGATGTGTTGTAAATAATTGAAACTGTAAAAACTGTTTTGATTTAAAGGAAATGGGAACTTCATGGAGGGGGGTGTAAAAAGGGAGGCTTTGAATAGATTGGGATGGAGGAGGAGTGTGCATAGCTGTGTTGGCCTCAAGCAGCTTGGTGCTGCAGTGAGGTGTTAGTAGTAGTAGTAGATACACATATTG
This sequence comes from Artemia sinica, assembly GCA_027921565.1. Taxonomy (NCBI): domain Eukaryota; kingdom Metazoa; phylum Arthropoda; class Branchiopoda; order Anostraca; family Artemiidae; genus Artemia; species Artemia sinica. The sequence continues at coordinate 7,630,282 of CM051261.1, read as the reverse complement.
GAATTTTAACAAAACAGCATTATACCTTAATTTTCAGTTTCCTCTAAAATTTTACCATCTATGCAATTCCTGTTATTTTGAGTAGAATTCTAAGCCATATCAGTAGGTTTTTTGATCTAAATTTATTAAATGTATTTGCATTGCTATTGAATAGTTACAAAGCTGAAAATACTTTTCTTGTACTTCATTTAAGCAGAATATCTATTTTGTAAGGTTTCACTCTTATACAGATTTTTTAAAAGTTTATCAAAGGTCAGTACCCTCAAAAGGGAGAATGAGTGAAGATTGGTACTTCAAAATACCTTTCTGGACATGTTATAGTCTGTAGATCTCTCCCTGAAAGGTCTCTGGTAACAAACTGAAAGGAGCGACCAGGCTCAATAGTAACCAAAACTCTAAAAAACGGAATTTGAAACCAACAAGTATATCAAAAGAATTAGCTTATTATATTGATTTCAAATATATAAGTTCCATCAGATTTTGTCTTACTCATTAACAGCTACAAGCCTGAGAAAATTTTCTGATTTCCATAAAAAGGGGGAATCACTCCCTAAAAGTCATAGAATCGTAATGAAAATCAAACCATCAGATAAGAAAATCCAACTGTGGAGGTTTCAAGCTCCTATGTGTAAAAGTATGGAATTTTGTATTTTTTGCCACAAGAAAGATTGTAGATGCATGTTTATTTGTTTTTTTTTTCCCAGGGGATGATTTTATCAACCTAGTGGTCCTAGAATATTATAAGAGGGCTCATTTGAACATAAATTAATAGTTCTAGTGCCCTTTTCAAGTGAACAAACAGATTGGAGGGCAACTAGGGCTCCCCCACCTCTTTTCCCCCAAAATTGTCTGATAAAAATTTTTAGATGGCCATTTCATCATAAATGAAAGGCCCAGTAACTAAATCTTTGGATATAGGATGAACCCCACAGCCCCAGGCGAAAGGTTTTTAATTTATAAAATTTACCAGTACTTGTGCATTATAACTAAACCAGCACTAAAGACTGTACAAGGAAACCAGACCCAATAATAGTCAAATGGCTATTTGCAAGAGATAAATGGATCACAAAGTGTAGCTTCTCATTGAGGTTACAATATTTCAACAGTTGTTTGTTGGTTGGAGGAGGGGAGGGAAGGTACCTAGCTTTGATTAGGTTATGTATTTAATATTGGCTATGTTTTACCTCCCCCAACCCCTAATGTGGAAATATATAGCCCAAATTTGTTTCTAAACTATTAATTTTCATCCTATTTTAGTTTATTTCATTTCATAACCAAACTTGACTTCTTTCATGTATAGTATACTGGTTTAGCTATAATACACAAGTACCAATTTGCCCATTGTTTACACATGTTATTTGTTATTGGGAAGCATGCATACATTTTAGGGTGGGAAGACAAATTTTCTGTTGGGGGGATTTCAATGAGAAGGGAAGTTTCCAGGGGGTGGATTTGTCAGGGGAAATTATACACACAGGGAATTTGGAAGAATTCACAAATTTATTTTTAAATATCTTGCTCTCTTTTCTGTCTCATTTTTATGTGTGGAGTTGATGAGGGTAATTGTCCTGGGTAAATTTTCACCAGAATTGAAGCGTCTTGAAGATATTTCTGTAGGGAGGGTATTTCTCTGAAGAGGTGGAGCCAGATTTCCTGGAACCATTAAAAGAAATCAAAAATTAAATTAAAAAAACAAGTTAAAAGTAAGAAGCAACACTAAAATTTGAAGCAAACAGAAATTGTGACACATGGAAAAGGGGTTGCCTCCTCCCCAACATCTTGCTCTTTACACTAAAGTATGAATTGTGTCCCAATTCTTTAACAATGACTCTTAAAACACAATAGGCCTAGTGGTATAATTTAGAACAATAAGAAGCTTTTTTAAAGTTCTAAAAAACATTAGCATAAGGAGTGAGGTGTTGAGGAGGAGGCAACCCCTTCATATACATAATAATTTCTGTTTGTTTTAAGTTTTAATGTGGCCAGGGGTGGATCCAGGATTTTTCTGTTTTGCACATTAAGGGGGATGGGGGTAAATTTTATTTCTTATGTAAATGAGAGGTAATTTTATAATTCCCCCCCCCCTAATGTGTAAATATATACCCTGAAGTGGTATATATAGGTGTGGGGGTAAAATTCATTTCTGACAAAAATGATTATTATAATAGGAAAGAGCATAAAAAAAGGTATTTAGTGGTATGTGAGATGAGATGAGATATTTATTTCAAAAAAATCGCTATCACAAGCCCACAAAGGGCCAAATTCGGACTTTGGAGTCAACAATATAAATGGTTACACTAAAAATGCAAAGAACAACAACGAAATAGAGAAAACCATAATGAACATCATTTAAAAGTCAATAATTAAAACTGTAAAAAGGCAATTAAAAAATTAAAAAAACAAAATTGGTCAAACTAAACTTAAAGCAAGACATAAATGCATTAAAAACTGGTCAAACTAAACTTAGAGCAAGACATAAATGCATTTAAATTAAAAGGGATAGTAAGAAAGTGTCAACAATTAAACTACAGTAAATCAATAAAAGAGTTAAAAACAATAAAAACTGGTCAAGAAAGGGGGGGGGGCAAGCAAAAGAGTGCAAGAACCTGGGCATTACCATCAGCTAATAAACAAAAAAGAGGGAAAAAAAGAGAAACTATTGAGACATTTTATTCATTTTTTCTGTAATGAAGGGGATAAAAGTTCTTTTGTATCTGGAAGTAACACAGCGAATGGGGGACAAAGCAGGGATGGGCTCAGAAACAGCTTGAGGCGGCTGTAATCTGGATAGGGAGTGACATTTGGGGAAAATACTTGCTGTCCAAGGGTTTGTTATGGCATTTTTTGCAAAACGGAGGCACAACAAAACCCTCCTTTGCTCCAGGGTTTTCAGACTAGCTTTTTTTAGGAGCAGAGAGTATGGCACCTTGCCTGCTTTGAAAATTATTTGCAAAGCCCTTTTTTGAATTGATTTTTTCCAATTCTTTGTGAGAGATACCAGGGTGCCAAACTGGACAAGCATATTCTAGATACGTGCGGACAAAAGACGTGTAAATTCTTAAGGAGTAGGAAGGGGGGACGCTGAATTTATTTGGGAGCTTAAGGAGGGTGATAGACACATTAGCTCTATGGATGATGTCATTAACATGGATATTCCACTTTAAATTTGAAGAAATTGTGATGCCAAGTAGTTTAAATGAGGACACAGAAATTTCAGGAGGGATAGGATTAAGAAAATGGGGCGAGGATTTGAGGAAACAAATGGGCATTATCATGGACTTAGAGGGGTTTACTGTTATGTCCAAGTCTAAGACCTTATCTCCAATTTCATTGAGGATACTCATAGGGTCAGTTATTAAATTTCTGAAACAAGTATCAACAACCGTTAGGTCATCAACAAATTTCCATCGGTCAGGAAATTCCTTTGTGAGGCTGTTGATCATTACTGAAAAAAGGAGGGGACCTAGGAGAGTACCTTGGGGTATGCCGTTGTGGACAGGGAGAGGAGTTGAATAATGATTTTGGTATTTGACAACTTGCAATCTATTTCTTAAGAAGGAGGCAACTAATTTCACCAGTAAGGGATCAAAATTGAACTTGTTGACAAGTTTCTCAATTAAAATATTGTGGTTAACAAGGTCAAATGCTTTCTGAAGGTTGATGGAAATTAAATTTAGCCAGGAATTAGGCTTTTCAAGGATTTTCCCAATGTGATCAACAAGAGAAACAAGGTAATGGGAAGTAGAGGTGGATTTTAGGTTCCCAAATTGTTTCAAGTCAGTAAGAGGTAGGATTTATTCCTTTAGCCAATCTGCATGTAATCCTTCATAAAGTTTTGAGAAAATAGGAGTAAGAGTAATAGGCTGGATGCCTTCAAAACCAGGCTTTCCGTTTTTCTTTTTCAAAGGGGTTATGAAACCCTGTTTCCAAATTGTAGGAATTTGCCCAGACTCAGTAATCTTGTTAAACAGGAAAGACAAGGGCTTAGACAAGAAATCACCAAAGGCACTAATAAGAGGAAAGGGGATATCCAAAGGACAAATACTTGTCTTTCTTAGTTTTTGAATTCTTCTTTCTATCTCAGACAGAGAAACAGTGGGTAAAGAAGGGGAAAGGGCTCCTGATGGTAATTGGTTGGACAGTGGTGGAAGACTCTGGACAATGGAAGTGAGGAATTTATTGAGATTATTGGCAGTAATATCAGGGGACTTGGGTAGATTGAAGTTAAGCTGTTCAAGCCTCCTGCCACACAGCTTTTTAACCTCAGAATACCAGTTTTTGGGTTTATTAGTAAACAATACTTTGACCTTATTTTTGTAGTACAATTGTGCCAATTTGCGAATTTCTCTTTTAATTGATTTTCTTAGTTTATTGGCTTCATCTGGTTTACCATTTTTGAAAAGCTTCAATTTTGTTCTAATTAGTGTTTTTATAGTTTGGTTAATAAAGGGTTTGTCACTGGAGCAATTTAAAAAAAAAATTTCCAGGAAGCAAATTTAATATTTGTCAATTAGCTTTTTGTGGAACAAAGCCATTTTCTCATCAATATTTTTTAAACTATAAACATCAGACCAATCTTCAGTATTCAGTCACATACCAAAAGAAAGAAGACCAGAATTTTGAAGAGGACAATAACTGCCATAAGTTATTGAGAAAGAATGATTAAAATTTGAGGAGGGGGATAAAAGAATCAAAAGATGATAACTCCCACCTAATGGAGGCAGAGCTGAGGGAGGGTTGTAAAAATTATACATATTAGTTAAAATAACATCAAGAGAGGTATTTCCCTGAGTTGTTGGTATTTTAACAATCTGCTTAACTTTAAGTGAGGAGCAAAATGAATCCATTTTAAGGTTGTTTGCATTGCCATCTAAAAAAAGACCAGTATTGGGGTATTTAGAAATAACAAAATCTGCACTTGTCTGCAATTGCTGGATGAATTTATGTTTAGACTCAATATTTTGATTTGGGTAGTAATAGAAAATGGCTATTGCAATAATATTAAATGGACGAGGGAGAACTTTTGGTCTAATACTTAGCCAGAGGATTTCATTGTACTTGGATAAACTAGGGACTCAAATAACCTTTGGGTAAAGGTTACTCTTAGTAAAGAACAAAACACCACCACCTTTTTTTCCGAGTGGGTGGTCTAAAGGATAGAGTTTAATAAACTCTGAATAATTTGTCAAGCACAGAGACCCTGGGTTGTGGGACTGTACTTCCGTAATAGCTATAATATTGATTAGATTTGATTCTGAAAGCACCTCAAGTTCAGTAAGCTTTCAAAATTAAGACTTTCAGCATTAGTAACTAAAAGTTTGGGAAAAACAAACTTATTGGGGAATTTTGACAGGGATACTTGGTGTGTTTGAGAATTTAATTTATTCATAAGTCAATAATATGAATCACAAGAAAATTACCAGAAATTGCAAATTCTCACACATTTTTAAGATTAAAAAATGATCATAAGGCAACTAAAACCCCCACCCTGCCCTCATTTCAAAATCAAAATTTTGACATTGATATTTTGTTAAAGATAGCCTAGTCCAAAGATCATAGGATAAAATTCTACTTTAGCTACTTTTGGCTATCTTGGAAAGTGGTTAAATTAGGAAAATGACGCCTTCAGGGATGGGTCTACAGGCTAAAGTATGTCCTGAGAAGGTATTTTGAAGCACCTACCTCCACTCCTCCCTCTAGAGGGTCTTGATGTTTAAAAATATGTGTGTTATAAAAGTAAAACCTTGCAGAACAGATCTTCTGCTTAAATAAAGTACAACAAAATTGTTTCCAGCTTCACAATAGCCTATTGCTCAATCCCAATTTATAAGGTTTTAAAGATATGCAAATACATTTCCTAAATTTTGAAAAAAACATTGATATGGCTAATAATTCTACTTAAATAACAGGAATTACATTTTTAGAACTAAAGCCAGAGGAAAAGAAACTGATAACTGAAAATTAGGGTAAAATGTTGTTTTTTCAAAATATCAATATGTATAGACCTGTCATGTAGACAAATTTCAGGACCCCTTAGGGGAAGGTAGCGGAGGTAGGTACTTCAAAATACCTTCCTGGGCCATACTTTAGCCTGTAGAACCATCCCTGAAAGTTTTGTTTTCCTACCTTAACCCCTTTCCAAGATAGCCAAAAGCAGAATTTTACCAATCATAGGCTACCTTTCCTAGATGTACTTTTGTCTGTAAATCCATCCCTAAAAGTTTTCATTTTCATAACCTAGGCTAACCCCTTTCCAAGATAAGAAAAAGTACCTTTTTATCTATGTATTTTCTGAAATCTAGGGAGATGAATTTGACTTTTTTTTCAATGATAACCTTTAAAAAGGATTGGCTAGGATGTTATTCAATGAAAGTGCTGAAAAAGGACAGTTTTAGAAATCTAATCAGACAAATACCCCTGCCCTAAGTATATCCATGGCTCTAGGCCTAGTCTTAAGCCTGTCCATTTGAAACAGGCACAGTATAATTCACCTAGCTATGAAAGTTTTCAATAGGCTATAGCCTAGGCTTAGGAAAAGCTCCTAAACTGTATTCTGCTAGGCTACTAGCATAATAAAGTTTTCTTAGACTCTTTACCTTGGGAAACTCAATCCTAAGAAAACTCGTCACTAAGTAGGCTCGACTAATTTCAACAATAATTCAAAAAATTTCAAAGCTATCAAATTAACCTTATGTAAGTTTTCTTCAATTCTTCAACAAATTCCAAACTTCAGAATTTTCTGCGGTTCACACTGATAGTTAGTTCACACGGATGGGAAAACGATTAGGGAAAACTATCAAGGATCAATGGGAAAGTGTTCACACGCATGGGAAAGTGTTTGAACGCATTAATCGTCATAAAGGGAAGCAAAAATTTTAAATCAATAGAGCATGAATGATTCAGACTCAGAATCCTTAGCCTTGGTAGCGTTTTCAGTAGCTTTAGCTAGCTCCAGTTTGCTAGAATCTGAGGAGTTTATGCGATTACTTATTACCTTCTATGTTCACTTCCCTGAGCCAAGAAAAATATTCAAAATGCTAGCTTCTTTAGTATAAGCTAGTATGCCTGCTTAATAATATATTTCTTATTTTCTTTTTCGTTTCTATAGGAAAGATAATAAGGCTTTACTATTTTATTATTAATTTCTTTCCAAGAGGCAATTCATATGGCTGGGATTGTTCGAAGTAACATCAGAAACTTCGGAACTTCGAAGGGGCTATTTCAATTGGAAATTGGAAGTTTTAGTGCCTACTTTAAATGTTAAGAGTGATCAGAGGACAACTAGATGTTCCCCTCACGTCGTCTTTTCTAAAATGAGTTCAATCAAAATTTTGAAATAGCTATTTTGTTAAAACATACTTCAAACATCAGTTGACAAAAACTCTAGGGTGAACACAACCCCGTAGAGCCCGTGGGACAAGTGTTGTAAGTTATTTTTCCAAGGCATATAAGGTTTTTATGGAAGGGTTGGTCGTGTAACTTCAGAGGGGACTGTTTTTCCCAAATGTACCGCATCAATAATTTAATCCCAAGGAGTTCACCAGAAACAGGGTTAAACAAGGATTGTGTCTTGTTTTGATTTGTTAATTAGTCCATTCGAACATTTTGTACTGTTGCTCCTTGTGGTTACGCACGTGCTCAACAACGGAGTAAAGATCAACTCAACAAATTAAATATTACTACAAAACCGACTAAGGATTTCACAAAATTACTTTATTCTAGGAGTAAGCTTTAAAAAATCTTTAAAGGTAGCTTACTAAAAAGAGCTTCTAAAGATTTGCCCTCTGTAACTGGGAAACATATAAGAAATAAGAAAAAGATGGCATGGATTACAGACAGGGTTGCCAAAGGGAGCACCGAAGTACATTTTTTTTATCAATATCGTACTTTTTGAATAGTTTCTATGAAAGTTGTACTTTTGCAATACTTTTTGTTAAAAATTGTATTTTTTTTTAGTACTTTTTGTTCAAAAATATAATTACTTTTAAAGCAATCAATTTGCTCATTATCAATCTGTTGCCCCGTAAAAAGAGAACTATTTCTGGTTTCATTGAAAAGTATCCGTGCAACAAGAGAGGACAGGTAACATATTTACATTTTCATTCATCGATTCTTCTCTTACGCTAAGAAAAGTAATAGACGTTACATTATAGAGTACAGACGGTATTTTGGTTATTGTTCAGTCATACATTAGGCAGCTAAAATTAAAGAAAAATAATTTCTATGAATATAAAAAACATAGGTAAATATCATTTTGAAAAGGATAGGGGTAAAGATTACAAGGAGTTATTTTGAAATAAGACTTTATAAGATAGGCTATACAATATCAAAATAGGGGGAAGGGAACTTAGGGGCCCAACTTGTTCCTGAAACACTCACCTTAAAAAGACACTTTCTTAAAATCAAAGTTCTTCAAACCAGTTTTTATATCGGATACCGCTGTTTGTTTTGTTGAAAAATGTTTTACAAAGTATTTCGAACATTATTTAGCCAGATACATCTCATAAAATTATTACTGCAATATGTTTTGGAAATGTTTCTCCCGACATTTCCTACTAACTTAATTATTGGATATAATCTAAGGTCATAAGCAAAAGTTTATTGTTTTTTATTTGGCATTATGGACAGCTGCTAGTTAGAAATATGCTAACTACATAAAAGGTGAAAACTATCAAAGTGAGATAATTTTTGTTGATTTTCAAATATAGAAAAATGTGTATCCTGGTATTAATTATTTAAATTGGAAAACGGCCTACCCTCCCCCCCCCACTCAAGTCTCTACCCCATTAGATTTTGAAAAAAAATCTTTTTAAGGCATACTTTTATTGAACACTCCTTTTTGTGCATTCAATGAGAAAATTAAAACGGTAAATTTACCCCTCTCCTAGAACTTGTAAGATATTTTTTGTTCCCTCCTCTCTCTATATTTCGTTATTTAACATCAATTTTAGGCTTTATTTGGAGATGGTTCCGGGAACTAGTTAAGCCAAAACTGATTTTGCAAACTAATAGATAGTAGTTTTGGGTATAAGGATTGAACTGGGAATATTAAGAAGAAAACACATCACGAAAACAACTCTTCATAATATGCAGAAGATATAATATGCACAATATGGATGCTCTTCCAATATAATTTACTTCCAACCAGGGTCGTTACTACCCAAAATGTTTGGGAGGGGGGAGGGGGAAGGAGCAAAAGATTTTACTGAATGGATGTCCATTTTACTGACTGTTTTGTCAATAATTAACACAATGTCCGTTACGAATACAATGCTTAAAATCACTACAGGAGTCGGCAAAACCGCTGCATTTGCCGATTGAGATTCAGATTTCAGTACATATCATGTCACTGTTTTAATACTCTTTATTTAACCAATTGGAAAATTATGGCACCATCAGTAAACTCACAGTAGGAGTCGGTAAAACTGCTGAATTTAACGACCAAGTTCGAACTTTCTGTAGATGTCAGTAGTTGTCAAATGTGAGTATTTTTGTGGTTTTTATTTAACCGAACAAAAAGTTTTAGCGGCATCAAAAAAATCATGGCGCTTCGCTTCACGATTTTACCGACTTCTTTTTTACCGAATGACGAAAACATTGGGGGGGGGGGGGGGGCATACGTTTCGGTCCTGCTTCCAACACCCGCCTAATGTGAAAGTATATAACCAAAACTATTTATTTACATACATTTTGCTAGGTGTCACTTTTGTTTCAACCAGGTTGTCTGCCAATTAAATCAACACCGATGAAACCAAGAAACAGAAAAAAACATGATAAATGTAGAGTTTGGGTCATATATTTACAGATTAGAGAATGGGGGGGGGGGAATAAAGGTAGCAGAAGGGTATTCTAAATGTTTTAACCCCAATTTTTCTGCATATTTTGAAGTAAGAATTGTTTTCTTAACATGTTTCCTTCTCAATAACTCAATTTTAAGTTTACATCATTTTTAATGTAAAAGAATTAAAATTTAGTTAGAATAGTATTTAGTTCTAAAGGACTCGTAAAGCAGGCTAGTCCCCTTAAAAAAACGATAAATAGGCTTGGATTTGTTTTGGGACGAACACACGAAGCGGGGAACCTTTGGGCTTGACAACCCTAAAACTCTAAACTTCTGAATTTCTCGAACTTCCTAATAATAATTATAATAATAATAATTTATTCATAACCCCCTTTTATACAAAACAAGCGGAGTAAAGAACACTAAAAAGGAAATCAAAAATCAATCAAATACACAGAAACAAAGAAAACTTAAACCTTAATCACTGACAAAACACACGGATAATATTATGATTTGGGCCTAGGGACACAGAGGTATTTCTTGTCAAATTATTACTAAGCAGTTTAAACGATTGAATAATGTCGGTAGCACCATACTTCTCAATAATACGTGTATTACGATATGAAGTGGGAAGGTACAATAAAAATTTGCAATATCTAAAATAAGCGATACGGATCTGGCGCAAATCGTTCTTATTCAATAACAAATACATTCCACTTAAAAACAAGACAGAATGGTCACAATATGTGGAATACATTTTAGCTAAAGCTCGGCGTGAATATTTTCCACGGTTAGGTACAATTTTCGAATATCCGATCTTCAACTTTTCTTTAACATCTCTCAAAACTTGAAGTCGCAAAAAAGTGAGAGTAGAACAAATACTAATTCCTAACCACCGTACACTCGATCAGATTATCTAATTTTAATTCTAACTAAATTTTAATTCTTTTACATTAAAAATGATGTAAACTTAAAATTGGGTTATTGAGAAGGAAACATGTTAAGAAAACAATTCTTACTTCAAAATATGCAGAAAAATTGGGGTTAAAACATTTAGAATACCCTTCTGCTACCTTTATTCCCCCCCCATTCTCTAATCTGTAAATATATGACCCAAACTCTACATTTATCATGTTTTTTTCTGTTTCTTGGTTTCATCGGTGTTGATTTAATTGGCAGACAACCTGGTTGAAACAAAAGTGACACCTAGCAAAATGTATGTAAATAAATAGTTTTGGTTATATACTTTCACATTAGGCGGGTGTTGGAAGCAGGACCGTAACGTATGCCCCCCCCCCAATGTTTTCGTCATTCAGTAAAAAAGAAGTCGGTAAAATCGTGAAGCGAAGCGCCATGATTTTTTTGATGCCGCTAAAACTTTTTGTTCGGTTAAATAAAAACCACAAAAATACTCACATTTGACAACTACTGACATCTACAGAAAGTTCAAACTTGGTCGTTAAATTCAGCAGTTTTACCGACTCCTACTGTGAGTTTACTGATGGTACCATAATTTTCCAAATGGTTAAATAAAGAGTATTAAAACAGTGACATGATATGTCCTGAAATCTGAATCTCAATCGGCAAATGCAGCGGTTTTGCCGACTCCTGTAGTGATTTTAAGCATTGTATTCGTAACGGACATTGTGTTAATTATTGACAAAACAGTCAGTAAAATGGACATCCATTCAGTAAAATCTTTTGCTCTTTCCCCCCCCCCTCCCAAACATTTTGGGTAGTAACGACCCTGGTTGGAAGTAAATAATAGTGGAAGAGCATCCATATTGTGGATATTATATCTTCTGCATATTATGAAGAGTTGTTTTCGTGATGTGTTTTCTTCTTAATATTCCCAGTTCAATCCTTATACCCAAAAACTACTATCTATTAGTTTGCAAAATCAGTTTTGGCTTAACTAGTTCCCGGAACCATCTCCAAATAAAGCCTAAAATTGATGTTAAATAACGAAATATAGAGAGAGGAGGGAACAAAAAATATCTTACAAGTTCTAGGAGAGGGGTAAATTTACCGTTTTAATTTTCTCATTGAATGCACAAAAAGGAGTGTTTAATAAAAGTATGCCTTAAAAAGATTTTTTTTCAAAATCTAATGGGGTAGAGACTTGAGTGGGGGGGGGGAGGATAGGCCGTTTTCCAATTTAAATAATTAATACCAGGATACACATTTTTCTATATTTGAAAATCAACAAAAATTATCTCACTTTGATAGTTTTCACCTTTTATGTAGTTAGCATATTTCTAACTAGCAGCTGTCCATAATGCCAAATAAAAAACAATAAACTTTTGCTTATGACCTTAGATTATATCCAATAATTAAGTTAGTAGGAAATGTCGGGAGAAACATTTCCAAAACATATTGCAGTAATAATTTTATCAGACGTATCTGGCTAAATAATGTTCGAAATACTTTGTAAAACATTTTTCAACAAAACAAACAGCGGTAGCCGATATAAAAACTGGTTTGAAGAACTTTGATTTTAAGAAAGTGTCTTTTTAAGGTGAGTGTTTCAGGAACAAGTTGGGCCCCTAAGTTCCCTTCCCCCTATTTTGATATTGTATAGCCTATCTTATAAAGTCTTATTTCAAAATAACTCCTTGTAATCTTTACCCCTATCCTTTTTAAAATGATATTTACCTATGTTTTGTATATTCATAGAAATTATTTTTCTTTAATTTTAGCTGTCTAATGTATGACTGAACAATAACCAAAATACCGTCTGTACTCTATAATGTAACGTCTATTACTTTTCTTAGCGTAAGAGAAGAATCGATGAATGAAAATGTAAATATGTTACCTGTCCTCTCTTGTTGCACGGATACTTTTCAATGAAACCAGAAATATTTCTTTTTTTACGGGGCAACAGATTGATAATGAGCAAATTGATTGCTTTAAAAGTAATTATATTTTGAACAAAAAGTACTAAAAAAAAATACAATTTTTAACAAAAAGTATTGCAAAAGTACAGCTTTCATAGAAACTATTCAAAAAGTACGATATTGATAAAAAAATGTACTTCGGTACTCCCTTTGGCAACCCTGTCTGTAATCCATGCCATCTTTTTCTTATTTCTTATATGTTTCCCAGTTACAGAGGGCAGATCTTTAAAAGCTCTTTTTAGTAAGCTACCTTTAAAGATTTTTTAAAGCTTACTCCTAGAATAAAGTAATTTTGTGAAATCCTTAGTCGGTTTTGTAGTAATATTTAATTTGTTGAGTTGATCTTTACTCCGTTGTTGAGCACGTGCGTAACCACAAGGAGCAACAGTACAAAATGTTCGAATGGACTAATGAACAAATCAAACAAGACACAATCCTTGTTTAACCCTGTTTCTGGTGAACTCCTTGGGATTAAATTCAGGGGGATTTTCCCTTGTTACACTTTTTTTATGCAGGCATGCCCTAGAAGTAAGGATATACCAAAAGAAAAAGCACATTTGTACTTTCTTTGATACTCCCCTACCTCCTATGAAGTAAATATGTCATTTTAAAGTCGACCAGGGGATGACCACCTACTAAAGAAGTTTTTGTCACTTTCTATTTTGAGTCTCATTTTGAAAAAAGAGTGAAAGACAAACCCTTTCTTTTTGGGCATAACTATATCAACGTTGCAAAATTCTAACAATTTTCCCCTAAATTTTGAATTTCATATACGGACATGAATTATAATTAAAATCAATTAAAAAATTAATAATTAAATTATATTTAATACATATTTATATAATAAAATAAATATTTAATAATATTTTAACTACAATCACTTTAAAACAAATAAATTTTGCCACAATTGTAACTTCTTCTTAGCCCTCAGAAGTTAGGAAGATATTCCATCCCTAGTCTTCCGGTTGGGAAATCTGACTACGTGGTCTCATCGGCCGGAAATGGTTTCATTATTGATTCCTAGGCAAACACATAAAGGATGCCAACAAGCTGGGAACTTGCTCGTGAAGTAAATCCCCAAGAAACATCCATGATAATGCCAAGTATAAGTATTGAAAATGTGATATGGCGTCCCCGGTAGGCAACATACTCCAGTTCCGGTAGGTGACGGAGATGAAAAATGGATGAGCCTTCCTAGACAGTAAAATCCCCCTGAAGGTCGGATCATGAAACATCCGATCAATAAAAGCAGATGCAACCAAAATAATAGTTGCATATGAGATGCAAAAGTATGGAATCGACTTTCTATATTTGTGTGAAACTCGAATCTCCGATTGTGGTATATCAACTATTATTGGCTCATCAAATTAGCCGTATTGTCTTTATTATTCAGGAGTTTATGACAACTCTGGACCAACTGGATTTGGTTTTCTCCTTTCTGATATGCAAATTGTGGTCTTATTGAAAGGGATCTAGAATGTCCAAGACTTGTTTTAGTAAAGATTATAGGGCGAAAGACTAATCTTACAGTCATTTCTGCGTACCGCCCGACCTTAAATGTAACGAATGAAGCGAAGTATACGTTTTATAATGACCTAAAACGAATTCTGGCGCGTTCTGTCCCAAGAATCCCTTGTTGTTGCTGAAGATTGGAATACCAGAGTTGGACAAAGATAATGTTACCAAAAACCCAGAGAGATTTCGCACTTGTCAAGTCTAGATTCAAAAGTTCTTTATTGGATTCTCACTCATATCTTGATGCTAACACAGGCTTCAAGTCTGATTCTAATCAAAACCCAATAATTACTAGAATTCATCTTTGGGTATCGACCAGGTGTCGAAACTTGTATACCCCCTAGAACATATGCTGCTGGTTTGAATATATTCCCCATTGCCTTGTCAAACCTGTTTAGTGCCGAATCCATCGTGAATTATGAAGAAAACGTCAAGGAGCCTCCCTATAGTTCTGTAGAGAATTAATGAAAGTTGCTGCAGTTGCTGAAAGTTGTTTGTTGGAGTAATGCAGGTGTCAGCGAGAGAAGTCCTTAGTATGTCATTATCGAAAAGGGTTTTAAATATGGGTTCATTTTTTAAAATAATATCGCAAATGGGATCAATACTTATATTCCCAGTATCTCTATTAATTTACAAACCTGCAAAAATATGTTTTTTTTATTTATAATGCCTCAAGAGCCTATTGAGTGAAAGCTTAATCATTGGAAACGGCTGTTGCCTCCTCGAACTGTAAAAAATTGCCCGAATTGAAGAAATATATATTCTTTTAAAGCTGAAATGAAATTTCCTGAAGGTTTGTAAATTTTAGAGCATTATCTAATGACTTACGGTGCTCAATAAATCGTTCCATAAATTGGTGGTGATGTAAAATTTTCCGCAACAGCAAGGGATACCATATACTCCACTTACCAAACTAGTACGTGTTTTATCTATTCCAGAATTTAGAAGGCTACTCGACGGTTTGATCGATTTGAAACAAGTGAAAATATTATGTTTTAATTTTTCTTCCAAAAAGAAATTTTCTATATAATTTTCTTTCCAAAGATTGGTATGTAAGGTAATGAAACGTATCTATTTTGAATTGTAGGGTCCAAAAATTGAGAACTTTCGTTTTTATTACCTTTTTTATGCTTAATATACCTTTTCTGTATTATTTATTTACGAATTATACAGGATATCGTTGCAAAATAAAATATCCCTCAAATACTATAGTCGTTATCAATATACTCCGGGGAGAAAATTTTTGTGTTTGTTTTCATCATTTTCGTTTACTGGACGTAGACCCGTTTGTCGTTTTTATATTTATTTCTTTGTATATGTCATGGCTGGTCAGTTCGGCATTAAATCTTTTGTTCGTCAAGTCTACGGGCGAATTTTAGCCGTATCAGTGAATTTTTATTATCCTCTAGTAAATAGATATGCAAATCTAATAAATCAGCAAGCTTTTTTTAAAACGGCAAGAAAGAAACAATCATTCCTAAATCTTTTAGATTAAACACCCACTTTGGTATTGATAATGAAAAGAAATTAAAGGATAAGTTAAGTGTCATAGCTTTAAATCATGTGATTGGCGAAAAAAACAGAGACGTGTCAATTTAATTTGAGATATTAATTATCACAAGAATTTGTTATTCAATAATATTCCGTAGAAACCTTCCCGGAAAATTAAGGACATGGCTATCAAGTCATTTAATCATGATTTTCACCTTTCAAAGATTCGCTTGGCTGATAATTATATGGACTTTTATTCGAAAGATTCCAAGATTCTGATAACTTATGTCCTCTTTTTTGTACTGGTCCTGTTATCAAGAACATTTCATCCAAGTCTTTGACTGTTCAGCAGGAAGAAATTTTGGTGGAAGGGCCAAAATTTGGCTTTTCTTCATTTTTTTCTTTGAGAATCACTTTATTTACATAAATACTTTTATACTTCCAGAAGCTTGGTGGCACAACTTGAGGTAAAAAAAAAACGACAACAAAAAAACTACATATTAATCAAAACCTGAACAACCAACATAATGGCCCCTTAGCAGCCTGCGGAAATCGAGTCTAACCGTCTGGTCTAGAATCTCACCTGGTTGTCTCTCCCATGCTAATGACACCATGACCTGACACCATTAAGCTGGTGTCTGAGTGAGAAGCCAGACTAAGGCCATGGCATCCTCGGTCGTTGACTCATGCCTGTGTTAAAAGTATCATATTGATGACGTTCAGAAACAAAACAAAAGATATTATGCAGGCAATCCGGTACTATGTTATTCAAAATATCGAATATGAACTGTGCTCTATAGAACTCAAATAGACCAGAAACCGGTAGTATGTGCAAACTCTTATACAGATCTCTTACCTAAGAACGATAATCATTACTAGAAAGAATCCTGATAGCCTCATTCTGGAGAATAAGTAGCTACCTAAGATGTGCGATGTATGTGGACGACCACACTGAATTACAATAAAGTAAATAGGGGTGCTTCAACGAAAAATAACTAAGATACAGTATTCTAACAAGAAAGAAATGCTTTAATTTACGCATCATTCCAACATTATGGACAACTTTAGAAGATACACTCTGTATATGTTCTACAAACGAGAGTGTCTTATCTAGAATAACTCCCAGGTATTTCACCGTATTTTTCCGAGATATCCGGGACGCACCAGCATTCAGGGTTGTTAACCATGGATAGTATGTGGTAATTTTCCCTATTTTTCTTAAATAAATTATATCCATTTACATGTAAACAAAATCCTTGGGGTGACGCAGCCAAGTTTTAGTTAAATGTACAGTCTGAATATCGCTCTCCTAGCACAAATCAGATCAATACACAAATGAGCTATTTAGGCCTCAACAATTAAAATGCATAACCGTAAAATCCGCAGAATGCGCCGAACCAGAAATAATATCAATCGCAAAAACATACTTAGTATCAGGAGAAGCTCGGTTTATTAATTCGCTCATCACTATCCCTAAGCAACTAGCATTCAACCGAGCAAGTTTGGAAATTTACCTGTTCTGTATTCCGTACAAAGTACACTGTGACGTAATCTATTAGATAAACAAACTAATTATTGGATAAGCTAACTAACCGCTGGCGGACGTGATTTATTGCAAGGCATTTTTGGAAAGCGGGGTGATTTAATTGCCCCTCTTGCCAATAAGTTTTTGTGTTTTTTAACAGAATTTTCTGAAGGTGCTAAAGGAAAATATAAAGGATGGCTGAATGAGGGCCGTCTAGCCCAATAATTTTGAGACCGTCGAGCCCAATAATTTTGAGACGGTCGAGCCCAATAATTCTGAAAGGGGCAATTAAAGATTATTTTATTATTATGTGCCTATTGAGGACATTATTTACAACATAATCAATAAGTTGCCGAGAGAGATTCGAAAGAAGAAGAATTCGTTAGGTGGCTGAAGGAAAGACAATGGCAAGTAAAGTGTCTGGTTCAGATAAAAGAAAGTTGCAGATTCTAAAGGCAGGTGATAGAACAATGGGCTCTGATTCAGCAGTGAAGTTCTCAGGCAACAAAAGTACGGAAGAACAATTAATCATACTGACAAACCAAATAAACCAACTGAAGATTAAAACAAAACAGTGGACTGACAAAATCAGAAAGAACTTGGACTTAAAAATCAGCCAAGAAGTTGAAACAGCTGTCAGCAAACTGGTTGCTGTAAATCAGAAAACAGAACCGAGTGAGTCTACCATCGAAAACATCAAAACGGTGATTTACAATAGTCTGTCGCTCGATCTTGAGAAAATGGTACAAGACAAACTTTGTGAACTTGACCGGCGTTTAAAATCCATTGAGCAGTCCGTTCCTGATATCGATCTAGCTACTAATGCTGTGAAAGTGTCAGTCAGCGAAATTAAAGGGACAATAGACAATCACAATGAGACCCTTGCACAAGCGTCGCTAGGTAGCCAACTGATATTTTTTGGCCTCGAAGAAAATGTCACAACGAACACTATTATCAAGGAGAACGTAGAAAACAAACTTATGGAACTATGTGCGCAGAAGTTTCCAGGCATTCTTTAAGATACCTTTGATATTGTCTTTGCCCGAAGAATAGGACGCAAAGTGTCAAATCTGCCAAGACCGACTGTAGTGACACTTTCAAACTTTAGAGTTCGGTCGCAGATTTAAAAAATAGGAAGTAACTCAAGGGGTCTAGAATGTCTGTCACTGAATGCCTAACAAAAATTAAACGTGAGTTATTCGCATACGCAAAAACTGAATTTGGAGTGAAAAATGTCTAGACCACTGATGGAAACGTTATAGTTAAAACCGGACCCGCAAGTGTCCGTAAAGTGTTAAATAAGGATGAGATTATCATTTTGAAAAGATTTCTTGATACTTCTATCGGAGGCATTTAAAACTAAGAAAGTGTATTGATAATACTATTCTTGGATGTAATTAATTTGTAACATTGTTGCTTTTCTACCTTAGTGCTATCATTTCTTTTTCTCTTTCTACTTCTCTTTCTCATTTCTTTTTCTCTTTTTACTTCTTATCCTGCTTATGCTTTTCCTGCTCTATTTCCTGCTTATGCCTCTCTCCTTGTTTTAATAGGTGGTCGGATTTCTCAGACTAAAAAAAAGGGGGAGGGGGAGAAGGATCAGAGATTATTTCACGTGAGGGTTGCCCGTTTTTGGCCAAGTCATCATCAGCACACATCATCACGAAATACTACAAACACCGGAACACTCCTGTTATTATTATTTTCCTCCACTATCATTATTTAGTCTAATTGATGAAATTAAAAAAAAATGCAAACGCTGTAGTTAAAACCGGACCCGCAAGTGTCCGTAAAGTGTCAAATAAGGATGAGATTATAATTTTGAAAAGATATCTTGATACTTCAATCGGGGGATTTAAAACTAAGAAAGTGTATTGATAATAATATTCTTGGATGTAATTAATTTGTAACATTGTTGCTTTTCCACCTTAGTGCTATCATTACTTTTTCTTTTTCTACTTCTCTTTCTCATTTCTTTTTCTCTTTTTACTTCTTATCCTGCTTATGCTTTTCCTGCTCTATTTCCTGCTTATGCCTCTGTTCTTGTTTTAATAGATGGTCAGATTTCTCAGACTCAAAAAAAGGGGGAGGGGGAGAAGGAACAGAGATTTTTTTCACGTGAGGGTTGCCCGTTTTTGGCCAAGTCATCATCAGCACACATCACGAAATACTACAAACACCGGAACACTCCTGTTACTGCTATTTTCCTCCACTATCATTATTTAGTCTAATTGATGAAATTAAAAAAAACATTGTTGATCTCGATGATGAAAAATTTTTCATTCTTAACTAAACAGTCCTTTCTAAAAGCCACATTTCTAAATCTGCCAGGATGCGATGACGAGTCAGCTACTGATCCCGTGATAGACAGGGTGAATGCCTCGTCCTGCTCATATGCAACACCCCAAGAATATCTTAATGAAATACTTCCTGCAATTTCTACTCATGATAAATTTAATCTTTTCTGCCATAATGTTCAAGGAATTAAACACAAATGGGATGATATTCTTACATTCACTGCTTAAAAGAAAAATCCTTTTAGTTTAGTTGGTTTAACCGAAACTTGGCTATCTTCTCAAGAAGACATGTCGCCATACTGTTTGCCCGGTTTTGAAGCCATACATCTTCCACGGCACGTAACAAAGTGCTCCGGTGGCATTACATTATTTACAAATGATTCTATCTCTTACAAGCGCCGCGATGACTTGGAATCAATTTTCAATGGTGTGGTCGAACGTTGTCGATCTGTCAACTCAATAGTCTTTGAAATTCTTGGAAAGTCATCTCCAGCAGATTTCATGTGCCTTTTTTATAGGCCACCACCGCCATTTCCAAGTGACACTTTCTGTTCGCAAGTTGGGCAGCTTATATCAGAGATTAATGAATGTGGTCGAGGTAAAAATACATGGGTGACTTTTATGAGTGACTTTATGGGTTACTTTAACATCAACTTGCTGACGAATGACGGTGACGCCAAATCGCGTTCATTCCTTGATACAACTGTATCATCTGGTCTTCTCCTAACTGAATTCTTTCCCACACGGTATTGTTCATCTTGAAATAATGCAACAGTGACTGGTAATATATTCCTTTCCTTTAACCCTCACATATCTTTTACCTCGCATATTATAACATCTGATTTTTCTGATCACTACTCGGTCATCACTATGGTCCCAACAAGGGCAGACCGGTCCACTAAGTCAGCGTCTAATCGTGTTTTCACGAATCGAAGTTTTTCCAAAAAAAAACATTGATTACTTCACTGAAACCCTGAAATCGAATGATTGGTCTGCTGTAACTCATGTGTCTTCGGCAGACATTGACAGCAAATACACTCATGAGCCAGCTTAAAGAGTTATCAGAACGGTGTTTTCCTCTACGAACAAGTTGGATCAAAAGTGTTCGCAAAACTCCTTGGATGCCGAAAGGTCTCGTTCAGTCAACCGAACACAGAAACAGACTGTACCTGAAAGCTTGTAAATCTACAACTCCTGAAGAGAGAGAGAGACATACAAAAAGTACATAAATACATTAAACGGATTAGTAGGTAGTGCAAGAAGGCGGTATTATGTGGAGAGAGTAAATGAATGTAAGAGTAACTTGAGAAAAGTATGGGAGGTTGTTAATGAAATAATTTGTCAAAAAAGGGAGAAGGTGGCTATACCTAAAGAAATAATAAACATGCGTGGTGAGACAGTAGCAAACAAATCTCGTGCTGATGCTTTTAATAAATTTTTTTTAATCAGACATCTCTACATGCTTCTGGCCCATCTCCTGAACAAACCCACAGTAGAGCAATATCAGGTCGTTTTCTAGCACCATATACGAAAGAAGAATTACTAGTGATTATCAGTAAGCTGCCTAATAGCAAAACACAAGACACATTTGGGCTGTACAACTATATCTTGAAGAAGGCCTCTGCAGGACTTGTAGCTCCACTTACACACTATGTCAACCTTTCACTAGCAACCGGAGTTTATCCTAATGTGTTCAAAACTGACCAAGTCCTTCCCCTCTAAAAAAAAGAAGACAAGAGTCTTATTTCTAATTATCGACCTATATTAATTCTACTGTTCATATCAAAAGTCCTCGAGCGAGTGGTTTATAACAGAGTATATAGATTCCTCGATGTCAAGCAGCTACTCTCTCCCCGTCATTACGGGTTTCGGCGTTATCATTCTACTTTGCAAGCCTTAGCTGATTCAGTTAAATACATTATTAAATAGCCAGGATGCTGGCGAAAAGGTACTAGGGATTTTTCTGGATTTCACTAAAGCTTTCTACACGGTATGCCATTCAATCCTCCTAAAAAAACTACATTCATTTGGAATACATGGTGTTGCTCACGAGTGGTTTTCATCGTATCTGACTGATCGTGAGCAATGTGTAATTGTGGAGGGTAGTGTGTAGCTAGAATTTCTGGTAAAATCTGGCGTACCTCAGGGGTCTGTACTTGGACCGCTCTTATTCATTTTGTATATCTATGTACTATTCGCTGATGACTCAAATTTCTTCATTGCTGCTGAATCATCCGAGTCTGCTGCGAAAAAGGCCCAAAACACTCTTGACAAAATATGTGACTGGTGTTTTCGTGACAAAATGCAGGTAAATGCTTTACAAAGCCGCATCATGGTCTTCACTTCTGCTCCTTCAAACTCCTAATTGTCTCACAATGTCGCACTGTCAATCAATGGAAATTCCATTTTTCAGAGCACAGTTATAAAGTTCCTTGGCGTATTCGTAGATTCCTCTTTATCGTTCAAACATCACATATCCCAGCTGTCTTCAACAGTCTCACGGCAAACATCAATATTACATAGAGCTAGCCTACTTCTAAGTGCTGACATGATGAAAATGCTTTATAAGGCTTTTGTCTCCCCCTACTTGAACTACTGCTGTTCTATCGGGGGCAATACATTCAAATCTCATCTAAAATCGTTAAAGAGATCACAAAACCGAACAGTTAAGGCCACATATTGCCTCCCCAGGCTTTAACTCTGAACAGACCTATACAGAGTCACTGGACCAATAGATATAAAAGAGATAATCAACGTTAGTAATCTGCGTTTAGCACACTCGGCAATATCGAATAGAATTCCTCAAGGTCTTCCCAGGTACTTTGAACTTTGTAGCACAATTCATCGAGGAAGAGCTCTCCGCTGCAACAAGTACAATTTTGTGCCAGTGAGAAGAGGGCTTAAAAGATCTCAACACTCTCTAGTTTATGGAAGTGTTGCTGTATGAAATTCAATTAGTGAATTTATTAAATCCATAAAATCATTGGGCACACTCCAAAAACGATACCTCTCTTACACAGAATTCGTTACTGCATGAGTTAATGTTTCAATTTATCCTATCACTCTCCTTCTTTGACTCCCCCTCGCCTCAATTCTTTCCTTTCTAGTTCTTCATCCCTGTCTTATGTGATCAGCGCTTCTCTTTTCATTTCATAGTTTGATATAAATTTGTTTACCAATATCGGGTTTGACTCGTTCAAGCATTGCTTTGAGTCGAAATGTTCATTTTAATTGTTTCGTTTGTTCATTTATTTAAAAATAAAAGGTTGATTTATTGATTGATAAGCTGCGAATCCAAATGATCAAAAAATCTTACCCCGTTCCCCTCAAGTAGTGCCAATCTTTCACTAGACATAATAAACATGAATAACGGTTGACACAAAAACACCCGTCGATTTTTAAACTACCTTCTCATCTGAGCAATTATTATACACAACACCTATCAAAACTAAAAAAAATAAATAAAGAATGATAAAAAAACAAAACATTTCCATCATGGCGACTAGCTTCTGTCGCAATTATTACCTAAATGCTGATTTTAAAGCGCAAGATCTTAATTATCTCATTTTCCCTTTAAATAATTTCTTAGACTTTTTTTTACTCAATAGTAGCAATAACCTAGACTTATAACACAGAAAAAGACAAAAAAGAAAATAACATATTCACCATATTCACCAAACTTTAACTAACTTTAATCAAACTCAAAATATTTGTTTTCTCTTTCTTTCCTTTTCCGTCTTCCATTCAAAAGTTCCCCTACAAAGTTCTTCCATTCTAAAGTTCATTGTTTCCTTATTCTAAAATATTTTTCAAGGTGGAGGCTGGTATTATGTCCTTTATTGATAAAGTTGAAGCCCCACACGAACTTCGAGCCAAGATTGTGAAACATTTGAATAAATTTGATGAAAAAAAAAATGAGAATAGAACCACCAAAAGTGACGTAAAATCCCTTACACTCTTTAAACAAAAACCTTATCATCACCAAAGCTTACTTTTGACTTACTTGCTTTACTTAAGGCTCATGCCGAGGGTTCAGCGTCGAAAACAATGCGACTAGGCGCCTCCAGGTTCTCTGGGTCGCTTCCATCCGAGTAGGGTGGAATCAAAGTCAAATACGACCCGTGCAGGGGCGTCGTGTGACATGCGAAGGAAGTGACCGTAACACCAAACAGTATGCTGGCCGAGCTTCGTCGAGAAAAGAGTTTGAGCGGTACGTGACAAGAGAGTCTGGTTGCTAAAGAAGTCCGTCCAGTGAAGTTCTTCGATTCTTCGGAGATGTTTCGTCTGTGTGACATCGACAGCACTGAGGATAGATTTTGCAGCAAGCTACGTATCTGCTCCATACAGCATCATGGTGCTGACTGACGCATTGTAAATGCGCATCTTGGTGAAGCAGCTTATGTTTGGCTTTCGCCTGATGCTGCTAAGCCTCCCAACAAGTACTGACGCTTTGGCTATTCGAAGGGTGGCTATTCGAAGGGTACCTGGGATCTTCGACAGATTAGATCCCAGGTAAGTGAAGTCTTCAACCACATCTACTCAGTTGCTTCTGATGTTAACTTCCTTTATAATAGAACAGGACGTAAGGGGCTCAAGGAGCATAACTTTGGTTTTCTGCCAGTTGATCTTCAGTCCACCTTTCGAGGCTTCTTCTGAGAGCACCTGGAGAGCTTTTGTGACCTTTTCGAAGGTGTTCGCAACTAGCACAATGTTATCGGCGAAATCAGCATCAGAGAGTAACCAGTCTCCGAATTGAAGACAGAACTGAGGGCAATTTGTCATGCTGGTCATAACATGGTCTATGACGCAGTTGAAAAGCTTGGAAGCGGCGGAGAATCCTTGCCGGACGCCAGTCTTCACCAAAAATGTAGGACTGCATCTTCCATTGACTTGCACGCAGCTTTCTTTATTCTCATACAGCTTTTCAAACACTGAGTAATAATTCTTGGGTATACTTGTAGGTCTTAGTATTAGACAAAGTGAACTGCGACAATAGAATCGACGGCAGCCTTAAAGTCCACGAATGCAATGAACATTTTTTGTTGGAATTCTCGCATTTTCTTGATCAAAATATGCTCCGTTGTTGACCTAACGGGCATAAATCCGGCTAGCTGGACTCTTCTTTTTGTACTTAAAAAGGTGGAACACCTACCCAGGAGTGACATGGCGAAAAGTTTACCAGGAACGGAGAAAAGCGTGATCCCATGATAGTTGATGCAGATTTGACGGCTGCCCTTACGTTTCTTGAGTGGCAATATAATGCCAGCACGCCTGTCATTCGGTAAATTTTCCGTCGTCTATACAGCTGAGAAGAATAGCTGGAGCCACAGAATCATCGCTGCACCCCCGTACTTGAAGAGTTCTGCAGAAATGTCACAGACGCCGGGGGATCAACTATTATTTAACCGTTTTACAGCATTTTGGATCTCAGAGGTGGTAAACGGTTGCGATACGAGGTTGGAAGTAGCCCCAGGTGTGGCCATGGCTGCTTGAATCAGACCTGGGTTGGGATGAGGAACTGCCTCGGCATTCAGAAGCCTTGAGAAGTGACTGCTCCAGGCGGAGAGTTGGCCTGCATCATCATCCATCATGCTTCTGTCAGCGGACAAAATATGGCTCACAGTGGAAGTGTTACCTTCTGTCAGCTCGTGGAGGTGTTTGTGCAGGGAGCGGGTGTCTCCTTTCCTTGAAGTATGTTAAGGATCGCTGGCTTTCTTGCAAACAAAGGTCTTCCTATCACTTTGCAGTAGGCTACTGTGCACGCCATAGTCGTCTTTACTCTAGCATGTTCTTTGCTAAGCGAGCCTTCCGGCGCAGCTTGATCACATACAGAGTCTCCTGGGATATTCAGGGTTTATTCACGTTTCTGCTGCGGCTGATAGTACTGCCAGCAGAATCGAGTAAATAACCTGTGAAAGACTTCCATGCTACTTCGGGGTCATCCAGAACTTGGAGGCAGATAAACCGGTTCGAGATATCGAGAGCATACTTCTGTTGCATCTCAGATACAGCCATACTACTAAGATCGACCCTGGGAGGCCGTCTTTCTTGTTTTTGTGCTCTAAGGCGTAGCCTTGGTGTGGCGGCTACCATCCTATGGTCTGTGTTTCCATGCTCAGCCGACCTATAAGTCCGGCAATTTGTTATTGACGAGCACCAGCGACCCGATATCATAACATAATCGATCGTCTTCTTTGTCTGGCCGTCGTTACTATACCAGGTGTATTTGTGTGTATCTTGTCTCTGAAAGAGCGTGTTTGATAAGACCAAATTATGCATATTGCAGAACTGGAGGAGTCTTGGTCCGTTATCATTCACTGAATCGGGAGTCACAGGGCTGAGAAAGCTTCTCCACACGCCCTCGCTGTCATTTATCGTCGCGTTAAGGTCTCCCAAAAGAGTGACGATGTCGTCGGTTGGGACTCTAGACCAGGTCACTGAGAGCAATGCATAGAACTGATCTTTCACTTCCGCAGGACTCGGATTGTCGGGAGCATAGCATACAATAATCGTCCAATTTCCATGCTTGTGCTGGAGCTGAGCCATCAGTATTCAATCTGAAATTTGTTTATAGGAGAGAAGGCATTTCTTGGCTCTAGCGTTTAGTGCGAGGCCTATACCATTTGTCTTGCTTTTTGGGTCACCAGACCAGATCAGGGGATATCCTTCGCCAATGTCCTCGGACTTTCTTCCGACAAGGCCGGTTTTCAGAAGACCAGCCACAGCTACATTGAAGCGTCTTAGCTCCCAGGCAAGCATTGATTTAGCTGTAGGAAAGGTGAGTGTGAGTGCGTTCCAGGTAGCGAGTCGTACTCCACCTTGGTCAATAAGGTTCATTCGATGGTCTGAAATCGGTCCAGGGAGATTCTGGGGTCGTGGAAGGTAAAAGGAGGTAAGTCATTCGAAGCACAATCATCGTTTTTAGTTGCGGTAAAATTTTTGGTTGGAGGGTTGCAGGCCCAACCGACCATAGGTCTGAGATCTAATTAAGCTAAGATTAGCCTAGATACTGCGAGTCCCTGTGGTGGGCTCCACCCACCTCATCAGGTTGAGGCTGCCCATTAACAAAGAATGTTTAGTTAGGAGAAACCCCATACCCAGAGGCACTTGGTCAGCGGAAATAGTCTGCCTCATTCCGGACGAACTCCATACGTCTCAAAAGCTGAGAAAGTTATCACAATCGTCATAATGGATAACAGTGATTATGAACAAAAAAGGTAAGTAATTATTTCTGATGAAATTATTTACAAAAAGTTGGGTTTTGATCCCATTGAAAAATGCACGAAAAAACACAACATGAATTAGAAGTACTCAAAAACAACTTATAAATAACCCATATATTCTATAATAAAATTTTCCCTAGAGGTTGTTCCGCACCAACAATTTATGGTTTGCCTAAAGATCCACAAGAATAGTGTTTTTCACTCTATTGTAGTGACTATTTATTCACCGGTTTCTTAATTAGGAAAATGGGTGTCAACAGCATTTCGTCCGCTTTTGGGGACTCAAAGATCTTTTAAAAAATTTTAGTTGATGTCGTAACCCAATTAAGAAATCGTTACATAGACAACAACACCATTCTCTGTAGTTTTGCTGATGTATCTATGTACACAAATTGTGTTGTTTAAAAAAAATGTGAATTCATACTAAAAAATAAAATGCAAAAACATTTTGAATTGATAGAAAATGTGCCTTTTGCATGCATGGCCGTTAAGTCATTTTAAAATTGATACACAAGTATTCTTTTTATTTCGATTTTAGAGGAGAATTTCATCAACAGGTATTCGGTTTAGCAATGGGCCCTCCTTAAAAGTCCAATCCTGGCTAATTTATTTTGGACTCTATAGAAATGTCTGCTATTCAGTGTTTTCGTCTGTTTCCTTGTTTCTGGGGTAGGCTTATGGACGATGTTTTATGGTTTTAGGAACATGGATTGAATTCTTTAAGTAGTTTTCTTGACCATTTAAACAGGTTTGACAAGAAATATTTAATTTATTCTAGAGCTAGAAAAACAAGATTTGATACCCTTTTTAGGTATTTTATTAGTAAACAGTGATAATGGTATATTTCTTTCAATTTAGCAAAAACCAACACATAATGACAGGTATTTAAATTTACGATCATCTCACCCAATTTCAGTAAAAAAAAAGGTAGCAGTCATATCCTTGGTTGATAGAGTTTTTTAAATTTGTTTCTGGGAGTATATTGATAAGGAACTAATGTATTTGAGGGATGTTTGATTTTGCAATGAGTATTCTGTAAAATTCGTAAATGAAATAATACAGAAAAGGCATATTAAGCACGAAAAAGGTAATAACAATGAAGGTTTTCAACATTTGGACCCTACAGTTTCCAATAAATATGTTTCAATGCCTTACATACCACTTCTTGGGGAGAAAATTAAACGGACTTTACACGAATATAAAATTTCAACTTGTTTTAAATCAATCAGATCATTGAGTAACTTCTTAAATTCTGAAAAGGATAACACGTAAAAGCTTGGCAAGTGGAGTATCAAGCATCCCTTGCTCTTGAGGAAAATCTTGCGTCGGTCTAACACACCAGCAATTTGTGGAACGATTTAGTGAGCACTGAAATTCAATAGATGATGCTCTAAAATTTACAAAAACCCCCAGAAGGTTTCAATTCAGCCTTAGCTGTAAGGAGGCCTTATTTTTGTGCAATTTTGGTAATTAAATTTCAGTAAAACTTGGAATCTACTTTCTCTAGTAGCTCAGAAATAAAGCGACAATTTCAAATTAGCTTGAATTTGAAAATAACTTCGCTTTGCGTAACTAGTCATTAATTTTGTAGCAATATTTCTTTGTTCAAGTATCGAACGACTTTTGAACCCGTGATTAATGACCCAACTTAGACCAATTTGGTATAAAACAAAGAGGAATGCAAAGCCTCAAAATACTGAAAAAAAAACATTTTGACAAAAATGTTGGTAATTGGCTAAAGGAACGGGGGAAAGGTCGCTAAGCGAATCAAGTACCAAGTTGAATAAAATGTACGGATCAGAGACAAATAGAGTAGTTTCGCCTCGGAAGCTAAGAACACGAGTAAGTGAAGTTCTTTTTTAACTAGGATGAAAAGCTAGGACTAGCCTGTATAAATTTCCTATGAGAACAATACTGAAAAAAAGTAATAAGCATCAGAGATATTTCTGTCGCTTAGGCTAGACCCAGGTCTTATACTGAATTAATTTAATACTCACACTTGAGATATTTAACCAAAATTTGAATCAGGGGAAAAATTATCCTTTGAGGGTTGTTAATAGACTTATAAATGGTTTATTAATTAAAGGATGCGTAATCTAATTAAAATCGATTAGAAGTAGAAAAATATGCGCGCAAATAGTTTAGGACTCTAGATTTTATTATATTTGGTGATTCAGATTATACTTCGGTTAGTATATCGTAATTGGCCAAGGCTTGGGCCGTTTAGACAAATAATAACAATTTAAAGATTAAAACAGTGCAAATTAGTTTCTTCCCAGAAGCTTAAACTTTTGAATAACCAAAGGTATAAGGAAGGCGAAAAACTCTAAGCCAGGAGTCAACGTTAGGAGAACACCTCCCGTTTCCAGCCAAGTGTCTGTTGGAACTTAGCTTATTGCTTATAAAATATTTTACACCTAGAAGACTTGAACTACCTGGATAATAACATGCTCACCTATTTCTTGATTCTTGGACGTTATACGGAAGAGGGCTTCATTCCACTTCTTAGCTACTCTTTCATTGGTTAAACCGTGCGGACTATATATATATAGGCGACCTTGATGTCCTATAGATAGGTTAGGGAAGGAAGGGGAATTATATTGTCAAACTAACGATTTCAATTCCTTTCTGTCCAGATAGATTCAATTAATAGTCTTCCCTGGTTAAGTTTAAGTTTATCAAAGGTCCAAGGAGTACTTATCTCTGTTACAAGAAATAAAATAAGAATTTTATCAAAGGTCCAAGGAGCACTAATCTCTGTTACAAGATATAAAAATAAGATCTTGGCTTGGGTTAAACAAAAAATTTGATAACTAGTTAAATACCGTTAATCTTAGTTTCCGAGAAACAATAATTTGAAGTAAAGGATCTTAACTATCTGAGTACCCAAGCCTTGTCTAACTATTCTAGTGTAACACTTGCAATTAGAAGTGTTGATTGCCTAGAACTAAAATAATCCTTTTTTCCAGTAAACGACAAGGACTGAACAACGGAAACACGCTATTTATGATTAGCCTACCCAGAAAAGATATTCGAAGAGTTTAGAACAACAAGAATTACAACATTTTTTCCTTTTATTCTATTTAATAGTAAATGTCACTTTTCACTGGATTTCAAGTACCGATTCCTACCAAGACACCTCAGTTATAACACGCTACGAAATTTTAGCCCTAAACTAGAAGGCCATTTCACAACTGATGACATTGGTACTCAAGTTCTGCGCAACTTTTGTTTAAGAGGGGGAGGATTAACAAAAATTATAAATTTTGGTAAAATTTAGTCCCTCTTCCTCCCAAGAAGTTGTTGGTTCAGTTTCTTCCGATGATTATCGTCAAGCCTAGCAGCAACGTTCCAGTGTCCGTTTCGTCTGTAGCTTGCTTAAACCTTTTGGAATACTAGTGCCATAGGTAAACCATCTTTAAAATCGTAATCACATTACTAGCCTTGAGGGTTAATTTAAGTCGGGATATTGAGCTAAATCTTACGCAATTTATAAACTAACTCATTATAGTAGTTTAAAACAATTTAAAGTCCAGAATGTTTCCCACATTAAGAGTTTATAAAGATAGAACCATCAGGATTTCAAATGAAAACAAAATCAAAGAGTTAGAAATTGCACTACAACTAGCAGAGTCTAGAATAAACGCTCTAGAAGGGCAATATAGAGATACCCCTGTCACTAATAGAATTCAAAATCTATTTGTGGAACAGGTACTTACCATCTCGTTACTAACATATCCAAATGAGATCAAGTCATGGATTATGACTCTTAAACAAATACAAATGAGTTTAGACAAAAATGGCATTGCTGTGATTATACAAGCTATTTGTTACACACGGGAAGAGATTCGAAGAGTTGCAACAAGTTTAGACATTTCTAAAATCAAAGTTTATATCATCTAGAAAGTCTTTTTAAAGAAGCCTTTTTACAGGAAAAATTAGCTGCGCAAAAACTACAAGAACTCTCGTCCAAGAAAGAAAGGACATCTGATTTGGTACACTAATTTTATCCAATCTGTCATCGCTCCATCCCCCCAAAAAAATACTTTTCAGACATTTCTTGTTAAAACTTTATTTTCAACTAATTCATTTGGGTTTTTCTCAAGCAATTCGTACCACAAAACACTACTGAAATATTCCAATTCTTGCATTTCACGAAAGAAATTCAAAATGAACTTCGAAAATTATGAGAATGTAGCTGTGACAAGGTAAACCATGACAAGACACTACTGAAATATTCTAACTCTTGCATTTCACGACAGAAATTCGAAATGAACTTCGAAAAATCAAGAGAATGTAACTGTGACAAGGTAAAGCACAACAAAACACTACTGAAATATTCCAACTCTTGCATTTCAATGAAAGAAATTCAAAATGAACTATGAAAATCAATAGAATGTAACTGTGACAAGGTAAAGCACAACAAAACACTACTGAAATATTCCAACCTGAACCCTCGTACCACTCAACCCTCGTAACAATGACAAGGTAAAGCACAATAAAACACTACTGAAATATTCCAACTCTTGCATTTCACGACAGAAATTCAAAATGAACTTCGAAAAATCAAGAGAATGTAACTGTGACAAGGTAAAGCACAACAAAACACTACTGAAATATTCTAACTCTTGTATTTCACGACAGAAATTCAAAATGAACTTCGAAAAATCGAGAGAATGTAACTGTGACAAGGTAAAGCACAACAAAACACTACTGAAATATTCCAGCTCTTGCATTTCAATGAAAGAAATTCAAAATGAACTATGAAAATCAATAGAATGTAACTGTGACAAGGTAAAGCACAACAAAACACTACTGAAATATTCCAACTCTTGCATTTCACGACAGAAATTCAAAATGAACTTTGAAAAATCATGAGAATGTAGCTGTGACAAGGTAAACCATGACAAGACACTACTGAAATATTCCAATTCTTGCATTTCACGAAAGAAATTCAAAATGAACTTTGAAAAATTAAGAGAATGTAACTGTGACAAGGTAAAGCACAATAAAACACTACTGAAATATTCCAACTCTTGCATTTCAATGAAAGAAATTCAAAATGAACTATGAAAATCCACAGAATGTAACTGTGACAAGGTAAAGCACAACAAAACACTACCGAAATATTCCAACTCTTGCATTTCACGACAGAAATTCAAAATGAACTTTGAAAAATCATGAGAATGTAGCTGTGACAAGGTAAACCATGACAAGACACTACTGAAATATTCCAATTCTTGCATTTCACGAAAGAAATTCAAAATGAACTTAGAAAAATTAAGAGAATGTAACTGTGACAAGGTAAAGCACAATAAAACACTACTGAAATATTCCAACTCTTGCATTTCAATGAAAGAAATTCAAAATGAACTATGAAAATCAACAGAATGTAACTGTGACAAGGTAAAGCACAACAAAACACTACTGGAATATTCCAATTCTTGCATTTCAATGAAAGAAATTCAAAATGAACTATCAAAATCAACAGAATGTAACTGTGACAAGGTAAAGCACAACAAAGCACTACTGAAATATTCCAACTCTTGCATTTCACGACAGAAATTCAAAATGAACTTCGAAAAATCAAGAGAATGTAACTGTGACACGGTAAAGCACAACAAAACACTACTGAAATATTCCAACTCTTGCATTTCACGACAGAAATTCAAAATGAACTTCGAAAAATCAAGAGAATGTAACTATGACAAGGTAAAGCACAACAAAACACTACTGAAATATTCCAACTCTTGCATTTCAATGAAGGAAATTCAAAATGAACTATGAAAATCAATAGAATGTAACTGTGACAAGGTAAAGCACAACAAAACACTACTGAAATATTCCAACCTGAACCCTCGTGCCACTCAACCCTCGTGCAACTCGACCCCATTTAACTAAACCCCCGTGCAACTGAACCCCCCATGTAACTGAACCCCTGTATAACCGAAACCCCATACAACTGAACCCCCGTGCTACTGAACCCTCGTGCTACTGAACCCTCGTGCTACTGAACCCTCGTGCAACTAGACCCCATTTAACTAAACCCCCGTGCAACTGAACCCCCCTCGTGCAACTCGACCCCATTTAACTAATCCCCGTGTAACTGAATCCGGATGTAACTGAACCCCTCGTGCCACTCAACCCTCGTGCAACTCGACCCCATTTAACTAAACCCCGTGCAACTGAACCCCCCATGTAACTGAACCCATGTATAACCGAAACCCCATACAACTGAACCCCCGTGCTACTGAAACCTCGTGCTACTGAACCCTCGTGCTACTGAACCCTCGTGCAACTCGACCCCATTTAACTAAACCCCCGTGCAACTGAACCCCCCTCGTGCAACGCGACCCCATTTAACTAATCCCCGTGTAACTGAATCCGCATGTAACTGAACCCCCCGTGCAACTGAACCCTCGTGCAACTTGACCCCATTTAACTAAACCCCCGTGCAACTGAACCCCCATGTAACTGAACCCCTGTATAACCGAAACCCCATACAACTGAACCCCCGTGCTACTGAACCCTCGTGCTACTGAACCCTCGTACTAATGAACCCTCGTGCAACTCGACCCCATTTAACTAAACCCCCGTGTAACTGAATCCGCATGTAACTGAACCCCCCGTGCAACTGAACCCTCATGCAACTCAACTCCCTCAAAACACTTTTCAGCCATTTCTTGTTAATTTTCTTTTATTTCTAAACTATTTAAAATTGACAACACTGTGCAAACCATCACTTGTGTATTATACAGTACACAATCATCCCATCTCCTCCAAAACACTTTTCAGTCATTTCTTGTTAAAAACTATCCAATCACTAATTACCCCTTTTTTTTGCAAATGTCTATCAAACGCCAAGGAACGTAATCTCACCGAACACGTCAAACTGTTTCCACAGACTTCAAAAATGGAACTGTGGATAACACATGGGTGATTGACAGCTTTCCCTAAAAAACCTTTGAGTTTAATGTCTCAAGCATGGGTTTTTCTTGCGCAATTGAAACTGTAGTGTATATTCTTGTACTCGTCAAACCTTTACACTGTATATTCTTGTAATCGTCAAACCTTCGCGCTGTATATTCTTGTAACCGTCAATGTAATCGTGAAACTGTGCAATAGGTTACTACTAGCGCGCAAAGGTTGCATTTGCATATGCTCACAGAATATTCATGATCATGAACCTGGATTGGAGTTTCCCAGGCTAAAAATTGAGACAAAGAAGGCAAGCACATTCTTAAAATGGCTTCTAAAAAAATGAATAGTAGGGTATCGATCATTTACCAAAATTTGATATTTCAGGTAGAGCTCAGAACCATAAATGTCAAATTTAGGAAAGAAAGGAAGTCCCTTTTCTTAGGAAAGGTTAGAAGATCGTCGTTTGGTTCCCGAGAATTGGTTATTGTATACACTTGATCATTCTGACAAGAAAAAAAGACGTCAATTTAAGATTATTTTATGAAAAAACTGGTTAATGGAGTTATCCATTTCCTGCATTCAAGTCCTTTTTTGGGAGGCTCAGATGGGACCTGTCAAAACCTTAAATAAATTGAGACAATATAGTGTCTTAGGAAATATGTTCTTCCAGGTTGAAGATGCAGTAAATAAGTATGACTTCTGTTAGAGGAGGTAAAGTTAGTGGTACTTACCCCAATTTTAGAGAAAATACTTTCACTCGTAACCTCTTTAATATTCGGTCAATTGATACCAGAGGAAAATCACAACTCAGGGCAAATGGTGACAAATGCACATAGATAAAAATACAGCAATAGAACTATCTAAGGGGCATTGATAGGACTAAATTTTATTGCCCATAGGATTTAAAATATTGTTGAAAATAAAAGGCACTGCCGATAGGATTTAAAATATCCGTGAAATACAGGATATGGATTATGGAAATTATATAAGACTACTATTTGTAACGTAACCACACACCAAACTTAAACTGTTATTAATTTGCGATTTTTCGGTCTCCGGCAATAAAGATAAGTTCAGAATGTTCCAAAGGTTCTAATTTTCATCAGTCATATTTTTTTTAAATAGAAAACGGGTACATCATCATCCTCGTAGAATATATTTTTTATTTGCCTTCGGTTTTTAAAGCCTCCCTTTGTTACTGTACTTTTTGGGACCTTCCAATGCTCTTTAAAGGATTCACTTATGATTTGTAGAAGTGTCTTTAATATCCTCATCAATGTACAGTTATGACTGTCAATAAAGGTCAAGTGTTATGACTGAGGCGTCATTAACTTGGGGACGCGACGCTTGAATTATAAAAATAAAACCTGAAACTTCTGAAGGATAGTTAGAAAAGCTTATATTAAGACCATGTTGTACTCAAGTATTTCTTAATAACTTTCACCAGATTCAGGATAAAAGACTAAAACGTTCTACTACATTTCGTCAAACGAAATTGAATATTTATTTTCTATTTACTTTCAGAATAGGGTTACTTCAACCATTGGCCTGGATGAAGTGAGTTAAATACGAGTTTCCTTGCAAGAAGGAAAAACGCAAAGATGTAACAACATAATGGACATCGACTTTTGATATTTTGACGTTCTTTATATATATAATAGGACTTCTTTCAGTAGGAATGATGTTCAAAAAATTACGAAATTACAGACTGATTATCGACACCAAAAGTCTCAGGGGTTCAATTAAGAAGTAGTGCAAGGAGAAATTTAATTACAATAGATCTTAGTAAATTTGTGTCTCTTTTCTCTTATTCCTTTTAAAACAAAAATAATACTAAGATTCTAAATTGAGAAGATTGTAAGGGGGCCTTATTTTTGTGCAACTTTGGTAACTCAATTTCAGTGAAACTTGGAATCCCCTTTCTCTAATAGATCAGAAATAAAGGGAAAATTTCAAGTTGGCTTAAAGTTGAACATAACTTTGCTTTGCGTAACTAGTCATAGATCTTGTAGTGACATTTTTTTGTTCAAGTATCGGACGACTTTTGAACCTGTGATAATTATTGGAAGACCCAATTTAGACCAGTTTTTTTTATAAAACAAAGAGGAATGCAAGGCTTCAGAATACAGGAAAAAACTACTTTTTAACAAAAAGATTGGTGATTGGCTAAAAAAAAATGGGAAAGGTCACTAAGCGAATCAAGTACACAGTTAAATAAAATGTACGAATCAGAAACAAATTGAGTAATTTTGCCTCGGAAGCAAAGAATACGAGTAAGTAGAGTTCTTTATTAAGTAGAATAAAAAGCTACCACTAGCCTGTATAAATTTCCTTTGAGAACAATACTTAAATTAAGTAATAAGCTTCAGAGATTTCTGTCGCTTCGGCTAGACCCAGGTCTTATGCTAAATTAATTTGATACTTACATATGAGACATTTCAACTGAAATTAGAGCCAAGGCGAAAATTCCAGTTTGAGGGTTGTCAATAGAATTATAAAGGGTTTATTAATTAAAGGATGCGTAATCTAATTAAAACAGATTAAAAGCAGAAAAATACACGCACAAATAGCTTAGGACTCTAGATTTTATCATATTTGGTGTTTGGGTTTATAATTCGGTTAGTGTATCGTAATTAGCCAATGCTTTGGCCAATTAGACAAAGAATAGCATTTTAAAGATTAAAACAGCACAAATTAATTTCTTTCCAGAAGCTTAAATTGTGAATAACCGAAGGTGTAAGGAAGGGAAAACAAAACCTAACCAAGGAGTCAACGTTAGGAGAGCTTTTTTGCCTCCCGTTTCCCGCCTAGCGTCTCTTGGAACTTAGTTTGTTATATATAAAATACCTTACACCCAGAAAACTAGAACTACCTGGATAATAAATTGCTTACCTCCTTGTGGATTCTCAGACGTTATACGGAAAAGGACTTCAGTCCTCTTTATAAGCACTCTTTCATTTGTAAACCCGTGCCGATTATTTATATAAAGACGACTTCGATGTTATACAGATAGGTTAGGGAAGAAAGGAGAAACATATTGTCAAACTAAGAATTTCAATTTCTTTCCTTCCAGATAGATTCAATTAATAATCTTCCCTGGTGAAGTTTAAGTTTATCAAAGGTTCAAGGAGCACTAAGCTTTGTTACAATATATATAAGTAAGATCTTGCTCCAGGTCAAACAAATAAATTGATAACTAATTAAATACGGTTATTCCTAGTTTCCGAGAAACAATAATTTGAAGTAAAGGATCTTAATTACCTCAGTACTCAGGCTTTGTCGAACTATTCAAGTGTAATGCTTTCAATTAGAAGTATTGATAGCCTAGAACTAAAATAATATTTTTTTTCGGTAGACGACAAGGACTAAACAACGGACACATGCAATATATGATTAGCCAACTCAGAAGAGATATTGGAAGAGTTCAGAACAATAAGAATTTTTTCCTTACAACATTTTCTTCCTTTTATTCGATTAAATAATAAATATTAGGTGTCACCGGATTTTGATTACCCATTCTAAACAAAACGCCTCCAAATTTACAGCACGCTACCAAATTTTAGCCCTAAATTAGATGGCAATTTCACTTAGCAGAACATACATTTTTTTCGAATTTCGAAGTCTTTCGGGACCACATTTTGAAGAAACTTTTTCAAGACCAAAAATAGCGAAAAGTTTACATATTTCTTCAGAAAAACATAAAAAATGAAAAACTGTAAGTTTTGAAAGTGTCCTAATGTGTTGACGTTGCCCATTACGGACACGTATAATAACATTCAAAGCATTCAGGGCAAACAGGAGTAGTGCACTTTTTACATTCGCAACGTTTTTCATATTTACAGGTCTGCTCGAGGCACCTCGATACATTTTCTTTTTGGTTTCCGACAGACCTTACTTCTTTTGAGACTGAATGGGTTAAATCCACTTTGAAAAAGGCAGACGACCTGGATTCCCAGGACTATTGCGCATCCTAACCATGCCATTGTTCATAAGTGACACTGCGATAAATGCTTGAAATTCCAGAAGGCCAGATTTAGTTCCAGGTAAATGTTTGCGATGAATAATCCAGGAATTGACAATAATACCGTCAATAAAATTATAAAATAGTCACATATGCCACCTCTAGTTCTTAAAATCATTCTCATAGTGGGATGTGAGATTCTCCAGGAGATCAACACTTCCCATGCATTTATTGCATTCTTTGACAGAGATTGGTCTTTCTACGCCTACTTTCTTCTTCTCCAAGCTACTCTATTTCTCTACAACATCAACTGGATGGCATGCAGCGTATGAGGAGCATAGGGAGACAAGGTTGTTTTTTTTCACCACAGCAGAATGATGCCTTCTGCTGACTTTGCATATGAGGTAGATCCTTGTTCTTTCTTTTTCAATTCCTTCTCTCTAGCCAGTTTGTCCGTAGAGTCACCAAGTTTGTCCGCACGCATTGTACCGACGCTGTAAATTTTTTCTTTCACTAACGTTTCTACGAGAGGGATTGAAGTGAAGAAGTTTTCAAAATACACCTTCGCATTCTCCTTTTAAAGACCAAGACGAAGGTGAATAACAACAATACACCCAAACCATGTTCGGAGGTCTGAGTGCAACCGCTTCTTTACTGGTAAAATTCGATGTCGTAAACGTACCCTGACACACCAGAACGTACCAAAATCTTAAAGCCCCATTTTGTCAATTTTGACGCCATATTTTTTTCAAGTTACTCCTGCTTTTGAAAAGTACCACCGTTTCATCAACCAAATTATATTCTTCATCGGATAATGCGTTTTTGTATGCACAGAAAAGAAGCTCGAAGAGAGGCTTTATCTTATAATACTTGTTTCCGCTGCTTTGTTCCTGGGTTATGAAATGCAGGCATTCTCGGATCTTTTTGAAATTAATTAGAAAACAAATTTTTCCACAAAAGAAATATTTCAAAGAAAAGTAAAGAGCTCCATTAAACCAAAAATGAGCAAAAATGAAACCAAATAATCTGCAAGTGTGAAATTACCACAAATCAGCATCGATAAATAAACGAACCCAAGACGAACAGAAATTACAATAAATAACCGAGTCAAACTCAAAACAAGCAGAAATTAACATGAGTTGGGCTCCAAATCCCTATGCCGTCCGAAGCCCAGAACATAATTGGCACTTTACTGAAAATATATAAATGTTTTTACTTTCATAAATTCAATAAATCAAATAACATTAACATTTTGATTACTAAATATCAGTGTATAAATATTAAACTGACAATTCACATTTATTTGAATTTTTTTCAGTAAAGTGCAAATTTTGTTCTGGCCTTGGGAAGGCATAGGGGTTTTAAACCCATATCATGTTAATTTCTGCTCGTTTTGAGTTTGACTCGGTTATTTATTGTAATTTCTGTTCGTTTTGGGTTTCATTTATTTATCGATGCTGATTGGTAGTAATTTCACGCTTGGTAGATTAATTGATTTGATTTTTGCTCATTTTTGGTTTATTTGAGTTTTTTACTTTTCTTTGAAAAACTTTTTTAATTAATTTCTGTTCGTTTTATATTGACATAATCTTTTCAGCGAAATAGAAAATAATACTTTAAATCTTTTCTTTTTTTAAGACTTTATAGTTTGACCTTCTATTTGTATGCTGGCAAAAAATTTTCAGCAATTTTTAACAAACTACACCCTTTTAAAAATCTAGATACAAATAGTAGTGTTTAATTTAGTTTCATACCTCATCTAGTTGACCTAAAATAGAAAACTTGATACAATTCGCAAAAAAATCTGTTTACTTTATTTGATAGCTTGGATACACTTACGCTAATTTGAATTGATTAAATTTTAAGAGCAAAAGTAGCCCCGAAAGTTTGAACATAATACCCTCAGTCGTTCTTGGGATGGCTGATATGCCTTATTCGGAATTAGCAATATCACAGTGCATTTTGATTTAATCTTGGGGCAACATTTAGTTTTTAAACATAATGGGCAAATGGGAGGGTGGGCGTGGGAGGAGGCGTAGTTGCCCTCCAATCACTTTCAGCTATTAAAAAGGGCATTAAACGGGGTTACTTTGAACTAAAAGTTCTTTTTTTCTCCTTTATTTCGCAATAAATTTTGTAAATGGTAACATAAAAACCTAGAAACACATTTCCATATGTGTTTATGACCGCTGAAGAGGGTGGACAATACAGATTTTTTCTATCCCTTCCACACGTCCATAATTTTTTTTAAAATGGATTTTAAAGTTAACCACACTTCGTCCAACTTTGAACGACGGTATTTTATTTTACATACTGTTCATGTAGTTTCCTAATTTGTTCAAAGTTGGCCATGCTTTCGGTAAGTTTGAACAACCACTTATTTACAGACTTTTTCCTCTAAGATTCAATGTAAAAAAGGTCAATTATTGAACAAAACTAAGAAAAATACAGAAAATTAGACTAAGATCATGTCAAAAAACCGAACTTGCAGAAAAATCCCTGAAAACCGAAGGCTAGAATTTGTGTTCTTTGCAAAGTTTTTTGTATGACTTTTTAGCTTCAAGATGCCCTGTAATTTGGAAAAAGCCAAGTCCTTTTCAAACGAGTGGTCCAGCGAAAACATATCTTTCTTCATCAACAATGACATTACCTTTCTAGGGCCAGTTGTAACTGAAGTCAGCATTGCTCACACGTTCTATAAATTTTAACTTCACCATCCCTTCATCTGGAAAGTCTTCTGTTCGCCCAATGTAGAAATCTTTCTCATAGAACACAGCGTAGAAGTCAGACAGTTTAATTGGGAGACCCGAGTCCTTCTTACAAGTAGCATTGTCACCGCCCTCATGTTTACTGTTCTGGCCTTCATCCCAATTAAGTTCACTGGAATCGTCTCACAGTTTTTCCGGCAAGTTGTCTGATGCGTCGTCAGATGAGCAGTCCAGATTCAGGACTTCTCATAGCCTTTTTCCAGCTCCCTTTCCTTTGTTCGGCTTCATTTTAGCTTTGCCAGAATTCACTTCACTCGTCCTTAAGTCTTCAAGATCTTTATCTTCTTTGTCGCTCGATTCAGCTAGTGATTTTCCGGGAGCCTTGTTAAGCTTAGTTCGCTTACGCGACACAGAACCAACAGTGACAAATCGCCTTTTTTCAAAGGAAGTCATGAAAGAATCACCAACTGCCTCACAGATTTTGTCATTTGATCGCCTATCAGGAATCTTTTCGATGCAACGCTTAAGTCAAAGCGAACCCATTTTGAACCCATGTGAACCCATTTTGAAGGTTGACATTGTCATCCTTTGCCAGCTCATCCCAGAGGAGCTTCAATAGCTTCGGAAACACCTCCTTTCGGACTGAATTTTCGGCAGGGTTCAGCATCTTGTATTCTTCGAGGGTTCTTCTCCAGATTCGTTTAGTCAGCCCAAAGAATGAAGACTATTCTTTTAAATAGTCTATTTTATAAGCTTTCGATAATAGCTTGTATGCCCCCAGGGCATAACTTATAACCCTTGCCCTGAAGACTGTGGGGGCAGCGTCCTGCTCAAAGGTATAATTTCCTGAACTTTAAACTGCGTGGAACAAAATGACTATCTAAAAATTTAGATTGGATATGTTTGGGGAAATGGTGGGCGTGGAAGCGGTGTTAGTTGCCTTCCAATCACTTTCGACTATTAAAAAGGGC
Organism: Artemia sinica; assembly: GCA_027921565.1. Lineage (NCBI taxonomy): Eukaryota > Metazoa > Arthropoda > Branchiopoda > Anostraca > Artemiidae > Artemia > Artemia sinica. Next base: position 7,588,992 of record CM051261.1, on the reverse strand, counting down.
ACTAGCCATTTCAATTTCCAATCGAATTAGCCCTTTTTGAAGCTTTTAAGACGACGCGTTCTATAAAAACCTTATATACCCCCAGGGCTTAACTTATAACCCTTGCCCTGAGGGGTGTGGGGAAGTGTCCTCCCCAAAAACATAATTTCCATCTGGAAATCCACAACACTGAACAAAATGGCTGTCTAAAAATTTTGATTGGATGTGTTTGAGGAAAAGGTGGGCGAAAGAGGGGGGCTAATTGCCCTCAAATCATTTTTGACTATCAAAAGGGCATTAGACGTTTGAATTTCTAATTGAATGAGTCCTTTTTCAAGTTTCTACGACAAAGATTACAATAAAAACTTATATGACCCATGGGCATAGCTTATAACCCTTGCCCTGAAGACTCTGGCGGAGTGTCCTGCTCAAAGGTATAATTTCCTGAACTTAAACTGCGTCGAATAAAATGGCTATCTCAAAATTTTGATGGATGTGTTTCGGGAAAATGTGGGCGTGGAAGCGGTGTTAGTTGCCTTCCAATCACTTTCGACTATTAAAAAGGGCACTAGCCATTTCATTTTCTGATCGTATGAGTCCTTTTTGAAGTTTCTAATCGAATGAGCCCTTTTTTAAAAGTTTCTACGACAACACGTTCTATAAAACTTTATATGCCCCTAGGGCATAATTTACAACCCTTGTCCTGAGGGCTGTGAGGGGTTTTTCATCCTCAAAGACCTAATTTACAGAACTTAAAACTGCGTTGAATAAAATGCCTATCTCAAAATATTGATTGGATGTGATTGGGGAAAAAAGCGGCGTGAGAGGGGTTTAGTTACCCTCCCATGATTTTTGACTATTAAAAAGAGCGCTAGACCTTTTCAATAGTCGATAGCTACGGGCATAACTTACAACCCTTGCCCCGAGGGTTGTGGGGGAGTGTCCTCCTCAAAAACGCATTTTCTGTCTGGAAATTAACTACACAGAACAACATGGCTATCTCAAAATTTTGATTGGATGTGTTTGGGGGAATGATGGGCGTTGGGGGGGGGGGAGGGGTAGTTGCCCTCCAATCTTCGACTATTAAAATGGGCGCTAGCCCTTTGAATTTCCAATAGAATGAGCCTTTTTTGAAGTTTCTACGACAACGCCTTCTATAAAAACCTTATATGCCACGAGGGCATAACTTATCATCCTTGCCCCGCGGGTTGTGGTGGAGTGTCCTCCTCAAAAAGATATTTTCTATGTGGAAATAAACTACGCTAAACAAAATGGCTATCTCAAAATTTTGATTGGATGGGTTTGGGGGAATGATGGGCGTGGGGAGGGGGGCTAGTTGCCCTCCAATCACTTTTTACTATTAAAAAGGGCACTAGCCCCACTAATTTCCAATCGAATGAGCCCTTTTCGAAGTTTCTACAACAACTCCTTCGATACGAAGTGTCGGAGTATGGAGAAGAAAAAAAATAGTACATTGTGCCCACATCGTTCTTTACACTGAACGGCTATCTAAAAATTTTGATTGGATGTGTTCGGGGAAAAGGTGGGCGAGAGAGGGGGCTAGTTGCCCTCAAATCACTTTCAAATATTAAAAAGTCACTAGACTTTTGAATTTCATATCGAATGAGCCCTTTTTCAAGTTTCTACAACAAAGATTTGAATAAAAACTTATATGCCCCCAGGGCATAATTTATAGCCATTGCCCTGAAAACTGTGGGGGGAGTGTCCTGCTCAAAGGTATAATTTCCTGAACTTTAACTGCGTGGAACAAAATTGCTATCTCAAAATGTTGATTGGATGAGTTTGGGGAAATGGTGGGCGTGGAAGGGGTGTTAGTTGCCATCCAATTACTTTCGACTATTAAAAAGGATACTAATCGTTTCAATTTCTAACCGAATGAGCCTTCTTTGAAGTTTCTACGACAACTCGTTCTATAAAAACTTTATATGCCCCCACGGCATAACTTACAAGCCTTGCCCTGAGGGTGTTAGTAGTAATTACATATGGAATTTGCGTAGGTTATGTTCCCTGGCAGCTTTCCATGGCAGATTACCAGACTGAATATTGCTACTGTTGTCAATTGAATATGGAATTATACAAAACCTACCAGACAAGTTTCCGGGCCAACCAGACATGTTTCTAGGCCAAGCAGACAAGTTTCTGGGTCAACTATAAGTTTCTGGGCCTTTACGTTCCATGGCACCTTTCTAGAGCATGTACCTATGGATTTGGGGCCTATAATCTGGTTTGGTGGGTATAGTATTTCGTTTAGTTTAGTAGTATTGAAATAGTTTAGTATTTCAAAGAGAGTGAGTATTTGACATTTTTGCAAAAAGGGATAAGGAATTCGCAAATTGGACACTATGAACGATATTAATTAATGTTTTGAATAATAGGAGTGTGAATGATTCTCATTAGTGATTGTATGAAGGGGAAAAAAAAGGATTAAACTGATTAACAGTTAAGGTAACCCCGAAGGGGTTGTTAACTCAGGTAATTTGTTATAAATTTGAAACAACATCAGTCTATGAAAATGACTAACGACGATAGAATGACATTGTGAGTTGACCTAGCTTTACCTCTCCGATGTGTCAATTTTTGAGGGAAAATCAAAAATGCTCAGAATCGAAAATAAATGGGATCTGCCTCAAGGGGAAGGCTCAGAGGCCCTTCATTCCCCCATTTCTGAGGGCAGAGGAGGGGGGAGGGGGAGGGTCAATTTTGGAGGGAAAACAAAAAATACTCAGAATCAAAAATAAACGGGATCTGCATCAAGGGCAAGGCTCAGAGGCCCTTCCTTCCCCCATTTCTGAGGGCAGAGGAGGAGGGTCAATTTTGGAGGGAAAACCAAAAATGCTCAGAATCGAAAATAAATGGGATCTGCCTCAAGGACAAGGATCAGAGGCCCTTCGTTCCCCGATTTCTGAGGGCAGGGGAGGGGGGAGGGTCAATTTTGGAGGGAAAATCAAAAATACTCAGAATCGAAAATAAATGGGATCTGCCTCAAGGGGAAGGCTCAGAGGCCCTTCATTCCCCCATTTCTGAGGGCAGAGGAGGGGGGAGGGGGAGGGTCAATTTTGGAGGGAAACAAAAATACTCAGAATCAAAAATAAACGGGATCTGCATCAAGGGCAAGGCTTAGAGGCCCTTCCTTCCCCCATTTCTGAGGGCAGGGGAGGGGGGGAGGGTCAATTTTGGAGGGAAAACCAAAAATGCTCAGAATCGAAAATAAATGGGATCTGCCTCAAGGCCAAGGCTCAGAGGCCCATCGTTCCCCAATTTCTGAGGGCAGGGGAGGGGGGAGGGTCAATTTTGGAGGGAAAACCAAAATGCTCAGAATCGAAAATAAATGGGATCTGCCTCAAGGGCAAGGCTCAGAGGCCCCTCCTTCCTCCATTTCTGAGGGCAGGGGGGAGGGGGAGTCAATTTTGGAGGGAAAACCAAAAATACTCAGAATCGAAAATAAACGGGATCTGCCTCAAGGGGAAGGCTCAGAGGCCCCTCCTTCCTCCATTTCTGAGGGCAGGGGAGAGGGAGAGTCAATTTTGGAGGGAAAACCAAAAATACTCAGAATCGAAAATAAACAGGATCTACCTCAAGGGGAAGGGTCAGAGGCCCTTCGTTCACCCATTTCTGAGGGCAGGGGAGGGGGGAGGGTCAATTTTGGAAGGGAAAACCAAAAATACTCAGAAAGTTCATTTTGAATTTTCTTCATTGAAATGCAAGAGTTGGAATATTTCAGTAGTGTTTTGTTGTGCTTTACCTTGTCATAGTTACATTCTCTTAATTTTTCAAAGTTCATTTTGAATTTCTGTCATGAAATGCAAGAGTTGAAATATTTCAGGAGTGACTTGTTGTGCTTTACCTTGTCACAGTTACATTCTCTTGATTTTTCGAACTTCATTTGAATTTCTGTCGTAAAATGCAAGAGTTGGAATATTTCAGTAGTGACTTGTTGTGCTTTACCTTGTCATAGTTACATTCTCTTGATTTTTCGAAGTTCATTTTGAATTTCTCTCGTAAAATGCAAGAGTTGGAATATTTCAGTAGTGTTTTGTTGTGCTTTACCTTGTCACAGTTACATTCTGTTGATTTTCATAGTTCATTTTGAATTTCTTTCATTGAAATGCAAGAGTTGGAATATTTCAGTAGTGTTTTGTTGTGCTTTACCTTGTCACAGTTACATTCTCTTAATTTTTCAAAGTTCATTTTGAATTTCTTTCGCGAAGTGCAAGAATTGGAATATTTCAGTAGTGTCTTGTCGTGGTTTACCTTGTCACAGCTACATTCTCATGATTTTTCAAAGTTCATTTTGAATTTCTGTCGTGAAATGCAAGAGTTGGAATATTTCAGTAGTGACTTGTTGTGCTTTACCTTGTCACAGTTACATTCTCTTGATTTTTCGAAGTTCATTTTGAATTTCTGTCGTGAAATGCAAGAGTTGGAATATTTCAGTAGCGTTTTGTTGTGCTTTACCTTGTCACAGTTACATTCTATTGATTTTCATAGTTCATTTTGAATTTCTTTCATTGAAATGCAAGAGTTGGAATATTTCACTAGTGTTTTGTTGTGCTTTACCTTGTCACAGTTACATTCTCTTAATTTTTCAAAGTTCATTTTGAATTTCTTTCGTGAAATGCAAGAATTGGAATATTTCAGTAGTGTCTTGTCGTGGTTTACCTTGTCACAGCTACATTCTCATGATTTTTCAAAGTTCATTTTGAATTTCTGTCGTGAAATGCAAGAGTTGGAATATTTCAGTAGTGACTTGTTGTGCTTTACCTTGTCACAGTTACATTCTCTTGATTTTTCGAAGTTCATTTTGAATTTCTGTCATAAAATGCAAGAGTTGGAATATTTCAGTAGTGACTTGTTGTGCTTTACCTTGTCACAGTTACATTCTGTTGATTTTCATAGTTCATTTTGAATTTCTTTCATTGAAATGCAAGAGTTGGAATATTTCAGTAGTGTTTTGTTGTGCTTTACCTTGTCACAGTTACATTCTCTTAATTTTTCAAAGTTCATTTTGAATTTCTTTCGCGAAGTGCAAGAATTGGAATGTTTCAGTAGTGTCTTGTCGTGGTTTACTTTGTCAAAGCTACATTCTCATGATTTTTCAAAGTTCATTTTGGATTTCTTTCGTTGAAATGCAAGAGTTGGAATATTTCAGTAGTGACTTGTTGTGCTTTACCTTGTCACAGTTATATTCTCTTGATTTTTTGAAGTTCATTTTGAATTTCTGTCGTGAAATGCAAGAGTTGGAATATTTCAGTAGTGTTTTGTTGTGCTTTACCTTTTCACAGTTACATTCTGTTGATTTTCATAGTTCATTTTGGATTTCTTTAATTGAAATGCAAGAGTTGGAATATTTCAGTAGTGACTTGTTGTGCTTTACCTTGTCACAGTTACATTCTCATGATTTTTCGAAGTTCATTTGAATTTCTGTCGTGAAATGCAAGAGTTGGAATATTTCAGTAGTGTTTTGTTGTGCTTTACCTTGTCACAGTTACATTCTGTTGATTTTCATAGTTCATTTTGATTTTCTTTCATGGAAATGCAAGAGTTGGAATATTTCAGTAGTGTTTTGTTGTGCTTTACCTTATCACAGTTACATTCTCTTAATTTTTCAAATTTCATTTTGAATTTCTGTCGTGAAATGCAAGAGTTGGAATATTTCAGTAGTGACTTGTTGTGCTTTACCTTGTCACAGTTACATTCTCTTGATTTTTCGAAGTTCATTTTGAATTTCTGTCATGAAATGCAAGAGTTGGATTCTGGTTCAAATCTGAAACTTTAGTCGTTTTTTGGATCGAAAAATAAAACTATTTCTATAAAATCTGAGCTAAAAAAGGGTTTTTGACCGTAAACTCTAGTTTTTTTTTGTAAGAAAATTATGGAAAATACAATTCGTTGGCTCAGAGGTGAAAATTAAGTCCAGTTATGGATTCAAAAATAAACAATCTCTATAAAATCTGAGCTAATAAGGGTTTCTTGCAGTAAACTCTAGTTTTTTGTACGAAAATTATGGAAAATAAAATTCTCTGGTGCAAATCTGAAACTTTAGTCTATTTTTGGATCGAAAAATAAACTATTTCTGTAAAATCTGAGCTAATAGGGGTTTTTGACCGTAAACTCTAGTTTTTTTTGTAAGAAAATTATGGAAAATACAATTCGTTGGCTCAGAGGTGAAAATTAAGTCCAGTTATGGATAAAAAAATAAACTATTTCTGTAAAATCTGAGCTAATAAGGGTTTTTTGACCGTAAACTCTAGTTTTTTGTAAGAAAATTGTGGAAAATACAAATCTCTGGTTCAAATCTGAAACTTAATTCTATTTTTGGATCGAAAAATAAACTATTTCTATAAAATCTGAGCTAATAATGGTTTTTGACCGTAAACTCTAGTTTTTTGTAAGAAAATTATGGTAAATACTATTGTCTGGTTGAAATCTGAAACTCTAGTCTATTTTTGGATCGAAAAATAAAACTATTTCTATAAAATCCGAGCTAAAAAGGGTTTTTGACCGTAAACTCTAGTTTTTTGTAAGAAAATTATGGAAAATACAAATCTCTGGTTCAAATCTGAAACTTAAGTCTATTTTTGGATCGAAAAATAAAACTATTTCTGTAAAATCTGAGCTAATAAGGGTTTTTGACCGTAAAATCTAGTTTCTTGTAAGAAAATTATGGAAAATACAATTCTCTAGTTCAAATGTGAAACTTAAGTCCAGTTTTGGATACTCATAATGATGAGGACTGATGATTCTAATTCAATATTTACGTGCGCGCACGTAACCTCGCCTAAATTAACCTTAAGAAATGAAATAAAGCTATGTCGACTTTGCATATTTTATTTAACATATCCAACAAAGGATGCTGAAAAAGCATTTATTCACTCTGATATTTAGATTTTGTTATTTATAATTGTTGTAACTGATAAAAGATGTTGATAAAAAATAAATTATTCACTCTGACACTTAGATTCTGTCAATTTTATTCGATGTATCTGACAAAAGATGTTGATAAATAAAATTTATTCACTCTAACACTTAGATTTTGTCAATTTCATCCCCATGTATCCGAGAAATGGATGTTGATATAGAATTTAATCAATGTGATACTTAGATTTTGTGAAATTGTTGTATTGACTGTCTAGGAAACCACTTCAATCGATAAAGAATGTTAATAAAGAATTTGTTCAATTTTTTTTCATAATTTCCTGAATTAAATTTCTGTATTGTGTATCCAAGAGGTGAATTCAAGAAAGAGTTTGTTACTTACTTACCTACTTAATTACTTACTTACCTACTTACTTAAAAATTTTTCATAATGACATAATAACATATCCAACAACGGATGTTGATAAAGAATTTATTCATTCTGATAGCTAGATTTTGTCAATGTTATCCCATGTGTCTGACAATAGATGTATGCAAATTCCTTTTCTTACATCTCCGATGTTTTAATAGACATTCTAAACGTTTGATATGCTAGCTTACTCTAAAAATAATGAACACATAACAAGGTAATGCATAATATATTTTTAATGAGATAATGCTATGTAGAATATTAATACAAAAATATATTATGATACATTATTAATATCAATGATTAACTTTGGACATTTTGAATCTGTTCCATAAAATAGTTCACCATGTTCTCTCTTGATATTGTAGCTATTGTCTTCTCTTAGTTCGTAATCAGTAGAATAATCACTATTCCATTTAGAGTCATAGACAATTTTTACTGGTGTCTCATCAACAGGCTCAATATGCTTTTCGTCTTTGGTATTATTTGGTTCATTGACTGTTTGATCAATGGCAGTAACGTTTGCTGGTGCTTTGTTTTTCATCGATTCATCTTTATATTCCATAGTGCTATTTTCTGACAATGCCCTTTTTATTTTTCTGGCAATTTCACTGTCTATTATCACATTATTTTTACATAGGTAACAGTTTCGGCACGTAGACAAGATATGGTTTACGATATTACTAGAAGAGTAGGCCTTTCTTTTATTGACCTTCCGTTGAATGCTAATACCCGAAAGCATGACGATTGGATGTATCAGTAGGTAATGTATTACCTGCAACAGTAGCAAGGAGTTGTCCTCTATCATCAACGATTATTTTTATGTTGGCATTCTCTTTGAGTGCAATCATCTCTGGAGATCTCAATCTCGCATAACCACCAACATAAGAGTTGAATTTTTTCGCTATTCCAAAGAAATTTAATTCCTTACTGTCATGACAATGCAAGCATACATTTCCAATAGTGCTACCACTTGTACTTGTTTCATAGTTTAAATACTTCTCCTTGTCGGCATTCAATGCTACAATAACCTTGTTATGTGAACACACTTTATTAAAATGCTCCATCTTCACTTTTTTTAAAGATATGACTTATGTGTTTATCGTTCCACTGCATAAAAAATACTGATTTAATACATGCAATAGACTAGGTAGTGTCAATAACCGGATCATAGAATACCAATGGGAAAGCCACATCGTATCTCTGACCAATAATAGAGTACAATTGTTAGAGCCGTAGGCATATTTTGTCATTTTAAGATACGTACAAAAAAAGGATAAAAAATAAATAAAGTTGAATAATTTCGAAGTTTAAAAAAAAATAGTCTGTTTTTATGGAAAAAATATTGAATTAGAATCATCAGTCCTCATCATTATGAGTATCCAAAACTGGACTTAAGTTTCACATTTGAACTAGAGAATTGTATTTTCCATAATTTTCTTACAAGAAACTAGATTTTACGGTCAAAAACCCTTATTAGCTCAGATTTTACAGAAATAGTTTTATTTTTCGATCCAAAAATAGACTTAAGTTTCAGATTTGAACCAGAGATTTGTATTTTCCATAATTTTCTTACAAAAAACTAGAGTTTACGGTCAAAAAACCCTTTTTAGCTCGGATTTTATAGAAATAGTTTTATTTTTCGATCCAAAAATAGACTAGAGTTTCAGATTTCAACCAGACAATTGTATTTTCCATAATTTTCTTACGAAAAACTAGAGTTTACGGTCAAAAACCATTATTAGCTCAGATTTTACAGAAATAGTTTATTTTTTGATCCAAAAATAGAATTAAGTTTCAGATTTGAGCCAGAGAATTGTATTTTCCATAATTTGCTCACAAAAAACTAGAGTTTACGGGCAAAAACCCTTATTAGCTCAGATTTTACAGAAATAGTTTATTTTTCGATCCATAACTGGACTTAATTTTCATCTATGAGCCAACGAATTGTATTTTCCATAATTTTCTTACAAAAAAAACTAGAGTTTACGGTCAAAAACCCTTTTTAGCTCAGATTTTACAGAAAAGTTTATTTTTCGATCCAAAAATAGACTAAAGTTTCAGATTTGAGCCAGAGAATTGTATTTTCCATAATTTTCGTACAAAAAACTAGAGTTTACTGCAAAAAACCCTTATTAGCTCAGATTTTATAGAGATTCTTTATTTTTCGATTCATAACTGGACTTAATTTTCATCTCTGAGCCAACGAATTGTATTTTCCATAATTTTCTTACAAAAAAAACTAGAGTTTACGGTCAAAAACCCTTTTTAGCTCAGATTTTACAGAAATAGTTTTATTTTTCGATCCAAAAAACGACTAAAGTTTCAGATTTGAACCAGAATCCAACTCTTGCATTTCATGACAGAAATTCAAAATGAACTTCGAAAAATCAAGAGAATGTAACTGTGACAAGGTAAAGCACAACAAGTCACTACTGAAATATTCCAACTCTTGCATTTCACGACAGAAATTCAAAATGAAATTTGAAAAATTAAGAGAATGTAACTGTGACAAGGTAAAGCACAACAAAACACTACTGAAATATTCCAACTCTTGCATTTCAATGAAAGAAATTCAAAATGAACCATGAAAATCAACAGAATGTAACTGTGATAAGGTAAAGCACAACAAAACACTACTGAAATATTCCAACTCTTGCATTTCACGACAGAAATTCAAAATGAACTTCGAAAAATCATGAGAATGTAACTGTGACAAGGTAAAGCACAACAAGTCACTACTGAAATATTCCAACTCTTGCATTTCAATGAAAGAAATCCAAAATGAACTATGAAAATCAACAGAATGTAACTGTGACAAGGTAAAGCACAACAAAACACTACTGAAATATTCCAACTCTTGCATTTCACGACAGAAATTCAAAATGAACTTCAAAAAATCAAGAGAATGTAACTGTGACAAGGTAAAGCACAACAAGTCACTACTGAAATATTCCAACTCTTGCATTTCAACGTAAGAAATCCAAAATGAACTTTGAAAAATCATGAGAATGTAGCTTTGACAAGGTAAACCACGACAAGACACTACTGAAATATTCCAATTCTTGCACTTCGCGAAAGAAATTCAAAATGAACTTTGAAAAATTAAGAGAATGTAACTGTGACGAGGTAAAGCACAACAAAACACTACTGAAATATTCCAACTCTTGCATTTCAATGAAAGAAATTCAAAATGAACTATGAAAATCAATAGAATGTAACTGTGACAAGGTAAAGCACAACAAAACACTACTGAAATATTCCAACTCTTGCATTTTACGAGAGAAATTCAAAATGAACTTCGAAAAATCAAGAGAATGTAACTGTGACAAGGTAAAGCACAACAAGTCACTACTGAAATATTCCAACTCTTGCATTTCACGACAGAAATTCAAATGAACTTTGAAAAATCATGAGAATGTAGCTGTGACAAGGTAAACCACGACAAGACACTACTGAAATATTCCAATTCTTGCACTTCGCGAAAGCAATTCAAAATGAACTTTGAAAAATTAAGAGAATGTAACTGTGACAAGGTAAAGCACAACAAAACACTACTGAAATATTCCAACTCTTGCATTTCAATGAAAGAAATTCAAAATGAACTATGAAAATCAACAGAATGTAACTGTGACAAGGTAAAGCACAACAAAACACAACTGAAATATTCCAACTCTTGCATTTTACGAGAGAAATTCAAAATGAACTTCGAAAAATCAAGAGAATGTAACTGTGACAAGGTAAAGCACAACAGGTCACTACTGAAATATTCCAACTCTTGCATTTTACGACAGAAATTCAAATGAACTTCGAAAAATCAAGAGAATGTAACTGTGACAAGGTAAAGCACAACAAGTCACTCCTGAAATATTCCAACTCTTGCATTTCATGACAGAAATTCAAAATGAACTTCGAAAAATCATGAGAATGTAGCTGTGACAAGGTAAAGCACAACAAGTCACTACTGAAATATTCCAACTCATGCATTTCATTGAAAGAATTTCAAAATGAACTTTGAAAAATTAAGAGAATGTAACTATGACAAGGAAAAGCACAACAAAACACTACTGAAATATTCCAACTCTTGCATTTCAATGAAGGAAATTCAAAATGAACTTTCTGAGTATTTTTGGTTTTCCCTTCCAAAATTGACCCTCCCCCCTCCCCTGCCCTCAGAAATGGGTGAACGAGGGGCTTCTGAGCCTTCCCCTTGAGGCAGATCCCGTTTATTTTCGATTCTGAGTATTTTTGGTTTTCCCTCCAAAATTGACTCCCCCTCTCCCCTGCCCTCAGAAATGGAGGAAGGAGGGGCCTCTGAGCCTTCCCCTTGAGGCGGATCCCGTTTATTTTTGATTCTGAGTATTTTTGGTTTTCCCTCCAAAATTGACTCCCCCTCCCCCCTGCCCTCAGTAATGGAGGAAGGAGGGGCCGCTGAGCCTTGCCCTTGAGGCAGATCCCATTTATTTTCGATTCTGAGCATTTTTGGTTTTCCCTCCAAAATTGACCCTCCCCCCTCCCCTGCCCTCAGAAATTGGGGAACGATGGGCCTCTGAGCCTTGGCCTTGAGGGAGATCCCATTTATTTTCGATTCTGAGCATTTTTGGTTTTCCCTCCAAAATTGACCCTCCCCCCCTCCCCTGCCCTCAGAAATGGGGGAAGGAAGGGCCTCTGAGCCTTGCCCTTGAGGCAGATCCCGTTTATTTTCGATTCTGAGTATTTTTGGTTTTCCCTCCAAAATTGACCCTCCCCCTCCCCCCTCCTCTGCCCTCAGAAATGGGGGAATGAAGGGCCTCTGAGCCTTCCCCTTGAGGCAGATCCCATTTATTTTCGATTCTGAGTATTTTTGATTTTCCCTCCAAAATTGACCCTCCCCCCCTCCCCTGCCCTCAGAAATTGGGGAATGAAGGGCCTCTGAGCCTTCCCCTTGAGGCAGATCCCATTTATTTTCGATTCTGAGTATTTTTGATTTTCCCTCCAAAATTGACCCTCCCCCCTCCCCTGCCCTCAGAAATTGGGGAACGAAGGGCCTCTGAGCCTTCCCCTTGAGGCAGATCCCATTTATTTTCGATTCTGAGTATTTTTGATTTTCCCTCCAAAATTGACCCTCCCCCCTCCCCTGCCCTCAGAAATTGGGGAACGATGGGCCTCTGAGCCTTGGCCTTGAGGGAGATCCCATTTATTTTCGAAACTGAGCATTTTTGGTTTTCCCTCCAAAATTGACCCTCCCCCCTCCCCTGCCCTCAGAAATGGGGGAAGGAAGGGCCTCTGAGCCTTGCCCTTGAGGCAGATCCCGTTTATTTTCGATTCTGAGTATTTTTGGTTTTCCCTCCAAAATTGACCCTCCCCCTTCCCCCTCCTCTGCCCTCAGAAATGGGGGAATGAAGGGCCTCTGAGCCTTCCCCTTGAGGCAGATCCCATTTATTTTCGATTCTGAGTATTTTTGATTTTCCCTCCAAAATTGACCCTCCCCCCTCCCCTGCCCTCAGAAATTGGGGAACGAAGAGCCTCTGAGCCTTGGCCTTGAGGCAGATCCCATTTATTTTCGATTCTGAGCATTTTTGGTTTCCCTCCAAAATTGACCCTCCCCCCTCCCCTGCCCTCAGAAATGGGGGAATGAAGGACCTCTGAGCCTTCCCCTTGAGGCAGATCCCATTTATTTTTGATTCTGAGTATTTTTGATTTTCCCTCCAAAATTGACACATCGGAGAGGTAAAGCTAGGTCAACTCACAATGTCATTCTATCGTCGTTAGTCATTTTCATAGACTGATGTTGTTTCAAATTTATAACAAATTACCTGAGTTAACAACCCCTTCGGGGTTACCTTAACTGTTAATCAGTTTAATCCTTTTTTTCCCCACCTTCATACAATCACTAATTAGAATCACTCACACTCCTATTATTCAAAACATTAATTAATATCGTTCATAGTGTCCAATTTGCGAATTCCTTATCCCTTTTTGCAAAAACGTCAAATACTCACTCTCTTTGAAAAATTAAACCAGACTATACCCACCAAACCAGACTATACCCACCAAACCAGATTATAGGCCCCAAATCCATAGGTACATGCTCTGGAAAGGTGCCATGGAACGTAAAGGCCCAGAAACTTATAGTTGACCCAGAAACTTGTCTGCTTGTCCCAGAAACATGTCTGGTTGGCCCGGAAACTTGTCTGGTATGTTTTGTATAATTCCATATTCAATTGACAACAGTAGCAATATTCAGTAGCAGTATTCATGGGGGGGGGGACTAGTTCCCCTTCAATCACTTTCGACTGTAAAAAAAAGGGCACTACCCACTCCAATTTGCAATCGAATGAGCCATTTTTGAAGTTTCTACGACAACTCCTTCGATACGAAATGCCCGGGTATGGAGAATAAAAAGAAAAAAAATAATACATTTTTCCCACATCGTTCTTTACTTAGGCAGCGCTATGGCGCTGGCTATTATACTTGCTAGATATGTAGTCGGCTGGCAGGCGGTAGTCGTAAGGACCTGGACCAATAGCTCTCAGGCCTTAGGTAGCGAACTTAGTTAATCACCAAAAAATAACCAAGATAAATGTGGAGCTCAGCAACAGTAAGACCAAGCTCATAGCCATTTTTCTCATAGCGTAGCAACTAGAATTGCGAACTCTCATCACCAGGATTTCAAAAGTTATCAATGCTTTAAAACAGTGAACAGCGTCTACTTCCTCGTTTAGATTTGAGAGGACTCTGTGCTCACCTGCAAAAGGGGTAAATTCTCTCCAATAGGATTGTCCACGCTTACTTTCCATAGACTCGCTATGGAAAGCACTTTAGTTTTCCTGGCAAAACTGCCTGCTTACTGATGGTGCAGAATTGTCGCTTTTAGCCGTGTCACAGCTAACTTTTGGCTTGGTTGATATATTAGCAGCTGGTTTCTAACTAGAACAAGTTCTTATCCTTTTTAATGAGGGCGGTGGCTTTTCGTCATTTAAATCGCTTTCACATACAGGCACTCGGTTGAGTAATTAAGCCGAGTTTTGGCCAAAGAAAGTGTCTTCCACTTCAGATGGGACCCAAGTTGGGTCTTGACCGTCCTCTTCATCACTTGTAAGATCTACATCTAACTCTTCATAATTGATATCACTTTCCTCGTCAAATATGATTTTGATGGGTTTCTCGTCAGTCAACTTACTTCGCATCTGGGCAAGAAAATTTACTTTAGCAATATCATTTTTTACGGTAGACAACAAACGGGCACAATTCTATAACATGGACATAATGAACAGGATCATCATCTACCTAAATCAGAGTGATAATATCCACTTTCACAGTTAGGTACCTCTCCAAATGTATCAATATTAGTAGAGCACTGTCCTCGGACATAGACAGGGGTGATTCTGCATTAGGAGCGAATTTGACCAGTGTCTTTATGTGTGGACAAAAAGAAGATGGAACAGCCAGCGTATAGGCAATAGGCTAGATAATTCTGGAGAAAAATTCCCGCAGCTCAAAACCTTCTAGGTTAGATACAACAAAATTCAGAATTTGAATTCACCTTTTGGGTATAAGTACAGGCACAATAAATGTTTCTGATATTGACTGTCACCCGTCGCAGGTTTTTGAAAACCTTCGGTAGATGCCTTGTACAGTACGATAGAAACGCCTTTTGAGAAGAGATAGTACTCAAATACATTCTTAGACCACACTGGCTATACATGACAAATGAAACTCAGAGAGGAGAGAAAGTAACAAAATGAAAAATAAAATCAAAGAGGGTGAAAAAACGAGGATTTTGTCAGCCAGTGAACCATGAAGATGACAAAATATAAGCAAATATTTCGACAAGGACCTCCGCCAAGTTGTCCTCAGTGCTAACAAAAAAAAAAAAAAAAAAAAAAAAAAAAAAAAAAAAAAAAAAAAAAAAAAAAAAAAAACGAAAATCTAACCTTTCGAAGTTTACTGTACAAAGACAGAACAGACACTGACAGAACAGAACAGAAAGACAGAACAGTGTCTGTTCTGTCTTTGTATAGTAAACTTCGAAAGGTTAGATTTTCGTTTTTTTTTTCTTTTTTGTTTAGCACTGAGGACGACTTGGCGGAGGTCCTTGTCGAAATATTTGCTTATATTTTGTCATCTTCGTGGTTCGCTGGCTGACAAAATCCTCGCTTTTTCACCCTTTTTGATTTTATTTTTCATTTTGTTACTTTCTCTCCTCTCTGAGTTTCATTTGTCAGAGATAGTACTAAAGTCCCTGATAAAAAACCGTTAATCTTCAGCTGGAGGTGAGTTACGGAAAAGTGTCCTCAAAAAGCCCCAGTGCCTGCCAGAGGGTTATTTCGGACCATGTTGTGAAGTTCGAGAAAGCAACAGCCATTTCCAATGACAGAGGTTTCACTCAATTGAAAGCATTAAGCATTGAAGCATTAGAAATAAATAAAAACATATTTTTGTAGGTTTATCAATTAATAGAAATACTGGGAATATAAATATTGATCCTATTTGATTTATTTTAAAAAAAACGAACCAATATTTAAAAAAAAGTATTGCAAGATGTCCCAGAGGTTCGTTCAAATAACAAACCTATGTGAATAGCAGCATCAAAAGCTTTGCATAAAACTATGTTGCTATACCTTATTCCTAGTTCATTTGCTATTTTAAAATGTTTAATCCAGTTACTTTTGTGAGGTGGTTTCACGAAGGTAGCTTCAAATTAAAAATGCTAAGTAATTGTATATTATATGTTTAGGTTAGCCTATTTTTAGTTTTTTTTTACGCTGAAGACTCCTTGTTAGATACGGGTATAATATTCATTTTTGTGTTTTTTTTTCTTCGTTTGATTTACTGGCCATAGAACACATTGCCGTCTTTATATTTATTTCTTTGTGTTTTCTGTCATGGCTGGCCAGTTCTGCTTAAGATATCTTATTAAATAACAAAATTTATTTATTAACAAAATTACTTACTCTACAAGGAACCAAAATGACCAAGGCCAAAATAGGAAATTTGTATCACTATAGGTAGTGAGTCTTGGGCAACTCGCATATTTCGTAGAGGATTCAAAAATGAACATTTGACGAAAAGTAGCCTTACTATTCATTCTTGAATTGAGGATCTCCCGAATATTCTAGTCAAGAGTATTTTATTTCTTTCAAAAGACATTTCGGGCTAACTTTCCCAGCTTATGCAAATGACTAATATTAAAAGAAAACTATTAAAACTTGGATGAAATGATAAAACTTAAAGAAATTATTTAAGGATCATTAGGGCCAAAATATATGTAAAAAGCAGTAAATTATATCAATAATATTCAAGACCCAAGATCTGATTCATACTCTTGGAAAAAAGTAAGCTAGTATAAAACATTCCATTGGAAACTGGGTACATAGTTTGGAGCTACAAATTGTTTTTTTTTTTACAATTTCAACTTGCCAAAATTCAAAACTGATAAATAAAGTTATCAGGCCTCATTTTTAATCCAAATCTTCTTAAATTTCGTTTTACGAGCCCACTAATCTCAGCCAATCAATTTGAGACCATCTGGTTTTTTGCTTGGCCTAAGAAAAACAGCCAAAAAGGCAAATTATCGGCAACCAGTAAAACTTTTATTACAATCAGTTAAACAAACACTTACAGCACTCAATTCTCTCGAAGAGCTAAAATAGATTCTTCTTCAACCTTTAGAAGTAACTATGTCTGAGAATAAGAGCTATTACTGTGGATTTAAACATTCTAATTTTATTTCAAATCCCAAATCTGTTGTTTCTCAGAGTGTTAATGTTCACAGAGTGACAGCATTGTTTTTGTATTACAGGTTTACTGGGTGCAACAAATAGTTTCTAAATAAATAAAACAAGATTTATAAGGAGTTATTGAAGCTTTAATGATTTTACGTCTTTAGCCAAATAGAAATATTCTAAATCAATACAGTCTAGAACAAATTTCGTTTTACGAGCCCACTAATCTCAGCAAATCAATTTGAGAACATTTTGTTTTTTGCTTGGCCTAAGAAAAACAACCAAAAAGGCCAATTATTGGAAACCAGTAAAAATTTTATTACGATCAGTTAAACAAACACTTACAGCACCCAATCCTCTCGAAGAGCTAAAATAGATTCTTCTTCAATCTTTAGAAGTAACTATATCTGAGAATAAGAGCTATTACTTTGGGTTTAAACATTCTAATTTATTTCAAAGCCAAAACCTGTGTTTTTTTCAGTGTTGATGTTTACAGAGTGACAGCATTCTTTTCAGATTACAAGTTTACTGGGTGCAAAAATAGTTTCCAAATAAAAAAAAACAAACAAGATTTATAACGAGTAATTGAAGCTTTAATGATATTACTTCTTTAGCCTAATAGAATTATTCTAAATCAATACAGTTTACCTCCCTCTTATTGATGCCTTACATTTGTTTCTGAAAATTTTTCTATATGGGATTTTCCTAGACTGGCATCCAAATTAACTACATCTTAATAACTTCTATTCTAGCCAATTGTTAACTTCTTATCGACCATTTTCATGCTTGATTGGCGTTACCTTTCTTACTGTATTATTTGTTTCTTCGTTTTGCTTTGTCTATTTCTTTTTGACATATGAAGCAAATTCGGCTCTATTAGAGCTTGTGATAGCCTTTGGAAAATAAATATTATCTTATCTCATTCGATTGGAAATTGAAATGGCTGGGGCTCTTTTTAAGTAAAAAATGATTGGAGGGCAACTAACCCCCTCTCACGCTCACTATTTCCCCAAACACATACAATAAAAATTTTTAGATACCCATTTTTCAATGTAGTTGATAGTTCTGGAAATTATGTCTTTGAGAATAACAATCCCTCCACAGCCCTCAGGGTAAGGGTTGTAAGTTAAGCCCTGGGGACATATAAGGTTTTTATAGAAAGCGACTATCTAGAAACTTCAATAAGGTCTCATTTGATTGGAAATTGAAAGGGCTAGTGCCCTTATTAGTTGTCAAAAGTGATTGAAGGACAAATAATTCCCCTCTCACACCCACCATTTCCCAAACACATCCAATCGAAATTTTGAGATAGCCAATTTGTTCAAAGTAGTTGAAAGTTCTGGAAATTATGTATTTGAGGATGACCCCCCCCCCCCCCGAGCAAAAGTTGTAAGTTATGCCCTGGGGGCATTTAAGGTTTGTATAGATAGCACTGTCGCAGAAATTCAATTCAATTAGATTCAATTAGAAATTGAGAGGCTAGTCCTCGTTTTAATAGTTGAAAGTGATTGGAGGGTAACTAACCCCCCCCCCCCCTCACACCCACCAATTCCCCAAACACATCCAATCAAAATTTCAAGATAGCCGTTTTGTTGAAGGTAGTTGAAAGTTCTGGAAATTAGGTCTTTGGGGATCACAAGCCGCCAGGGCTAAGGTTGTAAGTTATGCCCTGGGGGCATATAATTTATTTTATAGAAAGTGCTGTCGTCAAAATTTCAAAAAGGACTTATTCTATTGGAAATTGAAAGGGCTATTGCCCTTTCAATATGTTATGGAAGGGATGGTTGTTTAACTTCAGAAGAGGCCCAGTCTTTCTCCCTGAAAAAGACTATGTCAGTATAAAACGTACAGAAAGTAATCAAAAAAAGTTTTTGAAAAAAATAAGTTTAAAAATAAGTAAAGAACACCATTAAACCAAAAATTCGTTGAAAAAATTCTTTTATATGTTTTCACTTTTTTAACGTTAAGAAATCAACAATTAATTAGGATTTTAAGGAACTAATATCAGCATATGTATATTAAACTGACAATGCACATTTTTTCAGTAAATTAATTTGAATTTTTTCAGTAAAATACAAATTTTATTCTGGCTTTTAGAAAGCATGGGTTTAGAACCCTACTCAGATTAATTTCTGCTCGTTTTGAGTTAGATTTATTTTAATTTCTGTTTGTTTGAGTTTCATTTATTTATTGATACTAATTTGTGGTAGTTGTAGTCTTGGTAAATTATTTGATTCTATTTTTGTTCATTTTTGGTTTAATGGAGTTCTTTACTTTTTCTTGAAAAGCTTACTTTGTGCAAAAAGGTTTTTTGATTAATGACACAAAAGAACAACATGTCGGAGCAATTCAGGTAGTTCTTGCTAAGTTAAGGCTTTAAGATTTGTTTAAGATCTAATATTTTAGCTGTAGTTTACTTAGTACCGGTAACTGAGAAGGGAGTACCTAAAATGTTTTGTGGGTAAAAGGGTGTACAGTGTCTAAACAAGTTTGAGAACCACTGCCTTAGGGTATGCCTAGCAAAGAAACTAACAGCACTAAGTTTCAATCAGACCCCCCCCCCTCTTAGACTGTTCACCAAACAAACAACAACAGACTTATCATTTCCATTTCTTTGCGAGGAGGAGACTTGCTCATTTAATACTTTTTCCAGTGCATAAGAGCCTTTATACACAATGAATTTATCGGCAGAAGTTCAGAACATATAAATCATGGCACAAATAACAGGAAAAACAAAAGTCTTTCAATTTTTCAAAATTTCAGTTATATTGGTCAAAAGCTATGGGTTAACATAATTTTAATAATTTTCTAGCACCCTCTCTCTCAAATCAGCCTTGTGGTCTTTTTAGGCAAGCTAAAAAAATCATGAATTCTTAAAGTTTTAAACTAATTCAGAAAGTGAAATTTTGCATGGTAGATGAAGTGTTGTATGGCACAATACTATAAACAAAGTGGTGCACCTGTGGCTGAAATTTATCTAAGGGTTATTTTTTTTTCTTTTAATCAACACCGGAGTATAATGAACCACATAGAGAACCATGAACCACAAATTTGTTATTGTCAATTGATCAATAGTTCCCATTTATTTAGTCTTGATTATTTTCATTATTTTGTTCTGTGGAACTAAATGGAAAAATTGACAACTTATTATATTTTGCTTTCTTGCATAAGTTTTTGGTTGCTTAAAAATCCTAATTATTATGCATTTCAGTCTTGGACAATGTAAACATCTGTTTCTTTCAAGATTATCAATTTAAGGGGATTTATTTTTCGGAAAATTGTTTTTCATCCACATTGGTCATTGGATAAAACACAAGCTTAACTTGCGAAAAAAACACACAAAAAAACACGGAAAACTATATAAATGTCCAAAGTGCTAATTTAAATGTGAGAATTAGCCAAAGTGGAACAGCTTTAATTCTTCATCAGGTTTTCTTTTTTTAATAAAAAACACTTTTGTTCCAAAGGTTTTGTTGTAGTCTATAAACTGAGAAGCTTTTTAGAATAGGATGTTAAACGCTAAGGCAGAGCCGAATTAAATGAAAATACCCTTTTGCTCAAGTCAAAATTAAATGTTGTCACCTGTATGCACTCTTTGAGCGTGTTCAAATAGTCTAGTCACGGCAAGCATTTCTTGCATAAATTATCTTTTAAACAGTTTCTCACCTGAATGAAATCTTTGGAGCTCATTCAAAAACCTTGATGTAAACAGGCATTTCTTACATACATCACACTGGTAACAATCAAGCAAATTTGTATTACTAAAGAAACTAAAATTGCTAAAGAAACTAAACACATATAAAAACATTGAAAAAAATAATTCGATGTACCAATTGGTACATCAATTGGATCAACTCCTGTATGCACTCTTTAATGCCAGTAAAATTGCTAAAAATCACAAAAGTGTTTCTACACTCATCACATATGAAAGGTTTCTCATCTGTACGCAGTCGTTGATATGTATTCAAACTGAAAAGTTTCTCATCAATATGCTTCTCAGGTTTCTAAAATGGAAAGGTTTCTCATCAATATGCATTCTTTGGTGCCGGTTCAAATTTGGCGCTGTAGAAAAAGTTTGGTCATAAACATCACACTTCAACGGCTTCTCACCTGTCTGCACTCTTTGGTGCCGGTTCAATTGTGATGCTTCAGAAAAGGTTTTATCACAAACATCACACTTAAACGGTTTCTCACCCGTATGCACTCTTTTATGGGTGTTTTAAAGAATCTGTACGAGAAAAGGTTTGGTCACAAACATCAAACCTAAACGGTTTTTTCACCAGTATGCACTCTTTCATGGGATTTCAAATGTGCTGCTTGAGAAAAGGTTTGATCACAAACATCACACCTAAACGGTTTTTCACCAGTATGCACTCTTTCATGGGATTTC